>JAOWBW010000858.1:0-384563 GCA_026119855.1 Campanula takesimana
GCCTTAAACTCACAAGCCACAGCTTGAGGAATCAGTTCTCCTTGGGGCGATCTCAAGACTATTCCAAACCTGTGCCCCTTGTATTTGATGCTCCATCTGTATAAAGTGTCCAGAATCTAGGAGAGTTTGAACCTTCAAGTTGTTGGACTTCGAGTTCAACTTCAGGTTGGAGGTTGGGACTGAAATCTGCCACAAAGTCAGCTAAGGCTTGCGACTTGATTGCAGTCCTTGCCTCATACTGGATATCATATGTACTAAGTTGCATAGACCATTTTGCCATCCTTCCAGACATCTCAGGTTTTCTCATCACGTTCCTGATAGATAGTAGTCCTCATAATAATAGGATGAACTTCAATAAGGTGCAACTTAATAGAAGCAGTTATCAAAGCAAGAACAAGTCTCTCAAGATGGGAGTACCTGGTTTCCGCATCTAGAAGAGGCTTACTTACATAATAAACAGGAAGTTGTGTACCATCTTGTTCTCTTGCCATGACCGCGCTGATCCCATTTTCTGAAAATGGGAGATACAGGTATAAAGCTTCGCCTGTTCCTGGTTTGGAAAGTAAAGGTGGAGTTGAAAGATAATCTTTAAGCTGGTTGAATGCTTCCTTATGCTCTTCCGTCCACTGGAACAACTTGTTTTTCCTCAGCACATCATAGAACAACTTGCATCTGTCAAACGACTTGGAGATGAACCTGGTTAGGGCAGCAACTTTGCCTGTGAGCCTTTGCACTTCTTTAATATTCTTTGGAGACTCCAAGTTGATGATGGCTTTGATCTGTTCTGGACTTGCTTCAATGCCCCTCTTGGTCACCATGTAGCTGAGGAACTTCCCAGCCTTAACACCAAAGTTGTATTTTGATGGATTCAGTTTCATGTTGAATGCCTCCAAGATATCAAAAGCCTCCTTAAGATCTCTAGCATGATCTTCAATGCACTTAGATTTTACCACCATATCGTCAATATACACTTCCATAGTCTTACCAAGTTGATTCTTGAACATCATGTTTACCATCTCTGGTAGGTTGCCCCTGCATTCCTTAATCCAAAAGGCATTGCAATAAAGTAATAGATACCATATGGAGTAATGAACGCCTTATCTTCCTGATCTGAAGGTTCCATCTGAATCTGTTGAAATCCTGAAGAAGCATCCATGAATGTCAAGACCTCATGGCCAGCTGTTGCATTAACTAGGGAGTCAATATAAGGTAAGGGAAACGGATCCTTAGGGCACGCCTTGTTCAAGTCTGTAAAGTCTACACAGACTCGCCATTTGCCATTCTTCTTCTCAACAACTACCACGTTGGCCAACCATCTAGGATAGTCAACCTCCCTAATCATCTTGGATTTCAGCAACCTTTCCACTTCTTCTCTGATAATCTGATTGCGTTCATGAGAAAATTTCCTTCTTTTCTGGTGGACAGGCTTGGCATTTGGGTCAATATTCAACTTGTGGGATCCCCATTCCTTTCAAACCATCAGTTGTCACGATATTGACTGCACCTATAAGAACTTGTGAGTAATGATATGCCTGCTTAGGACTGCTTGCTGCCTTCATGGACACCTTGTAACATTCCTTAGCAGTCTGATGATCTCCTGACACCTTGACTACTCCCCAAGGTGTTGGCAACTTGAGGCACTGATGGTAAGTTGACGGTACAGCTTTACATTATGGATCCACGGCCTACCCAGGATGATGTTGTAAGACGACTGACATTCTATAACACAGAACTTCTCCATGGAGTTAATCCCTTCAACATATACTGGAAAAGTAATCTCCCAAAAAGTATGCTTTGTCTCACCACTGAATCCAACTAAGACAGATAAACTCTTAGTCACATTCTAAAGTGGGATCCCCATTCCTTTCAAACCATCAGTTGTCACGATATTGACTGAATTCCATTATCAATCAAGATGCGCCTTACCAAACAGTTGGCAACCTGAAGGCTTACTGCTAAGGCATCATGATGTGGATCCTGGATGCTAACCCTATCATCCTCGTCAAAAGAGATCTCCCGCCCCTTCACCTTGTTGACAGATCTTGAAGGCAAATAGGACCTGTCTTCCTTTGCATCTGCAGCACGACGCTTTGTAGCTGAATAGGTTATTCCACAGATATCTGAGCCTCCACTTATCATGTTGATCACTCTGGTTGGAGGTGGATGAGGTGGTGGATTCTCAGCTTGTTTCTCCTGGTTGTCTGCACGATCTTCAGTACGTCCACGTCTTCTACCAAGTAATTCTTTGAGGAGACCTTGGATAACAAGTGGCTGATCTCCTTCTTGAGTGCAATACAATTCTCTGTAGTGTGCCCAAAGTCTTCATGATAGGCGCACCACTTGGATTTGTATTTCCATATTGATGGCTTGTCTGCCTTCTTGGGCCATCTTGCTTTCTCACCCCGGTTGTCCATAGCATTGATCAATCCTATAATATCAACAGAGAAACAATAGTCATCAATTATAGGATATGAAGAATCATCCTCCTCATCATTATCTTCTACAACATGAATTCTAGAAGAGTCGGGTTTAGAGTAGGGTTTGCCCCTATTAGATCTGGCATGAGATGTTTCCATCTTACCACCAAAATGGGATGAGTCTGTTCTGCCACTGGAATGTTCTGGAGTCACATTCTTCTTGGTTGTTTTATCCTGGAGCAACTTGTCTTCTTCTAGCCTGATAAATTTGAAAGCTCTAGTTCTGATCTCATCCAGCCTTCTGCATGGTGTTATTACTAGGTCATTATAATAAGGTGAGTCCTTCTTGAGTCCCATCCTAAAGGTTTCAATTGCAGTTATAGTATCCAGGTTGGAGATGTTCACCGCCTCCCTATTGAACCTGCTCAAGTAGTCTTTAAGTAGTTCATCAGGTTGCTGGACCACCCTATAAAGATCAATTGTCAGTTTCTCGAACACCCTGTTGCATGAAAACTGATTAGTATACAGGTTGATAAGTTGAGCATATGATCCAATAGAACCCAAAGGCTGGCTGATGAGCCATCTCAAAGCTGCCCTTGTAAGAGTTGAACCAAAAACCCTGCAAAAGCATGCTTCCTTGTACTGAGGTGGAATGTGGACCACATCCATCTTCTCCTGATACAATGCAACATGTTCAGCTGGATCTGTTGTCCCATCATACTGCTTCATGTGAGGTGGACTGAATTTCTTTGGTATGATCACGTTGGCTATGGCTGAAGCGAAGCGAGATTCATTGTAACATGTTGGAGATGCCTGGTTGTGTGGAATAGTCATCCCTGGTACACTCATAACCAGTCTTTTAGTTCCTGCATTTGTCGGCTAAGTAGGCTACCTGCATCATTGTTAGCAGCAGCAAATTGATAATAATTAAAATGATTGAAATCAAATTGAGGGTTAAAACTCCCTGTTGCTCCTGTTATCGGGGCCACAAATGTTGTTGAAGTTCGAGTGACAGCCTCATGATTGACAATGGTACTATTGGTCAGGCTGGCTGCTGGTGTAAATCCACAAAATCCAAATGATCCAGTAATGTCACTCCCAAAAGTAAGCCTTCTGGGTTGATATGGAGAGTACAGGTTGGAAGGCTCATTTGGAGCAACAGACTGAAAGATGCTAGGCAAGCTGGTTTGCTGTATCGCCGATGTTCCACCTTGAAGAGAAGTCACCTCTCGCTGCAACCTAGAAACCTGATTCATCAGCATGTTGGAAGTATCATTCTGAACTTGGATCTGGTTCCTTACTTTACGCAGCATGGAAGTCAGGTTGGAAGCGATGTCGATAGGGATCTCCTGATTTGCGGCAGTGGATGATCCATCTTGAATCCGGATTGGCATTGAGACGCCACCAATGCTCTGAGTTGAAGATACCACTCCTGATGAGATGGGGACTGTCTCCACTGTCGATCTTAAACCAACTGAAGTCATGGCTGAAGACATTGTGATTGACATCTTAAATTCCTTTTAACAATTTTAAGACCAAAATTCCCACCGACGACGCCAAATTGTTTTGGTCAAAATTTGTAATTTAACTTTAAGAAATGAAATTGGGTACAATGGAATGAAATTGTAAAGGATTCAAGAGCAAATTGACACGATAATTAACGAGGAAAGCCCTTGAACAACTTGTTCGCCGTCATAAAACCTCAAAGATGATATTTTATTAGTAATGGTGATGAACAATGCAATGATAGAGAACAAGAGATAAATAAATCAGTAAAGGTGCCTGTGTGTGCATTACAAATGGTGTGAAACTATTTATAAGAGAACGATCATAGACTTTGCTAATGAGGCCGTGTATCTCGGAAAGTTGGTTAGACCATATCTTCTTCGTTGTTGATAAGTGTCGTTCGTTTTGACTTGGTCTTTGAGTCCAATTTGGTCACATGTAATTTTTGAATCGTATCCCACTACTTGCGTTGTATTCCTGAAAAAATAGGATAAGAGATGTAATTCAAATAAAACGTGTTAGTTAATATACCTGTAAGTCTGTTTGGTGTCAACTTGAAGGGTCAAGATGTTGTGCCAAGTTGAGACATTCAAGATGGAAATGCAGATAAAAATTCTAGCCCAAACATCGTGAATGAGCAATCGGTAAGAACAACTTAGTAAATACTCTTTCGACTCAAAATGCTTATTACACTTTTTTTGCCGTTACTACTCCGTTTTAAAATGATTTTCACATTTTTTTAGCCACTACTACGGAGGAATTTTGAGCAATTATTTTAGGTTAACTTATTTATATTGATGAAAATTTAAAACTTGTAATTGATACTATCAATAATAAGTTTTGGATTTTCATTAGGATAATTAAATCAACATAAAATTATTGCTCAAAGTTCTTTTGTAGTAATGGCAAAGAAGCTGTGATAATCATTTTGGGACAAAAGTAGTAAAATTACAATAATTAAGAAATTTATAGTTGTTGTAGAATAATAAATTGTTAAAATTTGAGTAGTTCTCAATTGTTGACATAACAACTTGAGTTGTTGATTGTCGGAGTCAGTTGCTTTCTCAATTGACAACAGTGAACAACTGATAAGTTCTCATTTATTGGTTGCCGAAGTTGGTCACCTTCTCATTTTTGAAATTATATACTCCCTCTGTCCCACCCGAAATAGGACGTTTTGCCATTTTGGGTGTCCCACTCGAAAAAGGACATCCCAAAATGGAAAGCTTGTATTAATTTTTTATTAGTAGGACCCACTTGTCATACTCACAACAACTTTTCATTTATTATTACCCACCCACTTTCTCTCTCCTTCATACTCACAACACCTACTTTTCAAACAACTTTTTATAATAAAAGAATATTATTCCTTAATCCTCGTGTCGGGACCAAGAATCCTATTTCGGATGGGACGGAGGTAGTAGTTATCCTATTTATCAACAAATTTTAGATGTTCTCAATTATTTCAGTGAACAACTAAAAAAGTTTCAATTGTTTCATAATTAATAATATATTGTGAAAATATGTAAACAATGAGAAGTTCTCAGTTGTTTCAGTGAAAAACTGAGATATTCTCAGTTATTGTTGAACAATCCATTGTGAAAATCAAAGATATTCTCAATTGTTGGTTGCCCGAAGTTGGTCACCGTGAGGAGTCCGTTGCATTCTCATTTGACAACTAAGAGAAACCTAGAACTTCTCAGTTGACAAAAGAGAACAACTGCAAACTTCTTAGTTGTTGGTTGCTAGAGTTGGTAGCTGGAATTGATCGTGATCTTAGTAGGTGCCAACTGAGATCCTACTCATAAGTTCTCAGATATTTGATCACCAGAGTTGGTGGTCGCTGAAGCTCATTGTGTTTTTGTAGTTGACAACTGATAACTTATCAATAAGTTCTCACTCGTTTGGTAGCTGGAGTTGATCGTGTTTTTAGTAGTTAATAACTGAGAACTTACTGATAAGTTCTTAGTTGTTTGGTCTCTTGAGTTGGTGGTCGCTGGAGTAATGATCGTATTCTTAGTAGTTGACAACTGTGAACTTATTGATAAGTTCTCAGTTGTTTGGTCGCCGGAGTTGATCGTGTTCTTAGTAGTTGACAACTGAGAACTTACTGATAATTTCTCAATTGTTTAGTCGCTAGAGTTGGTGGCGGCGTAGTTAATCGTGTTCATAGTAGTTGACAAATGAAAATTTAATGATAAGTTCTCAGTTGTTTGTTTGCCGGAGTTGGTGGTAGCCGGAGTTAATCATGTTCTTGGTAGTTGATAACTAAGAACTTATTGATAAATTTTCAGTTGTTTGGACACTGGAGTTGGTGGTCGCCATTATTAGTGGCCGGAAGATGTGTGGACCGGTGAGTGGAGGTGGTGGTGGTCGGAGAGAATTAGTAAAATGACTCAATAAAATGATGAAGAGGAAAGACTCACTTTAAGCTAAAAGAGTATGTTTGATCATTAAAAGTCTATGTATTTTATGGTTTAAAAAATCTATTTTTCGATTTCTTAAATTCATATAACACCACTACTAATTTAATTCACATTGGCAATAACAACATATTTTGATTTTAAATTACTTATTAAAGTCTTATATTTTGTGATATCTCATTTTAAAATTGACTAAAATACTAGAAAAAGAAAAGGTATACTAAAGGAATAAAAAATGAAAATGTTACTTTTTATAGTGAAAAATATATATAAAAATATATAAAAGAAAAATCAAATTTCTGAATTTGCTTAAAATATATATATATAAAAAAAACTTATTTGATTTGTTTTGTGATATACAAATAATGGCGATTTCAAATTGTTTTTTATTAGTTATTTTTAAGATATCCTGTTTATAAATTTTGGGAAAAAAAATAGTACTGCTATAACATGAGTGACACGAGGAAAAGGAGAGAGAATGTGTCAGTTCATTGCATAGTATGCAGACAAAGACCCATATTGTAAGGACTAGTTGTGAGCATGTTTGGGATACAGAAGGGCATGCACGTCCAATGAAAAATAAGGGACTAGACGGTAGATACGAAAAATGCTAGTTTGAAATTGTAAATATGGTTAGGACTAAGGACTATATGGTAAATGCCCCTAAGTAATAACGCTTGTTATAGGGGGCTGACTGAGTACAAGCACAACAACTATCCACCTACTATTTCCTATCTCACTTTCTCTCTTTTAGTTTGCTTTTTATATTCACAATAGTTACTCCACTTACACATTTTCTTAATATTCGTGTTTTGAAAATTAAGAAAATCACCTATCACTACTAAAAAAATTACTTTTAGAGACTGCCTTTTTGAGACAGTAAAATTTAATAGTCTCTATTCAAAAAATAATTGAGACACAATGCTTTAACCGTCTCTTCTTAATATTTGTTTGGGACTGTTTAAAGCCCCGTTCTTGTTAGCAGCTAAATAAAGAACGGGAGTACTGTCCCGTCTCACAAATTCATAAATTGGGATAATTATCCCAGCCACGTCTCTGTAAGATACCCGCGGGAAATGGAAAGTTTCCTCGAGAATCAAACACGGAACCTTATTTTCAAGTAAAACAGAGTCGCCATGTTAGTTTAATTTTAAACTCAAACTTAACAAAAAAGGTTAGAGAAAAAGGATTCGGAGGTCACGTTACACCTTGGGAAGAACTTAATCGAGGTTCACCCAAAATGCCTCGAAAAAACGAGTCTCCCTAAGTTTGTTGACCAAAAGATGTGCAAGTGTGTGTGTGTGTATTTTGAAAACGGGAGAAACCGACTTGTTTTTAGAAGGTGATTTTGGAAATAAAATGTAGGCATGTTAATGCCATTTTGTTTTTGTTTTGATACTTTAAAGAGACAAAATATAATGTTCATCCAAGTAAAATAAGATATTCTTGGGGACGGACTTTAATTAATCATGGAAATGATTAATAAAGTCAAGAGGGATGGCTAATACCTTTACTTGGATGAGACCACAACTTGGGTGAATAAAGATAGTCAACTTTATCATCCAAGCAAGGTAATCATTACAAGATTAAAATAAATAAAAGCTTTTCTTGGGCAAATCATTACTTTGATGAATAAAGCGTGTGGCTTTATCATCTAAGTAAGTTAAACAAGAAAAGATTTGAAATAAAGACTTTTAAATGGAAATAAACATTAAAGATGAAGATTTTAAATGTAACAAATCTCATCTCCATTTAGTTCATCATTTTAATACACTATTGAAGTGTAAGATGAAGCTTTTAAGATCATGTGGGTATTTGGATCCAAGTTATATAAAGATTACATGAATAAATAAAGACTTGTAAAATAAAAACTTGTAAATGTACATGACTTGAATGTAAGATGACATAAATATAAATAACATAAATGTACAAGGCTCTCTCCAAGATGTGCAATGAATCACCAAGCCAAAATTAAAGACATAAATATAAATGACATAAATGTAAATGACATAAATGTAAATGACATAAATATAAATGACATAAATGTAACAAATACTCATCTCCACTTAGTTCATCATTTTAATACACCATAAAGTGTAAGATGAAACCATTGGGATCATGTGAGTACTTGGATCCAATCATTCACATATATAAAGACTACATTTTTATAATCAAGAAGATGAACAAAGCTAAAATTCCAACAAGAAAAAGATGAAGATGACAATAAAGTAAAGATTCAACCTTTAAGCAAGATTGGGGTAAATCATTAATTTATTGACCCAAGTTTGCCTTTTTTTTTCTCCTTTACTTAGAGATCTTGGACTCTAAGATTTCACTTAACATGGATTGATCACCATTTTTCACAAAGAAATTTACTTCATTTGGAGAGAAGAAAATTTTAGAGAGTAACTTTAGGGGAGCCTTCTTCTTCTATGAGATTTAAAGGATGGATTGGGGGCTTGGTTGTAACTTAAAAGTTACATTTTGGCCCTTCAACTATTAGCTTGTTACTTGCTTAGGGGCTAAGCAAAATGAAGATATTTTTGATCACAAAATGGGTTGAAATTGGGTCATTTTTGTGCACAAAATGGAGAATTTTGGTTGAGAATTAAGTCTTCTAGAAGGGTGGTATGTAGGTGACACAAGGGAGGTGACAAACCAATCATAATGTGCCAAGGAGGGGGGCTGTGAGGGTGAGGGAAACATTGGTTGAGGAAGGACCAATCAGAGCAAGGCAAGTGGGGGGGCTGTAGGGCGCGTGGCTGCCGGCTGGTTGTTGTCGAAGGAATGAAAGCGCGCTTACCAGGTGCGCTTCTCAGAAGCCCACATGCGCTTTGAGAAAGCGCGCCTGGCAGGCGCGACCGCCTGGTTTTCTTGGGCAATTTTTTGGAAATTCCCACAAGGCCCTTTTGGACTTTGTGGGGAATAAATCTGAGGTTTGTTCCATTTTTATTCCCTAAAGGCCCTTCCCCTTTCTAGAATGATTTTGTTAATACCCAGAAGGCCCCTAAACTCCTAGTATGACCTAAAAATTTCCCAAATTACCCCTAAACTCTATAATTCAATTATCTTTAGCATAATGAGCTGGATTGGGGTACTTATAGAGCCCCTCGGCAATGGTGCTTTTGAAGAAAGTGGGGTTATCGATAAAAGAAAGAATCCCAATCCGGCGAGTTAACGAGAAGGGAGAGATTGTGACCAAGGTGGTCAAGTGGCTGGACCCTTATCTTTAAAGGATTCCTATGTATCCCTATCTGAGGGAATCAAGCCGGTCGTAGTTCTGGAGCGAGAGATTTTAAGGCTACTCAAACCTAAAGGTGACCATTCAAGGTAAGCTGAGGAACTTGGCGTCTCAAACCTAAGAGTGACCGTTCAAGGTCGGGTGAGGAACTTGGCGTCTCAAACCTAAGGGTGACCGTTAAGATCGGGTGAGGAACTTGGCGTCTCAAACCTAAGACCTAGGTGGATATCTGTCATCCTCTCCTAAGGTGTAGGGGAATATCTGTCATTCTCTCCTAAGGCGTAGGGGAATATCTGTCATTCTCTCCTATGGCTTAGGAGAATATCTGTCATTCTTTCCTAAGGTGTAGGGGAAATATCTGTCATTCTCTCCTAAGGTGTAGGGGAATATCTGTCATTCTCTCCTAGGCACGGCTTTGGTCTTACGCCCAATTAGGACTGCCGGGACAAAGGCTTTAACCTAAAATGACCACTTTGGGTCAAGGCTTAGGTCAACTCCATCTTTGGGGAGTTTGACGGGAAAACTGGTCTTACATCCGACTAAGGACTGCCGGGATTTGGTCAACTTGGCTCTACGGGGAGGGTTGACTAAAAAGATGGTCTTACGTCATTTTGGACTGCCGGGACAAAGGTTTTCTTAACCTAAAATAACCACTCTGGGGGACAAAGGTTTTCTTAACCTAAAATGACCACTCTGGGGGACTAAGGTTTTCTTAACCTAAAATGACCACTCAGGGGGACTAAGGTTTTCTTAACCTAAAATGACCACTCAGGGTTAAAATGACCACTCTGGGGGACTAAGGTTTTCTTAACCTAAAATGACCACTCAGGGGGACTAAGGTTTTCTTAACCTAAAATGACCACTCAGGGGGACTAAGATTTTCTTAACCTAAAATGACCACTCTGGGGGACAAAGGTTTTCTTAACCTATAATGACCACTCTGGGGGATAAAGGTTTTCTTAACCTAAAATTACCACTCTGGGAGACAAAGGTTTTCTTAACCTAAAATGACCACTCTGGGGGGCTAAGGTCAAGGCTTGGATTTGGTCAACTCTACACTACAGGATGGTTGACACACTTTTCTTGATACCGAGGGAGAGCCTAGGGGTGACCTTCAAGACTCATTGTGGACGAAAAAGTCCAAAACTTTGGAAAATCATTTTTGAGGGGAGATCAAAAGCATTTTGCTTGAAACAATGGGCGAATTTGGAAAATGCTTATTCCTAAAGGTAAATCTTTTAACGAAGCATATTAGTCAAATTTTTTATTTTAACTTAACCGCGAGGTTTGTATGCATAAAGTCCTTTTGAACCTTGTCCGTCTCTTAGGAGTGATCGGGAGTAGAGAACGCTTTTGTTCTTGATGTTGGGTGAGCCCCATGTCCTTGTGTAGACACCCCGCCTTGGACCGCTCACCCCGATTGCACATTTGATTTTGTGTTTCTCCCCATTTTAAGTGTTTCTCGTTAGTTTCCGTCACTTCCGTTAAGTTCCTGACTGACTTCGTTAAGTCCAGGGACTAAACTGAATGACAGGGCTGACTTTCTAGTCCATTCTGTCAAAATTGCCTTCTCTGAGTCGCGCACCTCCGACACAAGGAGCCAGGCGCGCGCGCCTCTCGCCCCCAAAGCAGGAAGCGCGCGCCTCTGGGCGTCAGTTACAGATTTCTGGCCAGGATTCCCTCCCTTGCTCAATTTACAGGATTTTGCCCGGGAAGGATTTTTTGGTGACTGAGTTTTGGCACCAAAAACACCCCTCTTTCACCTATAAAAACCTCTCTTTACCTCCATTTTCAAGGACCGAAGATTGAACTTACAAAAACTATACCAAAATCACTTTCTAAAGGTTCTCCAAGGATTTCTTCAAGCAATATTTGAAGGTCTTCAAATTTAGGTAAAAGTCCATCTTTTCCTTTCTTTTCTACTTCATCTCCTCTCTCTCTTTTACTCTAATCAAATATGCAATCACCCAAATCATTTTGGGACATGACTCTAATGATCACCTCATCTCATTGAGGTTGGTTAAGGAGTTATCTCCTACATTCCAAACTCTATTTTAAACCCCTTTTTATGACTTAAAGAAGAAGAAGAAGAACGTTATTATTCATGTAGATTTTGATCAAGCAAGACCAACTTTAGTTGGGCGAGATGGGTGTTTCGGTACTTCCCATCTCTTAATCTAACCCCCGAACCTCAAAACAAAGAATCTCTGTTTTCGTAATCAAACTTAGGCTACAATCAATAGGTTTTTCTTATGTTCCTCAAAACATAGGTGGCGACTCTAAAACAAGTTAGACATCCTAGGATAATTCACCGCTCTAGCCAAGTTGTGGTTCCCCGGGGTATCTACAGTGGCGACTCCGCTGGGGAAGTTAATTGAGGGTTAAACTTGCATTCTGATCGAAGTCTACATCTTTTCTGGTCATTCTGATTCCTGATAGGGGAGGCGCGCGCGTCTGGCCTCTTAAGCCTAAGGCGCGCGCATCCCACATCAAGAACCAGAATCGCCCACTTCTTCATATCCTTCATCTTCTTCTTCTGTTATTATGCACTAATCACTTCTGCAGGGGTTACAATATGAACATAGGACCAGGGCAATCCCCTGAGTCCAAAGTCTGACATTCTGACAGGTGTGCCCAGAAGCGCGCGCCTCCCATAAGCATTGCGCCATGCGCGCGCGTCCCACATCAGCACTCAGAGGCGCACGCTTCTGGGTTGATTCCCAGAACAGAGACAGGTTTCAGTGACTAAGCAGAACAGTGGGGTGTGGGCACAGTTGCCTGCATCAGAACAGAATTGAACCCTCGGACTGTTTTAATTTTGTGTTTTATTTACCGGTCACACGGGTGATTCGGGAGTTGTAATTTTATGTGCTTATGTGTCTTGTGTGTTTTTCTTTCTTTTCAAAAAAAAAAAATATAAAATTTTAGTTAGGGTCGCACAAGTCCAACCCCAAACCCGTCGAGGCCCGTCCTAGAAAGTTTCAAGCTCCACCAGACCTTGGATCTTTTGAAGCAGTAAACCTCAGCCCGTGGCGTAGTTCAAGACTACATGCCGGGGGTGACCTTTGAGCCTCATATTCAAGCCGAGCACAAACCACACAATTCTAGTTAGGGTCTAACACTCCGTGACTCAAGTCGGTTTCCATGTACCGAGGTTTCCCTAAACTAATGTCTTCAAATCATACATGCCAATTTGTTGAAATGGACGCAATAAAAATCCGTCCCCAAAAGTGGTTATTTTGGACGAAAATAAAAATCCGTCCCCGCATGTATGCTTTACTACATTAATTTAGTTTAATCCCGATACATGTAGGATTCACAAGCGCGATGGAATCCGATGAGTATATGGGACCGCGAGATGGTCTATATACTAGTGTGACGATTCCATTATTTTCTTAGAAACCCCAAAAGGGATTTATTCCCTCCGACTTATAAAAACAAAAAAAAAAGAGTCTTTTCTTATGTGGTTCGAGTCGTGTGCCCAACTGTGTGTTCTAAGCCTCTTCATGGACCGCAAGTGTTACTCAAGACTGACAAGGGCCTCTTCTGCAATATAGGTTCAATTGGTACTTACAAAGTCTACCGGGATTCGGCAAATCGGTTAGTCCGTGAAGAGATCACTCCAACAGCTCCCACATCAACCATGACCGGCAGCAGCAACACCATGTCTCTCGAACAGCTCTCAACCATGGTCCAACTCCTCCAAGAGCAAGTCTCCACCCTTAATAAGGAGGCACAAAGCAAAGACGACATTTGGCAATCCCACCTCGACAGCCAAAGGGAGGCCCACGAGGCCGAAATGGAGCTAATGAAAGAAAATCTCACTAACCTTGCCAAGGGAAAGAACAAGAACAATGATGATGAATCCGAATGGACCGAGGGTTTGTTCAAAAGTCCTTATGTCAACACCCGCACCAAGAAAATGGGGGAGCCGAGTTCCGAGAACAATGAGCCCAAAATGGTGGATTCTATCATGGCCTACATTGACCAAAAATTCAATGGGCTCAACATGGGGAAAGGCTCCGACACAAGCCTTTATCAATCATCCATCCTCATGAGCACTATGGCCGCTCTTCCCGATAAGTTCAAGATGCCCGACATAAGCAAATTTAAGGGCAACTCTTGTCCTATGGCTCACATTGAGACTTATATTTGGGCAATGGTTCCGAAGAAGGTCTCCCCCAAGGTGATGGCTCAATGCTTTCCTCTCACTCTCGAGGGGGCGGCAAAAGATTGGTATGCTACTCTCCCGCTCACTGTCCGTCTTGATTGGGACTCCGCCATGCTTGCCTTCAAGAACCAATACCAAGGCAACACCACTCACCGGCCCACAAGGAAAGAGCTAGAGAACACTACTCAACGAGACAATGAGTCCTTCATCGACGTCACAAGGAGATGGAATGATAAACTCTCTGAAATTGTTGAGAGGCCGAACACAAAAGAGCAAATGGACATATTTCTCAAGTGTCTCAAGATTGATCTCCGCACCCACCTAATTGGGGCTTGCTACTCCGACTTCTCCCAAATGTATGAGGCGGGGGTGCGCATGGATGACTTGCTCAAGGAGATTAAGAAGGCCACTCCTACTTACCGCTACAAGGCCGCTTCCAACTCCACAAAAGAGGCCTCGGTCAACGCCGTCACTATTGACAAGGGGAATTACAAAAAGGTTCCTCCACCTCAAGGGAAGAAGTCCCGAAGTGACCGTGTCTACACGCCTCTCCAAGGCATGACTCAAACCGAAGTGTTCGAGGTCCTCAAGGCAAAGGGTCAAGTCACACCCGTGCAAGGGTACCAACCCAAGACGGTCCACCCCAATCATGCTCACCACAAATATTGTGGCTACCACCAATATAGTGGTCACACCACCGAGGATTGCTTCGTTCTCCGCAATGTCATTCAAGATCTCATAGATAAGAAAGAATTTGTAGTGACTAATGACGAACATGTCAATGTAATAGAGATAGGAGAACTCGAGGGGACCACCCATTCAATCCCAATTGTGAATGGGGGGCCCCAATGTTATGAATAAACTTTACAATTCTTGTTATGTAGTGACTTACGATGAGGTAATGAGGGAAGTACTAGAGAATAGGAAAAAGAAGCAAGATGGGAACGTCAACATGTTAACTCGATCCGGTCGAGTCATAGCAAGCAACCCTTCCACTTCCGCACCGAGCTCCTCTTCTTAAAGGCCGCAAGCTCGCAACACTCCCGAAGATCCTCTACTTGTCCAACTCAAGAAAACTCAAGCCAACATCTCTATTTGGGACCTCATTGCATCCTCAAAGAAACACCGAGATCTTATCATCCGCAATCTCGATGATACATCAGTTTCTCCCGATACTACTCCCGAGGACCTCACGGCAATGATCGGTGGACGGTGGTTCCGCACTCAATCTCATGCCTGGTAGAATCATGGGCATACTGGGGTTTAAGGATTCCGATTTGAAGCCTTCTACTCAAGTAATCCGAGGTTATGACAGCACCGCCCGTACAGTCATGGGTATGTTCGAAATAGACATTGAGTTTGGGAGCATGGTCATGTCCGTTCCATTCCAAGTGCTTGATATCCCGGCCTCGTTCAACTTACTTTTGGGTCGACCATGGATTCACAGTGCTAATGCCGTACCGTCAACTCTCCACCAATGTGTCAAGATCCGAAATGGTGATGAAATAGTGACCGTAATGGCTGAAAACGTCACTATCCACAGAAAAGGTGAGCCCGTCCACCAAGTTCAGCATGGTCTACCAGACTCCACTCTCTCCGGCGTCTCAATCAACGCCATTGACAAAGAAGGAGGAAACGGATCATGGACCCCCAGCAATCACAAAGTCCTCCGCATGATGAGGAATATGGACTACTTCCCTGGTTAAGGCTTAGGGAGATATCAACAAGGAATCCTACATCCCGTGCAAGTCCCATTTGTCAAGAACACATTCGGTTTGGGGTACGAGCCTTCGAAAGAAGACTTGAAACAAGAGCAAGCGATCAAGAACGAAAAGGCCCGAGCTCGTAAAAAAGGCCGTCGTTATGAAGTCCCTAATCTAAGGCCTTACCGCAAGACGTTGAATGGTTATTTTGTCCGCCAAGGGGAAGACGTTCCATACATGATCTTTCCCGAGCCGTGGGTTAACAATAAGGGTGTCAAAAAGCCCGGCCTCGAAATCTTCTCCGATTGTGAGATCCAGAAATCCGAAAGGGAACCAACTCCCATGTCGCCCCGTGAATGGTGGGGAAGGAAGATGACTATAGAATCCGAGACAGAAATCACCGTGGGGGAAGAACTGACAAATTTAGCCTCCATGTTCGAAGAGCTTGCCATGATGAATGAATGCCAAGTCAACGCCATCCATGACACCGTCATCATGACCGAGACTATCAGTGAGATCCCGCCAAGCTCCGAGCCGATCAACAATTGGTATTCAACGAAAGGGCCCGTGGTATCCGAAGAATTCTTAGTCCAAGAAATGGGTTGCCCGCACAGCAACAAAGGAAGAGCAGCTCACACTTACTTTCGAGTCCGAGAGTGTCTCTAATACCCTCACCCAAGAGGATTTGGAGGCCATAGCCGAGCGTGTGTTTCCTTTCTTTGCTAATGAAAAATTTGATATTTCTGAGTACCCTGAGATTGCAAACATCATAAATGATGAATTAACTAATAATGAACTTAACGAACAAGTTAATAACGATTCAAATTATGATGAAATAGACCACGAAAACACAACATACTTAAATGAACTTGCTCAACAAGTCCGTAGTCGTGGTGAGAATGGTCCAAAGACTGACGAAGAACTGCATGTTGTTAATCTGGGTACCGAAGAAGAGCCAAGAGAAACTAAGATTGGAAGCTTCTTCAAGGGGTACGACAGAGACAGGTTAACTGCATTACTACTGGAGTTCGTGGATGTGTTCGCATGGTCATACAAAGACATGCCGGGTTTGGACAGAAAGGTAGCGGAGCACAGGATTCCGATCAGAGAAGATGCCAGGCCAGTAAAGCAGAAGCTCAGAAAGATCAAGCCAGAATGGTCTCTGCAGGTCAAAGAAGAGATTGAGAAGCTCCTCAGTGTGGGTTTCATCAAGGTTGTCGAGTATCCGACATGGTTAGCCAACATTGTGACAGTCAGGAAGGCGAACGGCAAGGTTCGAGTTTGTGTAGACTTCCGGGATTTAAACAAAGCTTCCCCAAAGGATGATTTTCCACTCCCTAATATCGACATGCTAGTCGACTCCACTGCTGCCTACGAGGTTCGCTCATTCGTGGATGGGTTCGCTGGGTACAATCAGATTCTCATGGCCAAGGAAGATCAACATAAGACAGCCTTCACAACACAGTGGGGTACCTTTTGCTACACAGTCATGCCATTTGGGTTTAGAAATGCTGGGGCTTCCTACCAAAGAGCCGTGACAGACTTGTTCCACGATATGATTCACAAAGAAATCGAGGTCTATGTGGACGACATGATCATTCACTCCAAAGGGACCGATGGTCAACATTTAATCGATCTCCGCAAGTTCTTTGAAAGGCTTCGTCAACACAAGATGAGGCTCAACCCTGCAAAGTGCACGTTCGGGGTTATCCGAGGCAAAGTTCTTGGTTATATGGTCACTGAAAGGGGAATTGAAGTAGACCCCTCCAAAATCAAGGCAATCATTGACATGCCTCCTCCAAAGACGCAGAAATAGATTAAAGGTTTCATGGGCAGACTGCAATACATCAGTCGGTTTGTGCACCAACTCACTTCCATGTGCGAGCCAATCTTCAAGCTACTCAAGAAGAATGTGGCTCTAGAATGGACCGACGCGTGCCAGGAAGCCTTTGACCAAGTGAAGCATTACTTGACGTGCCCTCCTGTTCTAGTTCCGCCGCACAAGGAGAAACCTCTGTTGCTCTATCTCACTGTCAATGATGAAGCCCTAGGGGATATGTTAGCACAAGAGCAACGAGAGTCCACAAAGGAGAACGCCATTTATTTTGTCAGTCGCCGATTCCAAGGAGGCGAAAAGAACTACTCTGTCTTAGAGAAGTCATGTGCAGCATTGGTTTAGGTCACTCAAAAGCTCAAACACTATATGGAAGCTTTTCCGATCAAGCTAGTAGCAAAGGTGGACCCGCTCCGCTACATCTTCGAGAAGCCTTTCATGTCAACAAGAATAGCCAAATGGTACTTTATGCTCGCCGGCTATGATATCACTACCGTCACACTAAAATCCGTCAGGGGGGAAAGTGTTCAGTGACCAGCTTTTCGAATTCCCGTGTGACGAAGTGAAGGGGGAAGACGTACAGTTCCCCGACGAGCATTTAATTTGTACTGCAACCGAGGAAAATAAGTGGCAACTTTTTTTCGATGGCGCCGCCAATAAACACGGTTTTGGTATAGGGGTATTGCTTGTCGATCCAAAAGACATCTACACTCCCATTGCCATCCGCCTGGAATTCGAAGCTACCAACAACATTGCCGAGTACGAAGCATGTATAGCGGGGCTCGAAGCAGCCCTCAACAGAAACATCACAGAACTAGAAGTATTCGGCGACTCTTTGCTCCTTATCAATCAGCAATCGGGAAAGTGGCGAACCCAAGACCCGACTCTCCAACAGTATGGTCAGCACCTTGAAGAACTGGTTGAACAATTCCAAGAGATAACTTTCAACTACCTGCCAAGGGATAAGAATCGCTTCGCCGATGCACTGGCCACTATAGCTTCATTAGTCGAAATGCCCAAAGGGAAAATGGTGAAGCCTTTCAAAATTGCTCGAAGGAACAGTCCGGCATATTGCATGAGTATCGAGATCAACGAGGTTCAACCAAACTCTCCGTGGTATTCGGATATCATGAATTTCCTCAAAGATGGCACTTATACCGAGAATAGCAATAAGAAGTCTCAAGCAGCTCTACAAAGGTTAGCCTCTCGGTACGTACTGATTGGGGACCGAGTCTATAAAAGGCACCACGACGGGATCAATCTCTTATGCGCCAATGAGGCCGAAGCTCAAGATATAATGTGTGAAGTGCACGAAGGAGAATGTGGAGCCCACATGAATGGGTTTATGCTAGTCAAGAAGATACTGCGATTAGTTACTATTGGAGCACTATGGAACGAGACTGTATCGAGAAAGTCAAAAGGTGTGCCAAGTGCCAATTCCACGCTAATCTGCAACATGCTCCACCCTCACAACTTTACAACATGGTCACACCTTGGCCTTTCTCTTGTTGGGGGATAGACATCATCGGTAAAGTTCATCCTGCCGGGAGCAATGGGCAGTCATTCGTCCTAGTGGCAGTCGACTACTTCACAAAGTGGATCGAAGCACAAGCCTATCGGACCCTCAACGCCAAGAAAGTGGCCGAATTTGTAAAGAGTAATATCATGTGCCGATACGGCGTGCCTCATGAAATCATTTCCAACAACAGCTCTCACTTTGAGAAGGAAATGGATGCACTTTTGGTAGAATACAAGATCACCAAGCACAAGTCATCTCCTTACCATCCCCAAGCAAATAGCGCGGTTGAAGCAGCAAATAAAACCATCGAGACCATCGTCAAGAAAATGGCCTCAACAGGAAGGGATTGGCCCGAGAAGCTACCATTAGCATTGTGGGGCTACCGCACATCAATACGGTCCGCAACAGGAGAAACTCCTTATGCATTAGTCTATTGGTCTGAAGCCGTACTCCCTATCGAACTTGAAGTCCCATCTCTACGGGTCCTCCTCGAGAATCAAGTCAACGAGGTCAACTGGATGCAAAGTCGATACGAACAGCTAGCCTTACTCGACGAGAAAAGGTTAAGAGCACTCGAACGCACGAGGGCATATCAGCAAAGGATGGCAAGAACTTTCAACAAAAAAGTGAAGCCTCGAAATATCAATGTGGGAGATTTGGTCTTAAGACAACATCCTCCTAATGCCATGAATCCCCTGGGGAAATGGGGACCCCGATGGATCGGTCCGTACATGGTCAAAAAGATACTAAGCGGTGGTGCAGTCCGGCTCGTGGATTTAGATGGTGACCAGCTGCCAAAGGAGGTCAACCTCGACAAGCTCAAGAGGTTCTACGCTTAATAAACAAAGACTATAACAAAAAAAAAATAAAAAAAAAATCGCTCGCTAGGTTGAAAACCCGCAAGGGTGGCCTAGGCAAAAATTAGAGCACATGCAAAAAAGAAGCCCGCTAGATTGAAAACCCGAACGGGCGGTCTAGGCAAAAAACAGGGTGCACACACAAAAAATAAAAAAAATAAATAAAGAAAAAAAAATGGTCTTTGTTTGTGTGAACTACGAAGACCTGAGCCACCCAACTGGAGGAATGTAGGCAACCTTCGGGTGCGGTCTAAAACATATCAAAAATACCCAATTCACTTCAAATAACAAAATGCAATTTTTATTCATTCAATGAATTTTTCAAGCCATTACAACGGATTTATTGAGCAACAAAATACATCAAAACATTAAATCCTAAAACAAAGTGGTCTAATTGCAATCTCTTGGGGTACAAAGAAAAATCTAATCTTTCTTAGGTTTGGGAACCCATTGCTTCTTGTTATGCCCTTTAGTCTTCTTGGATGGGGACGGAACATTCTTGGGACCGCCAAGACGGGAGAAAACGCTAGGACGGGACGGAGCTTCATCAACGGCTTTCCCTTTACCCTTATCAAGCGGAGCCTTAGCGGGGACAACCATGGGACGCTTCCACACATATGAGGAATTTCCCTTACCTTTCTTCTTCTTGGGAAAATGGCGGGGTCTATAGTCCCGCACATGAACCACCGATCTCACGGGGTCAACGACATCGTCATTGGGCCATCCCAAACGATCAAAAACGCTCGGACTCTTCTCCACCATCGAGACGGACCCCACAGCTGGAACGGCGTTCACCATTGGAATGGACTTCTCACCCTCGGGGACGGAAACCTTAACTTCAAAGGAGAAAGTCATTGGGGCCATTATGACAAGAATTTTGTGGTTTAGGAGGAAAAAGTGTTTGCAAAAGAATGCTGTGTGACCATTCTGATCGAAAATGGTTCAAATTTATAGCTGTTGGAACATTCTGATCAGAAAAGAAAGGGGCTGTAATTCAGCAGGCCAGAAGCGCGCGCCTCCGACCAAGGCTTCACAACGCGCGCGCCTCCCACAAGCAAGGCCCGACGCGCGCGCCTTTGACAGCAGTTCAGACAGAAACAGCCCTTGTCAGTTCAGAACAGAACCCAAGCACTTCAACATATCCAACCTGCAGCAAAATCAAATCCCAGCAACAAAAAGGAGTTCAAGCATCGACAACAAGCATCCTTTGGGCACACATTTGTTTGTAAAGAGTCGACATCTAAGATCGAGTCGCTAATAGAACATAAAATGAGTAGTAAGATAACTAGGATTGTAAATACATGTTAAATGTTATTACAGGCAAAAGTAAAAGTGTTTCAATCCCTTATCCTCTCAGCCACAACAGCTCGGGCACGTCATCACCAACACTGTGCTCACCCCCTGCTACCGCTCTCGGTCTCCTCATCGTCATCATCATTATCGTCATCATCATCCTCAGACTCAGATGTCTCAATCACAACATCAAGACGGGTCCTCTTGGCAGTTCTCCCTGATGAACTGGCGCCGCCCCGGATCTGGCTACCCTCTCGGCTCAGACTCCTACTATGGCTCAGACTCCTGCTCAGCGACTGCCTCACCGAAGAGACAGCCTCATCAATGTCCAGTGCAGCATCCCTGCAGCCTCGTCCCATGCCCCGAGCACCTCGGGCAGCTCCTCTCGCAGCACCAGAGACAGCACCAGCAGCATCTCTAGTCATGGCAGCAATATCTCTAGTCAAACCAGTGCTGAACTGATCTCCACGGATACAAAGAGAAGGCAACAGACTCAGGCCTCAAGGTGTCCAAGTGCCGTCTGGCCGAAGTAAGACTAATGGGGTTCGTGCCAGTCTTCACATTCCTCTCCACGGATACAAAGAGAAGGCAACAGACTCAGGCCTCAAGGTGTCCAGTGCAGCATCCCTGCAGCCTCGTCCCATGCCCCGAGCACCTCGGGCAGCTCCTCTCGCAGCACCAGAGACAGCACCAGCAGCATCTCTAGTCATGGCAGCAATATCTCTGCACAGCTCCAGCACCCTCTCCTCCAGCTGACGGAGCCTCTGCCTCATCCCTTTGTTCTGCCTAGCCAAGTGCCTATAAGCAGCTACGGGCACCTGTTGCAACAAATAACAGGGGAAGGAAATTACATCAATACAAAGGACAAAAAAACAAGACTGGAACTGAGAAAATGCAAAGATGGTCAGAAAAACATACCACAGCAGCCTGAGCGGGAGGCTCTCTCTCC
Organism: Campanula takesimana; assembly: GCA_026119855.1. Taxonomy (NCBI): domain Eukaryota; kingdom Viridiplantae; phylum Streptophyta; class Magnoliopsida; order Asterales; family Campanulaceae; genus Campanula; species Campanula takesimana. The sequence goes on from JAOWBW010000858.1 coordinate 21,914, forward strand.
GGTGACATATCCTCGGGAACAATCTACCTCTGCTCCTCAAAGACCCCGAAGTTGGAATAAGTGTAATAAGGAGGAGGAAAAGGAGGATCAAAACAATACCCGGCACCGGTAGTATAAAACCGAGCGGAGGTCGAAGGAGCAGCCTGTGATCTCCTCAGATCAGCAAATATAAAGCCCTGCATCAAGTTGTTCTCCCTGAAGAGGCCATAATCCTGATCCAAGTGAATATAAGGGACGGCATAAACCCCTACCATATATGCCGTGCGATCAGCCTCTGAAAGTGACCTCCAGTTACGAGGGCAGAAAGGAGGAACGTCTGGAACTGCAGGACGAGGAGGGGTGTAAAAGTCTGTCACCTGGGTACCATGCTGCCAAAATACTCTATCTCCCAAGTACAGAGCCATGCACTCACCCGAACTCATCAAAAGCCGAGAACGGGTAGGAATAAGAGTGTGCTCAAACCAGTGCTGAACTGATCTCCACGGATACAAAGAGAAGGCAACAGACTCAGGCCTCAAGGTGTCCAAGTGCCGTCTGGCCGAAGTAAGACTAATGGGGTTCGTGCCAGTCTTCACATTCCTCTCCTTATACGCCCACCGGGCGCAGTCCGGATACTGGGGCTGGCCTTCCTTGGCAATCTTGAAATCCCTCAGATTCAGGATAGCAAAAGCCCAAAGCTGTAGACAAGAGACAGAAACAAAGTTAATGACAGTCAACGAAAAGGCAGTTATGACCAAGGCAAGGAGAATATAAAAGGGACAGTAAGTGGTATACCTCCCACAGCAAGCTGAAGCCCGTAACAGAGCTGGTAGTCGAGCGGCTGGTCAAATCCATGCCGTGGTAACAAGCAGCCAAGCCCGCTGCGCCCCAGTTATACTGGCCGATCTGGTCCAAGTCCACTAACAAGTCAAGCAGAGCCAAAGAGGCCGAAGATCCCCCGTTGGCAAACAGAGTGTGGGATAACAAGTACCAAATGAAGCAACGGGCCATGGCATCAACCCGATCAGCAGTAACACCTCGAGCCTCAGCCATCAAGATGCTGAAATAAGCCCGGATTCGCCCCCATGTCACTCGAGAATTCTTAACCTCGAACCGGCAGTCAACCAAGGCCAGTAACTCGTCCGGAGTCCGAACAGCCCCTCTCAAACCAAAAGGGATAGGCACCCCCATGAACGGCAAGCCCGTCAAAGCTATGAAATCAGTAGGAGTTATAGTCACCTCGTCCATGGGTAAGTGGAAGGTATGGGTGGTATCCCACCATCTCTCTCTCAATGCCTGAACCACATCAGGGTCGTTCTTCAAAGCTGGGAGGCTAGTGACAAAAAGACCAAAATGAGTCCCTGTGACTCGGGCCCGAACATTCTCAGGCAACCTCTTCCATATAGAGATGGGCCCATGAGCCCCACCGCGAATCTCTGTCAAACGGGTCCACTCCTGAAAGAAAAAAAAAAAAAAAAGGGGAACAGCAAAAATTTCATCAGCATGACTGCTAGAAAACGGATGAACTCAACACAGAGATTTCAATGGCAGAACAATGTACAAGCAAGTGTGTGAACATGAAAATGGACATCCCAACATGTTTCTTACAACAAATCAGCAACAACAAACAACATGCAAAGAATGATCAATAAAGCTGCTGCAGCAATATTTCGGGTAAAGAAAACAGAACTTCATGAAACCCGAAATCGACAAGAAAGGTGAGGCATTCTTACCAAACCCGAAGTCACGAAGTGAGAAATATGGGTATGAGGCCGGAAAGTAAGCAAGCTCGGGTCCATAGCTTCAACCCCAATTTCGGGCTCCTCGCCCTGTGGCATCTCAAACGGAGGTGATTGCTAACGATCCGACATCGTTTCTTTGACGGAATTGATCCTAGAGCAGCAAGAAAGTGTTTTGGGGTGATTTCTCTACGAAAATTGGGCTTGGAATTTGGAGGGTTCTTCAAATTTTTGAAAACTGGCCGAAAACAGCGAACAACCTGTTTAAATATGCTGAACTTATGCGCCAGGCGCGCGCCTCCCGACATACTCATCCGAGGCGCGTGCGTCCCACAACAAGGCCCGGACGCGCGCTCTTCCCATCATCAGGCAGGTTCAGAAGCAGTCTCCCATGCAAGAATCCATGTATCGTATCAAGTCTTTCCCATGGATTCCGAACTCCCTAAGTTCTGTCACGGGTGCCACACCCCCCTCAAGAGTCAATCTCAACATTACATCCCCAGCAGGAACATTTTTCTGGTCGCGGTTGTCACGACCCGAAAACTAGGCTCTATTTTATTAGTAATAAATAATTATTATTTATTTAATTGCTTATTTATTTATTTAAATTATTATTTATTTAAATATTTATGTGTGCATTTTATGTGTCATAATAAATTATGACTAGCATTTTATTTGGGTCATTTGTGCTAATGTAGAAGTGTTGAGTCTTATTTGTTAGTGGGGAGTTTGTTTGTAGAGAGTAGTAGTAAGGGAGGGGTCTAAGTGTAAGTTTAGTTTTAATCATCTTCTCCCTACTCCCTCTATTTCTCCCTCACCCCATTCATTCCCAGCATTTCTCTCTCTCTCTCTCTCGCTCAATTGGGTAAGTTCTCCTCTCACTTCTCTCTTCATTTTCTTCATCTTCCTCTTGTTATTTCTCATTTCTTAAAACATGAATCATGTTTAGATCGTCGATAGGATCATAGGAAGCCAAGAAATTTCGAGTTCCGTCACCTTTGAGAAAATCCGGGTAAGTTGCTTTTCCCCCATTTTTTATGCTAAAGTGTTCATATCATGTTTATATTATGCTTGATGTGTTATATTTGAAGTTTGGTTGAATTTGGAATTTATTTGGAATTTATTTTGAGTTTTGGTCAAAAATGGTGATTTTAGGAATGTTGGGTTTGAATCTTGATCTTGGTTGATAAATGGTATTATTTGAGTCCCCATTCTAGTTATAAGTTGTTTTGGGTTCATCTTTATGCTTGGTGGAAGGTTGATTATGTTTGATTTTGGTTGTAATATGAAATGGGTAAGAAAATTGGTAGAAACCCATATTTTGGCCGGATTTCGTCCCTCCGGGCAAGGAGGCGCGCGCACCATGTTTTGGGAGGCGCGCGCACCCTTTTCTGCTTCGAAATCGCAGCCTTCTGACCTTAGGAGGCGCGCGCATCCCTTTTTTTGGAGACGCGCGCATCCCTCCTTTTCCAGTATTGTCCGTTTTTCGTTCGATCTTCTGGAGGCCATAACTTTCTCATCCGGACTCCGTTTTAGGCGTGTAAACTATCGTTTCGAAGCTCTATTTTAGTAATACAATATGGTATAGGTCGTTCAGTTAAGTTATAAGTTTTATACTTCGGGATTTTATTGGGTGTTTGGGCATCTTATGATGTGTTCGTGGTTGTTCCAATCGAATTGATTTTCGAGTAAGACTTGGTCTAGGTTTTAGGCAATGTCCCATAGTACCTAGAGGGTTGTGGTTGAACACCAAAGTGCAGGGTTTAGTCCGGTCGTGATCATGTTCTAAAGATTAACCTTTTTGATTCGTTTGGGGGTTTGGGATTGGTTCGTTAAGGACGAAGGTAAAGCGTGTATTGGCAATTGGGTACTTACGGTTTGATTAACCTTAAAGTGTATTCATTATGATTCCTACTTTGGAATTTCAGGTGTGATGAGATGGTTGAGTTCATAGTCCTAGTACATCTTTTTGAGTAAACGTTTAGGATAATTTTGGGTTATAGTCGTTGTACTATTTGTGAGCGACCGTTTGGGTTGTGATCTTTATGATTAACTCATGGGTATCATCTTTGGAATGTATCTGGTATGGTTTCTCTTTATGAAATTACGGTATTCTAATAATCATTGTTGTTGTGCTCTTTATGAGAAATTCCGTTTATCGTTGTTGTGCTCTTTTATGAGAAACTTCTTGTGTTCGTTGTTGTTGAACTCTTCATGAGTAATCGTTTGCATCTTTATGGTGATTAATTGGTGTGGTTCCCTACTTTGGAACCTTAAGTTGTTATTCATGCTAAAATATTATTACTTAGCATTTAATTTGAAACCCAGCTGGCATATTTGTTGCATCGGGCGATGGGAAGGATTATAATGGCAAAGCCAAGTCCATTATAATGTTGACCATTGTTTTGCCCTTACTATACCCTTCTCCAGATTGGCCTTGGAAAGGATAAGTCAGCGTTCCTTTGTGAATGTATCTGGCTAACGGGCATGACTTTGTGTCATGGTCCTTGTCCCTTGTGACACTTCATTTGGTTATTGTTCCGGTACCGGGGTTTTCTCTTCGAGCTTTCATGCTGCTATGAAGATGTTGATTGTTGATTATTGAAGCTGCGCAGCGATCCTTTATTTGGATGTTCCGGTTTGGAAAACCTTGGCTATGTATCCACTTATGAGTGTTTATTTCAGCTTTATGTGTTGCATGATGAGCTGGTCGTTATTTCCAACCGGTATGGGACGGTTGGCGATAGGGAGCCTCTCATTTGTTGTTATATGCTTATTTATATGGTTGATTATTGGATGTTACTGTTTGACAGCATGTCACTTATTATTCCGCTGCTATCTGTCATATGTTAATTGCTATTGGTTATTGCATATTAGCATGTCATGTAGTTGCATTAGTAACTTACTGAGATTTTATCTCACCCCGTTTATTTCCATCTTTGTTTTTCCTTAACCCCCCCCAGGAGGAAAAGGATTTGGATTCGCGGATCGAGGAGGACGTCGAGAGGATTGAGATTTTGGGGCAGGTTGTTATGGATCGGTTTACATTATTTAAATGTATAACCTTTTGGGGATAGTTTTACCATTATTGACGTCATTAAGAATTGTATATTTTATTCTTTTTGGTATAAGCTGTGGAGCTTATGTTAGATGCACTTTATTGATTTAAACTTGGATTTGTAAAACCTTGTGATATCATCTTTTGATTCAAAATGGAATTTTTAACTTCTATATTTTAGAGTTTTGGTTCTAAGTCGACGTCCAGCTCGCGATCTCGGGCCGCGGGGTTCGGGGTCGCGACAGTTGGTATCAGAGCCATGGTTTGGCTCTAAGTATAAGTCTAGGTGGATTAGTATGACCTAGGTGGGTAGTTGTGTTCGGAGTGAGTAACGATGAGTATTTTATGCAGGTATTTGTTTGTGATGGCTAGAAGAAGAATTGGTGAAGCTTCTAGTGGGACTCAGAATCTTAATGGTCTAAGGGAAGAAAACCGTGCAGTGTTTCAGGACAGGTTTGAAGTGGCCGTGAAAGCAATTCGTGACTAAGGGCCGAGAGAGGAACATGTAGCACCTCCGCGATATGGGTTGGAGCAGTTCTTGAAGTTGAAACCAAGTGAGTACGACGGTGAGCCTGATGTGAAGAAGGCCGAGCTATGGATAGAATCGATGGAGAGAATCTATGAGGTCTTTGGTTGTACTGATAAGGATAGGGTTCGGCTTGCAGCTTATATGTTAGTTGGTGCTGCGAAACATTGGTGGAAGGCACTGAAGACCAGTTGGGATGCGACTCTTGTACCATATCCTTGGGAGTGGTTCGTGAAGAAATTCAAGGATCATTTTATCTTTTTAGTGAATCAAAACCGGAAAGAGATCGAGTTCCTCAGCTTGGAGCAAGGCAGGATGTCAGTAGCACAGTACTCAGCTAAGTTCACAGAATTAGCCAGGTGTTGTGAATACCTTGTGCGGACCAAGGAGCAGAAAGCGATGAGATTGATCAGGGGTTTGAAGACATCCATCCGAACTCAGCTTATAGCACAGCGGATTCAGACTTATCAGGATACGGTGGATCGAGCCTACTTAATTGAGCAGGATATTGGGGAACACAGAAGGAAGACTGAGATGGTTAACCCGGGTAAGCAAGGAGGGCAGAGTAAGTCACAACAGCAACATTCGGATAACAGAGGTAATTCTGGAGTACAAGCTCGATTCAGAAGGCAACTTCAAGGGCAGCCAACAGTAGGAAATCGAGGTTCTAATAAAGGGACACGAATTGGGAAAGTCTGCAGCTACTGTCAGAGGAAAGGACACTCAGAAGACAAGTGTTGGAAGAAGCAAGGAAAATGTGTGAAGTGTGGTCAGTTGGGACACTTCGTTAAAGATTGTCCGAGGTTTAGAGTTCAGTCATCGGGGACAGGAACTGGAATATCACAGGGTCAGAAGAGGGATGCTTCGGGGAAGCCCAAGATTTCAGGTAGAGTATTTGCAATCAATCAGCACTCAGCAGGTGACTCATCAGTTCAGGAGGTATTATATTGCGTCGAGAGAGCGAGCGCGTGCATTTTAGGATCATCGCATTCATATGTTTCTGTGCATTTAGTTGCATTTACTTCTTTTGAGTCTTTGACTTATGTGTTGTCAGTGTCTACTCCTAGGGAGGAGTGTAGGATGTCTGATGGAGTCTTATGTGCTCATGTTGTGCTTAAAGGTAGATATAACTTACCTGCTAAACTGGTCATATTGCTATTATAAGATTTTTGATGTCATTTTGAGAAGGGAAATGTCATGCTTTAGTAGATGGTTGTAGGGAAATTGTTACATCCTCTCTTCCCTTTTGCCTAAAATTGTTTTGAGACCGTTCCTTTGTGTAGAGTTAAGCAAATATTTTCTTGTTTGGAATCTGACTATTTTGCTTCGATGGGTGACAATGGATGTCTATACCAATTGTTGGGTGTATTTATCGTTTGTAAAAATTTCTATTTTTATTTCTGAGTAGTACCTAGTAATTGGGGAGAACCTTGGGTTAAATTGAGTTGTTATAGTACAAGGTTGTAGTGCTAATATTTAGATCAATGTCCTTATGGCATCGGTTGGGTTATAAGAGTTGAGGATTCAAATTGAGGATTTCTGGATAGGAGATTTTGTTTACTTGTAGTGCATCTACGTGAGCGCATCGGAATTGGATAGTATGAGGAAAAGCATGATGTGTTATGGGATATGAGTATATTATGGAAGTTATAATCATCGATAGTGGTGAGCGCGTAAGTTTGAAAGGACTAAGCACATTTCGGGAGAGTAATAAATTGCGACCTATATCAAAGGCATTTTGAGTTTTAGTTAAAGGGGTGTTCTATGGTCCTAAATCTTGTCTTGGTGGCATTTCTTATTTTGGATTACAAATAAGTGAAGAAAGTTGAGTATAAATACTCTGGCATATTAAAGAATACTATGATTTGGTATTGGGTCAGTTGGAAGGTGACTAGCTAATTGGTTTATTATGATGGTAGTACCATTGAGCTTAAATATCATTAAGTCAATAAATGTATGCGTGAGGGCCTAATTGGGGTTAGCTATTGAATTTAGAGTTCGTTGATTTCCTTTGGGTATATGAGCACGGATTATGACTTAAATGGGAGTTAGAGAAAATCTTTTGAAGATGAAATTTGGGTCTTTTTGCGGACTATTGAGTATATTGAATGGTTTAGCCTTCAAGACCAGATTAATGAAGGGATGAGAGTATAACATAGATTTAAGTGGACACTTTGTACGAGAAATTTTGGGGTTTGTATGGTACTATTTATTTAAGATGTTAACTCAAAGTGAAGACACTATAATGGTAATCCATGGAGATATAGCCATTTCGATGAATATTGTGGAAATAGAAATTTCTTTAGCCTTCTTATATTTTAAAAAACCAATTAGGCTCGGGATGGTGATGTTTTGAATTTCTGGGGAATACTACTAAGTATGCGATTTACAAAAGGAGACACCTTTGCAGTGTAATTAAGGTTGTGAATAAAGTGAGCTTGGGATATCTCGAGAGTTATGTTTGGGAGCAATTGGGATTCTCCAATTTTGATTATGGATTCTAATTAGTAGTGAAGGTTATGATTGAAGGAAGTTATGTGCGAGAGGTCGTGGTATTGTGAACATTATTTAGGGTTACTACGTGGTGGTTAGAATGGACAATTGAGGAATTTGAGAAATGACGGAACTATCGTATCTGTAGCTATTGGGTCTTTCGGGTAAGTCTCGTTAAAATTCGGGTCGAATTTTCTTTAAGGGGGAGTGAATGTCACGACCCGAAAACTAGGCTCTATTTTATTAGTAATAAATAATTATTATTTATTTAATTGCTTATTTATTTATTTAAATTATAATTTATTTAAATATTTATGTGTGCATTTTATGTGTCATAATAAATTATGACTAGCATTTTATTTGGGTCATTTGTGCTAATGTAGAAGTGTTGAGTCTTATTTGTTAGTGAGGAGTTTGTTTGTAGAGAGTAGTAGTAAGGGAGGGGTCTAAGTGTAAGTTTAGTTTTAATCATCTTCTCCCTACTCCCTCTATTTCTCCCTCACCCCATTCATTCCCAGCATTTCTCTCTCTCTCTCTAGCTCAATTGGGTAAGTTCTCCTCTCATTTCTCTCTTCATTTTCTTCATCTTCCTCTTGTTATTTCTCATTTCTTAAAACATGAATCATGTTTAGATCGTCGATAGGGTCATAGGAAGCCAAGAAATTTCGAGTTCCGTCACCTTTGAGAAAATCTGGGTAAGTTGCTTTTCCCCCATTTTTTATGCTAAAGTGTTCATATCATGTTTATATTATGCTTGATGTGTTATATTTGAAGTTTGGTTGAATTTGGAATTTATTTGGAATTTATTTTGAGTTTTGGTCAAAAATGGTGATTTTAGGAATGTTGGGTTTGAATCTTGATCTTGGTTGATAAATGGTATTATTTGAGTCCCCATTCTAGTTATAAGTTGTTTTGAGTTCATCTTTATGCTTGGTGGAAGGTTGATTATGTTTGATTTTGGTTGTAATATGAAATGGGTAAGAAAATTGGTAGAAACCCATATTTTGGCCGGATTTCGTCCCTCCGGGCAAGGAGGCGCGCGCACCATGTTTTAGGAGGCGCGCGCACCCTTTTCTGCTTCGAAATCGCAGCCTTCTGATCTTAGGAGGCGCGCGAATCACTTTTTTTGGAGGCGCGCGCATCCCTCCTTTTCCAGTATTGTCCGTTTTTCGTTCGATCTTCCGGAGGCCATAACTTTCTCATCCGGACTCCGTTTTAGGCGTGTAAACTATCGTTTCGAAGCTTTCTTCGAGTACTACAATATGGTATAGGTCGTTCAGTTAAGTTATAAGTTTTATACTTGGGATTTTATTGGGTGTTTGGGCATCTTATGATGTGTTCGTGGTTGTTCCAATCGAATTGATTTTCGAGTAAGACTTGGTCTAGGTTTTAGGCGATGTCCCATAGTACCTAGAGGGTTGTGGTTGAACACCAAAGTGCAGGGTTTAGTCCGGTCGTGATCATGTTCTAAAGATTAACCTTTTTGATTCGTTTGGGGGTTTGGGATTGGTTCGTTAAGGACGAAGGTAAAGCGTGTATTGGCAATTGGGTACTTACGGTTTGATTAACCTTAAAGTGTATTCATTCTGATTCCTACTTTGGAATTTCAGGTGTGATGAGATGGTTGAGTTCATAGTCCTAGTACATCTTTTTGAGTAAACGTTTAGGATAATTTTGGGTTATAGTCGTTGTACTATTTGTGAGCGACCGTTTGGGTTGAGATCTTTATGATTAACTCATGGGTATCATCTTTGGAATGTATCTGGTATGGTTTCTCTTTATGAAATTACGGTATTCTAATAATCATTGTTGTTGTGCTCTTTATGAGAAATTCCGTTTATCGTTGTTGTGCTCTTTTATGAGAAACTTCTTGTGTTCGTTGTTGTTGAACTCTTCATGAGTAATCGTTTGCATCTTTATGGTGATTAATTGGTGTGGTTCCCTACTTTGGAACCTTAAGTTGTTATTCATGCTAAAATATTATTACTTAGCATTTAATTAGAAGCCCAGTTGGCATATTTGTTGCATCGGGCGATGGGAAGGATTATAATGGCAAAGTCAAGTCCATTATAATGTTGACCATTGTTTTGCCCTTACTATACCCCTTCTCCAGATTGGCCTTGGAAAGGATAAGTCAGCGTTCCTTTGTGAATGTATCTGGCTAACGGGCATGACTTTGTGTCATGGTCCTTGTCCCTTGTGACACTTCATTTGGTTATTGTTCCGGTACCGGGGTTTTCTCTTCGAGCTTTCATGCTGCTATGAAGATGTTGATTGTTGATTATTGAAGCTGCGCAGCGATCCTTTATTTGGATGTTCCGGTTTGGAAAACCTTGGCTATGTATCCACTTATGAGTGTTTATTTCAGCTTTATGTGTTGCATGATGAGCTGGTCGTTATTTCCAACCGGTATGGGACGGTTGGCGATAGGGAGCCTCTCATTTGTTGTTATATGCTTATTTATATGGTTGATTATTGGATGTTACTGTTTGACAGCATGTCACTTATTATTCCGCTGCTATCTGTCATATGTTAATTGCTATTGGTTATTGCATATTAGCATGTCATGTAGTTGCATTAGTAACTTACTGAGATTTTATCTCACCCCGTTTATTTCCATCTTTGTTTTTCCTTAACCCCCCCAGGAGGAAAAGGATTTGGATTCGCGGATCGAGGAGGACGTCGAGAGGATTGAGATTTTGGGGCAGGTTGTTATGGATCGGTTTACATTATTTAAATGTATAACCTTTTGGGGATAGTTTTACCATTATTGACGTCATTAAGAATTGTATATTTTATTCTTTTTGGTATAAGCTGTGGAGCTTATGTTAGATGCACTTTATTGATTTAAACTTGGATTTGTAAAACCTTGTGTTATCATCTTTTGATTCAAAATGGAATTTTTAACTTCTATATTTTAGAGTTTTGGTTCTAAGTCGACGTCCAGCTCGCGATCTCGGGCCGCGGGGTTCGGGGTCGCGACAGCGGTCAACTGTGCCCGCACCCCACAATTCAAAAAGTCAAGTGTGACTCCAAGTGGCACGAGACTTCAAAGCAATATTTCATCAACGAATTTCACTAACGGATTCGTCCTAAAAGGTTCACTAACGGCCTCATCAACGGATTTCACTAACGGATTCGTCCTCAAAGGTTCACTAACGGCCTCATCAATGGATTTCACTAACGGATTCATCAACAAGGGTTCACCAACGGACTCATCCAAGGGATTCACTAACGGATTCATCAAACGGATTCACTAACGGATTCGTCAACAAGGGTTCACTAACGGACTCATCCAAGGGATTCACTAACGGATTCATCAAACGGATTCACTAACGGATTCATCAACAAGGGTTCACTAACGGACTCATCTAAGGGATTCACTAACAGATTCCTCAAACGGATTCACTAACGGATTCGTCAACAAGGGTTCACTAACGGACTCATCTAAGGGATTCACTAACGGATTCCTCAAACGGATTCACTAACGGATTCGTCAACAAGGGTTCACCAACGGACTCATCCAAGGGATTCACTAACGGATTCATCAAACGGATTCACTAACGGATTTGTAAACAAGGGTTCACCAACGGACTCATCCAAGGGATTCACTAACGGATTCATCAAACGGATTCCCTAACGGATTCGTCAACAAGGATTCACTAATGGAATCATCAACGGATTTCACTAACGGATTCATCAAACGGATTCACTAACGGATTCATCAACAAGGGTTCACCAACGGACTCATCCAAGGGATTCACTAACGGATTCATCAAACGGATTCGTCAACAAGGGTTCACCAACGGACTCATCCAAGGGATTCACTAATGGATTCATCAAACGGATTCACTAACGGATTCGTCAACAAGGGTTCACCAACGGACTCATCCAAGGGATTCACTAACGGATTCATCAAACGGATTCACTAACGGATTCGTCAACAAGGGTTCACCAACGGAATCATCCAAGGGATTCACTAACGGATTCATCAAACGGATTCACTAACGGATTCGTCAACAAGGGTTCACCAATGGACTCATTCAAGGGATTCACTAACGGATTCATCAAGCGGATTCACTAACGGATTCGTCAACAAGGGTTCACTAACGGACTCATTCAAGGGATTCACTAACGGATTCATCAAACCGGTTCACTAATGGCCTCATTCAAAACATTCAGCCGGCAGGTTCACCTAACGGATCATGCCACCCCCTCTATCAATAAAAGCCGCTCACACAAGGAGCGCACCACTATCTCTCGCAATTTCAAATTCCTGCTTTCATCGAGTCTTTGCTTTTTCTTGGTGATGTCCTCGGCGGGTGTTCTTAACTTTCGTCGACGCGTTTTGCTTTGCAGTCCACGTCGCCGAGGGGCTCTGTAGACACCCCGCCTTGGACCGCTCACTCCGATTGCACATTTGATTTTGTGTTTCTCCCCATTTTAAGTGTTTCTCGTTAGTTTCTGTCACTTCCGTTAAGTTCCTGACTGACTTCGTTAAGTCTAAGGACTAAACTGAATGACAGGGCTGACTTTCTAGTCCATTCTGTCAAAATTGCCTTCTCTGAGTCGCGCGCCTCCGACACTAGGAGGCAGGCGTGCGCGCCTCCCGCCCCCAAAGCAGGAAGCGCGCGCCTCTGGGCATCAGTTACAGATTTCTGGCCAGGATTCCCTCCCTTGCTCAATTTACAGGATTTTGCCCGGGAAGGATTTCTTGGTGACTGAGTTTTGGCACCAAAAACACCCCTCTTTCACCTATAAAAACCTCTCTTTACCTCCATTTTCAAGGACCGAAGATTGAACTTACAAAAACTATACCAAAATCACTTTCTAAAGGTTCTCCAAGGATTTCTTCAAGCAATATTTGAAGGTCTTCAAATTGTAGGTAAAAGTCCATCTTTTCCTTTCTTTTCAACTCCATATCCTCTCTCTCTTTTACTCTAATCAAATATGCAATCACCCAAATCATTTTGGGACATGACTCTAATGATCACCTCATCTCATTGAGGTTGGTTAAGGAGTTATCTCCTACATTCCAAACTCTATTTTAAACCCCCTTTTTATGACTTAAAGAAGAAGAAGAAGAACGTTATTATTCATGTAGATTTTGATCAAGCAAGACCAACTTTAGTTGGGCGAGATGGGTGTTTCGGTACTTCCCATCTCGTAATCTAACCCCCGAACCTCAAAACAAAGAATCTCTGTTTTCGTAATCAAACTTAGGCTACAATCAATAGGTTTTTCTTATGTTCCTCAAAACATAGGTGGCGACTCTAAAACAAGTTAGACATCCTAGGATAATTCACCGCTCTAGCCAAGTTGTGGTTCCCCGGGGTATCTACACCTTGTTTTCGGGGTAGCCCCATATCCCTGTTGTCGTCGATGTGGAGGTAGCCCTATGTCCTTGTTGTCGTCGATGTGGAGGTAAGCCCATGTCCTTGTTATCGTTGATGTGGAGGTAGCCCCATGTCCTTGTTATCGTTATATGGAGGTAGCCCCATGTCCTTGTTGTCGTCGATGTGGAGGTAACCCCATGTCCTTGTTATCATTGATGTAGAGGTAGCCCTATGTCGTCCTCTGACTTTTGATGTTGGCGTAGACCCAATACCGTCTTTTGACCTTTGAAGTAAGGTTAGGAACCCATCCCTTTTTTCATGACGCACCATTCCTTTTGCCTAGGCCGCCCTTGCGGGTTTTCAACCTAGCGGGATACCTTTTTTTTGCGTCTTTTATAGCACACCATTTTTTTTTGCCTAGGCCGCCCTTGCAGGTTTTCAACCTAACGGGCTACTTTTTTGGTGCCTTTCCCTTCTTTTTTTTATGAGTGATCCAGCCGACTCGATGGGACGGGGACTTAAGATATCTTTTGGATGAAACATGCAAGGGCATTTATTTAGGCGGGAGAGAGTTCCTTTATGTTGGTGAGCAATGTATCATGAAATGGGAGGAAACCCTTGCTTGACAGAACATAAGTGTTTAGCTCTTTCCTAAGATGTAGAGAAGAATACTTGTCGAGACATTTGAAATTTTCCTTAGTTAATATCATCAAATGATTGCTTGAATGGACCATGTTTGTCATTAAGTCAAGATTATAGCAAGCAATTAGCCTTAACATGTATAAATGTTGTGATCAATTAAGATTAAGATTCGATCAACGGAAAGATCGGGAGGAGAATGTGTTTAGAAGGTGGAATTGGTCATTGTCTGGGAAATTGGTCATTGAAGGGACCAAGGGACGAGAACTTGGTCATTTTGAGAGTACCACGGTTTGATGGTTTTGTTTCATGCTATGACTGGACCCGAAGGTTGCCTACGTTCCCCTCAGTTTGAGGAGCTCAGGTCGCCGTAGTTCGGCGATGTGAATCGTCTTTTGCTGAAGTTGGTGTCCTTTTGAAGGATGTTGTTGCTCTTTTGATGTAGATCACTTTGCTCTGTGGTGAACTCTTTGGGATGGACCTTTTGGGGGAAAACCTTTTTTTGTGTGTACTCCCTTTGAGATGAATGGGCCCTTTTGAGGTGAGTCCCTTCTTGGTTGTCTTTTGAGATAGACTTCATTTCTTGCGAACCCTTTGGGGGCGAACTTTGCGGTGAACTTTTGAGGCGAACTTCCTCTTCACATATATTCATTTTCTTCTTTTCACATATTCATTTCCTCTCCCTCTTCTCATTTTTTTTTCCTTCTTCCTTTTTTTTTTGGGAGGGAGAGGGGAAACATTATCCCCAACTTGCTTTCTTGGGAATTGGCTCATTTGTAGCCCCTTGGTGGCATGTCTGTCATTTTTGGCTTTGACTTTGAATATCTGGGAAGCCCTTTGCTTGGATGCGCGCGCGCGATCATGGTTGAATCTTGGTGGTTGAGCAACAACATCCTTGCCTTTTCATTGTCTTGGTATGCCTTTGATGTGCATCAAGAATTTGTATCGGAAAGATGTATCGGGTTGTGTATCGGGAAATGTGTATCGGGGATGTGTATGAAGGGAGACTTGCCATTAATGGTTTCTTTATGCTAATTGATCACAACATTTATTCACATCAAGATTAATTGTTTGCACTTAGCATTTTTCATTTGTGTTAGGTCCATTCGTCCTTAATGAGTAGTATGCTTAGAAGTCAATTCATCATTTTAGGGACGTAGCAATCAGTTGATAATAACAAGTAAGGTAATTTCAAGAGTAAATGTATATTGCAAATAATGTCTCAAGTCTAGAGAGAAGATAATGAAAATGACTCTTTTATTTAGATAACTTTATACATACATGTCCCAAGTGTGGACCTTTGTAAAAATAAAAAGACACAGTCTAAGACGGACTTTGGTGAAAGTCTAGATCCTACGAGGCTGGAAGACCCAATTTTTTTTTTTTTTTTAGGGATGGGCTCCAATGAAGTGCGATGGTCCATTCCTTCCTCAATTGTTGGAGGGGTTGTCGGCGGCATATTCCATGTCTTCCACGGGGAACTCGGGTTCCATGTCGTCGGGAAAGATGTCGCGAGGTCTCCATTTGGCTTGGCGTTGTAATTTCCGGATTCGTCTACTCATGAGTTGGAAGTTTGCTTTGGCCACCTCCTTTTGGTGATTTCCTTTCGAGGTGCGTAGCCTTCGTGCGTGGTACTCGACGAAGGTACAGATCTCCATTTGATGTAGCCGCTTTTGGGCTTTCGAAGTACGGGCCTCTTCTTGTAGACAGTGTTCCAACCTTTTGATCTTGTTGTTCATGTGGATGGTTGTCTCGGACGCCAATTCAGATGTGGGGTCCTTGGTCAATGTTTCTAATGGACAGAACCGCGAAGGACTTTAGCATATTAAACCTCAAGGTGAAATTATAACCATGATTTAAGAAGAACGCTTCATTAGCGGATTAGCCTTTTAGGAAAACATGATATTTTATTTTGAGAAAACTTGATCTCCATTTTTTTTTTTTGGAAAAGCACACTTTTGTTTTGAGTGAAAGACTCACACACATTTTTCTATGTAAAATTTTGACAAGGAAATAATGATAATAATCTTATTAAGAAAACTGACAGTGGATTCAGCACGGTCGCCACATGGCATCGACCGGGGACTCAAGACCCTAACTAAACCTAACAGACACCTTAACTGATTTTTCCTAAAGGCTTATCACACATCCTAACAATGGACTTTTACTTTTCCTAAGGGAAGGACAATGAAAGGGGTTTTGAGATTTCGTCCTCTGTTACGGAAACCACAACACCATCAATTTTCCAACCCGGGGCATTTAGCCCTTCAGACATTTTCTGTGCCACTGATCCTTCCCATACATTTCCTGTAACTTCGACTTTGCTGACTTTAGGGACCACCATATTGGACACTGAATTTGTCAACTTTTCCAAAACTGGCTCTCCCCTTTGGGATTGACAACTTTGTCAACCACGGTGTCCTTTTCCTTGGGGCGGACGTCACTCAATTTATCGACCATCGGGGAAGTCACGAATTCGAGCATGTTGACGCTCGGGTCATTGGCTATATCGGGGGTGTGGGGGCGTTCGAGATTTCCCTCCTTAATCAAACCTAGAATGATACGTCTCACAACAGAGCATTCGTCGGTATTGTTCCCATGGTAATTGTGGAAAGCACACTTCTTGTTAACATTGAGGTACTTCTCGGGGTTTTTGGGTTGGAATTGAAAAGAGGATTTCCGAGGCCTTGCTTAACCAATCCGTCAAATACATTGCTTATGGGCATTCCGAAATCCTCAAACCTTATGAAATGGGGTTTGGGTTGGCGTTTGGATTTTCCTTTACCTTTGACTGAAATGTGGTGGTGATGAGAATTACCGCCGCTCGAGACAAGGGGTTCCTTATATTATATTTGCTTTCTCTTTCCCAATGGATGATTGAGGGGATTCCACGGAGGCGCAGGGGCGCAGACATACCCATAACCTCGGTTGCTTACAGGAATGTACATCGGAGGCATGCAAGGAGCTTGTGGTCTAAAAGGTCTTGGATTATAGAAATGATACGGGCCACCCCGGAATCTCATCGGAAAATATGGTGGAAGCCAGTTAGTGATGCCTAGTCGGGTATCCATATATGGTTTAAACAATGACTGAGCTCTGGTGACTTGGTTGATGGCATTGAACCGAGAAGGGATACGATTGGGAAGGTGTTGTGAGTATGATGCTCGAGGTGTACCCGGTGTGGACAATAGTTTGCGGGCCTTTTGAGTGGATTGTGTTTAGGGTTTTATAGGAGGCGTCCCAAGGGAGATGTTGGTTTTAGGATGAGGCAGAGCGAGGAGGATTTTAGTGAGAGGCTCGTTTTGAATGACGGTGTGTTGGGGCGAAGACATGGGGGTCTCGGTATTTTTGTAATATGGAGGGGACAATCTTTGGTTGCAATGCAGAGGTTGGGTAGCTTCCACCTTTTCATTGTGGTTGGTAACTTTGGTGGAGGGCCTATCAGTAAGAAATAGGGTAACATCACCCTTTTGTCCCGTCGACTCATCAAACGGGCTCTGCGTCCCTTCGTGGCTCTTTGTGATGACTTCTTCTTTAGCCCCGGAGGCCTCTTGGAGCAACTCTTCTTTCGTTGGGCTATCCGGATTGTCTGCGATGTCATTTCCCAAGCTACCATCCATTGAAGCGGTCTTTCCGAGGTACTGGGTTGGAGAAGTTGCGGTGACCTGGTAACTCTCTGATTCCACACGCACTAGGCGGCGACATGATGCTCTCTTCCACTTCATCTGAGCATACGGGGAAGAAAAAGAGTATTTTAGGCTCGGGTAAACACTGGGTGAATGCTCATGCTACTAATGGGGCAGGACCGTTATACTTAGACCTATGGGGCGGAAGGTGGACGGGGTTGAATGGGATCTCGAATCCATCAGAGATTCAAGTGGGGGACCTACTTATAAGGTTGTAACAGACTTCTTGGAGGATAACGGGGATCCATCCAAGGACTTGACTGACTTCTTGGAGGATAATGGGGATCCATCCAAGGACTTGACCGGCTTCTTGGAGGATAACGGGGATCCATCCAAGGACTTGACCGACTTCTTGGAGGATAACGGGGATCCACCCAAGGACTTGACCGACTTTTTGGAGGATAACGGGGATCCATCCAAAGAATTGACTGACTTCCTAGGGGACTATACCTAGGGATTTAACGGGAAACGTAACGGGGACCTAGGGGACCATGTCTAAGGGTATAACGGAGGTCTTGGCGGATAATGGGGATCCATCCAATTATTGACGGGTGCCTCAGAGATCTTCCAAGGATTTAACGGGTTCTTAAGGGACTATGCCTAGGGTTTCAACGGGAATCTTAACAGGGACCTAGGGGACGACGCCTAGGGTTTCAACGGGAATCTTAACGGGGACCTAGGGGACAACGCCTATGTAACGACCCCAAAACCCGTCCCTATTTATTTTAATTTTTTTGGAATTTTAATTTGAATTTATGTGTGCATTTTATGTGTTGCATCATATTTTATGATTTGCACATCTTACATGATTATTTGTGTTAGTCACTTGGTTAATAGTAACAAGTGTTAAAGAAGTTAATTGATTATGTTGATACTTTAAGGGTTATATGTGAAAATATAACTAGAGGGGGTTATTTGTTCAAATGGAAAGTTGAGTGACTTAAATAAAAACATGGGTAAAGATCTTTTTATATACTCATGCTTATCCCTCCCTCTCTCTATGTTCTCATTTCACTCAGTATACTTTCCTACGTTTCTTTCTAGGGTTTAAGAGAAAAAGGTAAGTTCATTTCATTTTGATTTTATTTATTTTTAATTACTTATCCGTTTTAAAATCTAATTATATGAAAAATGATCAGGGCATTGAATAGATAATTTCTACCCGAACAAAACATATTTCCTCGATACTTTCCCCGAAATAGGAAAGTTACTAATTCCCCTTTAAATGTTAAAATGGTCATATATGTTATATTTGACACTTGTGATTGTTATTTTTGTGAATTGGATGATTTTTGTGATACTTGTAATTTTGGGACAAAGGGAGTATTAATATACTGTGAAGAAAAACAATGACTTAGGCTTGAAAGTGATGTCTTGGGCATGTATTGGACTTCTGGGTATTGTTAGTATTGTTAAAATGTTATTGAAAGTATACTCCTACGTTTGGGACGGAGAATTCTAAGCCTGGAAAGAAATTGGGTTTTGCTGGAAATTGTAGCGTGTCGCGCCCCAGACCCGTGGTCCTACTTGGCCCCACGCTCGGGACACGATTGGAAGACGTTATAAAACATTTATTTTTTTTAAAAAAAATTTCGAAATGTACTTTCATAAAGTTTAACAAAAACACACTTGAAGTTCAAAGACTTCACTTAACTTTTAAACAAACTTTACAACCAACTTTCACAACGAAAGTACTTAGCCCGAAGGCTTACAAACTTTTAAACAAGCGTACATATACCAACATTAACCAAAATAGGTGTGACCATAATAAGTACGGGTACTCTACCCAAAGGGTTTACATTTACATAATGTAACCTTCATAAAACAAGTCCCAACTCTTACCAATCCAACGTCCTCCCGTGCCAAGTATCCTATCCCCTGGACCCGCCTTTATCTAAAACAGTAAACAAATAAAGGGTGAGAATAAATCTCAGTAAGCTACTAAAATGCAACTACCTTACATGCTGATATGATAATCATAAAGAAACAATATCAACAAGTAATCATATAGCATATAGCACCTAGCATGAGAGATAACATCAACTCATATATCACAATTTCCACATAGCCCACACTCCGGTGGATACCAAGCCAAGGTTTACCCAATAACATAACTGTCTGAGAATACCGTCTGAGAAAACCAACTGAGAAAACCATCTGAACAGCATAAATAGCTGAAGCCGGGATCCCGAAAACCAAACCATAACCAATAGAACCAAAGTAACCAGAGAGGGAAATATGACACAAAGTCATAACCCAAATATTCACCAAAGGGAGCAATTCATCCCATCCAAGGCCAATCTGGACTGGGGAAACAAAGAAGGCGCAGTGGACACCTTATAGCGAACTTGGCTTGTGTGCCATTATAATTCTTCCACCACCTGACTCAAAAGATTCCAATGGAAAACCTTATAGTGGACTTACCTGTACCACTATAATTCTTCCATTGGCTGACTCCACAACAAGACCAGCTGGACTTTTCACAAGAAGCACAGTAATGAATACTTGCTAAACAAAACCCGGGGCATTTAATCCTAGAAGGAACTAAGCCAAATACATCATAAGATGCACACAAAAGATTTCTCATAAAGAGTCCATAATAAGGACATTTAGTCACAACCCAATCTTTTTCATCAACGACATAAAAATCATACACATTCACGTTTGGGTCCTAAGCAACCGCAACGACTACACAAACAATTGTCCTCTTGTACCCAAGTTAAACAAACTATCAAACTTGGAAAACAGGGGGGGGGGGTGCGTACGCCCCACCCAAAAGGGTGCGCGCGCTTCCTTTCATCAGAACCTCACAATTTTTGGCCAACTAAGGGTGCGCGCGCCCCACCCAAAAGGGTGCGCTCGCTTCCCTTGATCAGGCACTTTTGCCTAGATTGGTAACAATGGGGTGCGTGCGCCTCCTTATTTAGGGTGCGCGCGCCCCCTCCCATTTTGGGCCAAATCCCAGATTTCTTCCTTAGTTCATTTTTACTCCTTCCGTCCCAAAAGTATAACATATATACTACACAACATTAGTAACTTCATTAAGGTTACAATTTGAGTTTCCAAACCATTCCAACACCCAGCTAGAACCAATTCTATATACTCCCTTTGTCCCAAAATTACAAGTATAACAAATATTACCCAAATCACAAAATTAACAAGTAGAAGTATCAAGTATAACATATATGACTATTTTAACATTTAAAGGGGAATTAGTAACTTACCTATTTCCGGAAAAAGTATCGCTGAAATAAGTTTTGTTCGGCTAGAAATGACCTATTCGACGCCCTGATCATTTTTATATAATTAGTTTTTAAAACGGGTAAGTAAATAAAAAGAATTAAATCGAAATGGGTTGAACTTACCTTTTCTTTCTTAACCTAAGTTGAACAAGAGAAAGTTGCAGAAGGAAATGTTCACACAGAGAAAGAAGAGAGAAGGGAAAGTTTCTATAAATATCTCTACCAAATTTTACAAATTGGTCACTGGACTTTCAAAGTTAACACTTAAGCCCCTTAACTTATATTTTCAACACGGACCCTAAATTTCAACTTAATCATTTAACTCCTTTAATCATTATTTTTACTAACTAAGTAAATAACACAAATAATCAAGTAAGATGTGCAAATCATAAAGTATGATGCAACACATAAAATGCACACATAAGTCAAATAAAAATCCCCAAAAATATAAAATAAATAGGGACGAGTTTTGGGGTCGCTACAATCACTTCCCCTTAAAGAAAATTCGTCCCGAATTTTAGGGTTACTTACCGAGGCCCTCAAACAACCAAGGGTACTTCCTCCCGATCTCTTCCCGAAGCTCCCAAGTCGATTCCTCTAAATTGTGATTCCTCCACACAACTCGAACAAGAGGAATACTTTTGTTTCTCAATTCTTGCACCTTCGAATCAATGACTTGGACTGGATACTCCTCATAAGACATACTCGGCTCAATATCCTCGGGAACCTCAGATAGCACATGAGAAGGATCATATACATACTTCTGAAGCATAGAAATATGAAACACGTTATGGATCTTATCAAGAGAAGGAGGTAATGCAAGACGATAAGCCCGATCCCTCACTCTTCCAAGAATCTCAAATGGACCAATATACCTCGGAGAAAGCTTGCCTTTCTTTCCATACCTTCGAATACCAACCTTAGGGGAAACCTTCAAAAACACAAAGTCACCTTTTTCGAACTCAAGGTCTCGCCTACGATGATCAGCATAGCTTTTCCTTCCATATAAAGCTTCATAAGGAGCCATCCCAATACTGGACTGAAAACTGTTATTATAAGCAAACTCTACGAGAGGCAAATGAATATCCCAAGAATCTGCAAAATCAACTGAACAAGCCCTCAACATATCCTCAAGAATATGAATGGTTCTTTCTGACTGACCATCTGTTTGAGGATGAAAAGCTGTACTAAATCTCAACTCTGAACCCAAAGCCTTCTGAAATTCTTGCCAAAACCGAGATGTGAATCTAGGGTCACGATCAGATACAATGCTCACTGGAACTCCATGTAACCTCACGATCTCATTAATGTACAAAGTTGCAAGCCTTTCCATAGAATAACCAATCTCAATAGGTAGAAAATGAGAAGACTTTGTCAATCTATCAACAATCACCCAAACCGCATCAAACCTTCTTCAAGTACGAGGTAACCCTGTTACGAAATCCATAGTAACATGTTCCCACTTCCATTCCGGAATCTCTAACGGTTGAAGCAATCCTGCGGGCCTTTGATGTTCAGCTTTAACTTGTTGACATGTCAAACACTTGGATACATAATCCGCTATTTCCCTCTTCATATTATTCCACCAAAAGTGTTGCTTCAAATTCTGATACATTTTAGTACTCCCGGGATAAATAGTATACCTTGATTTATGGCCTTCATCAAGCACTTGGTGTTTAATCCCATCAACATTAGGCACACACAATCGACCTCTGAAAGTTAATACCCCATCAGAACTGAGAGAGAAATCCTCAAATTTATCATCTTTAATTTTATCCATAATCTTTACCAATTCCGGGTCATCCTTCTGAGCTTCCTTTATTTGTTGAACTAGAGTTGGTAATACTCGAATGTTCGCAAAAATAGCTCCATGCTTTGATTCATAAGGACTCCAATATCGAGCATCCTCCAACATCTTCCATTCCCGCACCATCAATGAAGCTACATAAGACTTCCGGCTAATAGCATCAGCTACCACATTTGCCTTGCCCGGATGATAAGAAATGGTGCAATCATAATCCTTCAACAGCTCCATCCATCTTCGTTGTCTATTATTAAACTTTTTCTGGGAGAAAAGATACTTCAAACTCTGATGATCTGTGAAAATCTCAAACTTTGCCCCATAAAGATAATGTTTCCACTTGTGCAATGCAAAGACAATAGCTGCAAGCTCCATATCATGGGTAGGATAATTCTGCTCACTCGGAGTCAACTTCTTCGAAGCATATACAATCACCCTTCCATTTTTCATTAATACACACCCGAGGCCTTCTTTAGAAGTATCACTATATATTACCAAATCATCATTACCATTAGGTAGGGCAAGAATAGGAGCTGTAGTCAATCTCTTCTTCAACTCTTCAAAACTAGCTTGACATTTTTCATCCCACACATAAGGAACATTCTTTCGAGTCAACTGAGTCAAGCGAGTTGCAATCTTAGAAAACCCCTCAATAAACCTTCTGTAGTACCCAGCTAACCCCAAGAAGCTTCGAATTTCTGTAACTGATTCTGGCCTCTTCCAATTCCCAATAGCCTCAACTTTGGATGGATCAACTGATATACCTTTATTGGAGATCACGTGCCCAAGAAAAGATACTTCATTGAGCCAAAAAGCACACTTACTGAATTTAGCAAACAACTGCTTCTCACGAAGAATAGATAAAACCATTCGTAAATGCTGTTCATGCTCCTCCCGGGACTTGGAATAAACAAGAATATCATCAATAAATACAACCACGAAGGTATCAAGATAAGGGTTAAAGACTCTATTCATCATATCCATAAAAACAGCCGGAGCATTAGTCAACCCAAAAGGCATAACCAGAAACTCATAATGACCATATCTACTACGGAAAGCAGTTTTAGAAATGTCTTCAGAACGGATTTTCAACTGGTGGTACTCACTCCTCAAGTCAAGTTTTGAAAAGACAACCGACCCTTGAAGTTGATCAAATAAATCATCAATATGAGGAAGCGGATATTTATTCTTTATAGTTACCTGATTCAGCTTTCTGTAGTCAATACACAGTCTCAAGGACCCATCTTTCTTTTTAACAAATAATACTGGAGCTCCCCACGGGGATACACTAGGACGGATGAATCCTCGATCAAGTAGCTCTTGCAACTGAACCTTCAACTCTTTCAATTCAGCTGGGGCCATTCTGTAAGGTGCCTCAAATATAGGTGCCGTACCTGGAAGTAAGTCAATACAGAACTCGATTTCCCGGTCAGGAGGCATAGCATACTCCGAAGAAAATACATCTGAAAATTCTTTAACAATAGGCACATCCTCAATATCAGGAACCCTTTTAGTAGTATCCAAAACACTAGCCAAATACCCCGCACAACCACGGTTCAACAACTTTCTAGCCTTCATATAAGAAATAATTCGAATCTCTCTACCCCAGGGAACAGTTTCAAAAGAAAACTTAGGAACATTAGGGATAGAAAATATGACCACTTTTTTAGCACAATCAACAGACGCATAATATTTACCCAACCAATCCATACCCAAGATAATATCAAAATCTTGTAATGGTAAGATAACTAAATCAGCAGGTAAAACATGCTCACGTATATGCCCATCACAAGAATGCAACACCTCATTGGTCACCAAACACTCCCCTATAGGAGTTGACACCTCTAACATATAAGGTAGAGATTCAAAAGACAAATGCAATCAAGAAGCAAAATGCACATACACATAAGAATGCGATGAGCCAGGGTCTATAAGTGTACGTGCCCTCAAACTAGACACATAAATAATACCTCCTATCACGTTAGAGGAATCTGAAGCCTGTTGTTGAGAAATGGCAAAGACACGACCCTGAACCTTAGGCTTTCCTGAAGAATCTCTCTTCTGGCCCTGAGAAGATCCAACTACAGTCCCCAATGCCTGCACCTTAAACTTAGGGCAATCCCTCTGAAAATGACCCAACTGTCCACAATTCAAATATTTGCCCTGTTTCTTCCAACATCTCTCTTCTGAATGCCCTTCTTTATGACAATAATTACAAACTCCTCTGCTCTGACTCCCTAAAGTGTTACTTTGATTTCTATTACCTGACTGTATTTGAAGAGACCCTTTGAATTGTGAAGATCCACCTTGATTTCCTCTATTATCACCACGTTGTTGTTGTTTCCTAACTTGCTTCCCTGCACCTAACAATTCCATTTTCTTCTTATGTTCCTCAATATCATCCTCCACCTGGTAGGCTCGATCAACTGCATCCTGAAAATCTTGCAACTTGTGGGATACTAGCTGAGTTCTAATCACAGTTTTCAAACCTTTCACAAACCTCGTAGCCTTTCTCTCCTCAGTTGCCACTAGGTGAGTACAATACCTGGACAACTCTGAAAATTTAGCTGAATACTGAGCAATTGACATAGAACCTTGCTCCAAGCTAAGAAATACCATCTCCTTCCTGTCTTGATCTACTCAAGGAATGAAGTGTTCTTTAAACTTTCCCAGAAAATTCTCCCAAGTGTAAGGTACATAAGTCTCATCCCATTTACTTTTCAAAGCTTTCCACCAATGCTCGGCAGCTCCATTCAGCTTATAAGTAGCAAACCTGACTTGATCTTCCTCAGAACATCTCAAAGCATCAAAGATCTTTTCCATTGATTCAATCCACTTTCAGTCTTAGATACATCATGTAATACTCGGCCCAATTTCTTCTTATTATTTTAATTGTGAACTCTTTTTAATTAAATTTTGGGCTCAGTAATTAAGAGTAAGTATTGGGTTATTTCGGGCTTTAGTAAATAGAAGCCCAATAGGTTATTGCAACCTTTTAATTAGGAAATCAAATACCCTTTTAGTATAAATACTCTTTTAATCCCTAAACCTACTATTATTATATCACAAAAAAAAAAAAGAACGGGAAAGAGAAGGGAGAGAGAGCAGCCGCATAAAGGAAAAGAACGGGAGAAAGAGAGGAAGGAGGCGGTAGTGAAGGGAGAAGAAGCCGAGAGAGAGAAGGATCAAGGGAGAGAGAAAAAGGTTGAAGATGAATCATTTAAGGTAAAGCTAACCTCCCTAATCCTTTTTCTTTTCATTATTAATTGAATTGATCTTGGGAAACTATGAATCCGAAACCCTAAAAGGATGAACTAGGGTTTAATTAAGAAAGAAGATTAGTATGTGTTAGTGTGTGTGTGTTAGTGTGTGCGTATGGGTGTGTGTATGTGCACAGTGTGCATGTGTTATGTGTGAGCAGTAAAGGTGTTTTAGTGTGTGTGGGTGTATCAGAATGTGGGTGTACCAGAGTGGGGGTGTATCAGAGTATGGGTGTACCAGTTTATGGGTGTACTCAGTAAGTGTGTGCAGAAAGTGTGAAATCAGTGTGTGTAATTCATATAGTGAAATTGAATGTTGGGAATTGATTAATAAAAACCCTAGGGGTGTTGTAGTCATTCTTAAGGTTATTGGTTAACTATGAAAGAGGTTATAGATGACTAAATCATGGGGTTAATCGAGTAAAAAAAGAAGTAAATTGGGACGAAAGTAAAATACTCCCTCCGTCCCGCCGAAAATTGCAAAAAAAAATTATGGCACAAGAATTAAGGGAAAAGTGAAAAAGGTGATGTGTTGTGAGTGTTGATAGTTGAGTGGGAGAGAGAAAGTGGGGTAGAGAATAGTTAGTGGGTTAGTGGATGTGAGTATGAGAAGTGGGACCCACTAATTAAAAAGTATTAAAAACTTTCCATTTATGGAATGTGCAATTTCTATGGGACGCCCATTTTGGTAAGTTTTGCAATTTTCGGTGGGACGGAGGGAGTAGTATTTTCTCATGTCTAAGGCTAGACTATTTCATATTTGTAGATTGTATAATCGGAGTAAGCGAGCAAGTAAAACGCAAGGCTAAGGTAAGGGATTACGCTCTTAGTAGTATTTGATTTCAATCCTTTGTGTAGGATTCCCAATCTCTGTTTTGTTAAAGTAAACTATCTATGTGGCTAGATAGTATTTTAAAAACTATTCCGTTCTGCGAGTGTTACCGTCCTTTGTTATCCACCCTATTGATATTGTTGATTGTTCAATTGGGTTATCATGTGTATGATTCGTATTGTGACTTGGTGTCTAAAGTGAGATGTACACCTTTTAAAAAGTGATCAAGTAAAGTTTTGTAAAGTTAAGCTTTGTTTTGTAAAAGCTCTTTAAAGTGAAGTTTTGTAATAAGTAAAGTGATTATAGTTATCCATAATCCCGAAACGGATAAGTGGACCCTTACAGTTATCCATAATCCCGAAACGGATAAGTGGACCCCTTACAGTTATCCATAGTTCCAAGATGAACATGTGGACCCCGTTGCTTGATGAAGTAGCGTAGGTTATCATGATATACCGATTCTGGGTGCGGTCAGTAGAAACCCGAGCCCTGGGTACAGCGCGTGCTTAAGCCCTAAATGAAGTAAAGTAAAGTAAAGAAAAGTAAAGTTTTGTGAAAAATGTTGTGTTTTGGAAACTGTCTCTGAAGCCACGTGTTTTCAAGAAATGAATTGTTTTTGATCAAGTTAAATGTTTTCAAACTGAGAGTTGTTTGATCATTGAGTTATCCTTGCGTTGTGAATTCTTGTTACCGTTCCTTTCGGTTATCTCCTCTTAGTACCCGAGGGGATTCCGTATGAACTTGCTGGGCATTGTTCGCTCATTCCTTTCATCCTCATTTTTTTTCCAGGTTATAAGTAAGGATACAAAAGGTCACAAGGAACCGTTGGCGTAGAAGCTACTTGCGATTAAAGTTAATTAGTAGTTATATGTTTCCGTTAAGTTAAGTTAAGTTGAACGTTATATTTCCTTTGGTTACCATTCTGAGCTAGTGACGTGTACTAGCCGTTTGGGTTTGAATGTTAGTTAAAGTTTGAATTGTGGTTAATTGTAGCCGTTGGGGCATTCTGAATTTGGGATTTATTCAAATAAGTTATTATTTATTAGTAGTGAAAAGTTGGGGTGTTACAGTTGGTATCAGAGCCCCGGTTTAGGATTACTTGGGAGACTCAGACTTAGAAGTTAAGACTATTGGGAGAAGTAGTACTTGACGATGTTGGGCTTTAGAACTCTGATAAGAACAAAGTATTTTTGGGAAGCACTAATTGAGGAAACCTGCTATTTAGGGAAACCTTCCATTTTGGGAAACTTTCTAAGTTTGGAAACTTTCTTTTTATAGAATCTTGCTATTTTAGGAAAGAACCTAAGATAAGATTTCCTCAAGGAATGTAGAGGAATATAAGTGAACACTTTGGGAGTGACACTTGAAGGGTTACACTAGAACGTTATTCTTTAAGTTGCTTATGCAATTGATGATAATAGTCATATACCTTTGAGTTATATGGTATTGATAATGGTTATATCCTAATTGTAAGTTAATGATGGACTTAGAAGAAGCAAGAAGATGAAATTGAAGCAAAGAACAATTAAGAAAAGAGTGATTCAGAGATATGCACTCAAGATTCAAAAGTTAACTGAAGACTTATAAGCTGAAAAGACCAGAGTAAGCTTTAGACTAGAGAAGTGGATGCAAGATAGGAAAGCATTACTAGACACTTCAAAGGACTGGAAGAAGTAAAGGAGACCATGAATCAAAGTGAGAAGTACTATCATGAAATCAGAGAAGAAGCTCACTAATGGTTTTATAAATTGAAAGATTTGAAGAAAACTAGAACTAGAGAGTTGGAAGCGACAACACTCATAGTTAATGAAGCGCCAAATGAGGAAGAATTGGTAGCTAAAGAGGAAGTCGAGGACGTAGGAATTAACCTTGGGGACAAGGAAGTTACCCCAATCATCATTGATGATGATGAAGAACTGGAACAAGAGATGGTACCGGTTTGTAGGCCCAGAGGTAGTCCGAGAGGTTCTAAGGGAGTTCCAAGGGTGCCAAATGGAAGACCTAGGGAAAGGCTGTTAGGATTCATTGTTAGTTCACCCAACTTAATTTGATTGATCCATGCCACGTGTCTTTTTATGGACTTTAGGACCGCATGTAATGAAGTTCTACTTCAATTTTTAGATAAGTCCATTTCTAGTTTGTTTAGTTGTCTAGGCTGAGTTTAGTTCAGTTGTATCATTAGCGGTTTAGTGCTTCAAACCGTCATCTTGAGACCGCCAACATGGAGCCCTTCAGTTTTCATCAAACTGCAGTTTTCATGTTTGATGAAACCGCCCATCAAGATCATCCTTCAAACCGCCCCTATGCTTGGTGAAACCGCAAATCAGTTATTAAAGAATTAAAGAGATGTCATTTATTCCTTAGACAAACATTCCCTTTTTGACCGTAAAAGGATGTTATTATGTCATGTCAAAATAACTCTAAGTTAACTTGGAGTTTCTGCAAGGAATATCGGTTTGTCTATCAGTTTGAATTATTTACCGTTAGTCCTTTCTGCAACAAAAGGACAATTGTCAGGTAGTGGTGCAACAACTACCTAGGACTACAAGACAAAACCAAGGACGAAAATGACAGCTCAACCAATGGGATTTCGACAGCACTGTACCCTTCAGATTTGATTCAAATCTTTACCCAACGGTCACAAGGGTGCTCTGCCTATAAATAGCCTCCATTATTCAATAATGAAGGTTGCTGAGCTTCAAGAGATTCATTCCCAAGTATTCAAGTTTGCTTTGAAGAGTTAAACCCAGATATTCATATATTCAAACCATCTCCATTGCAAACCCAGTTCTTCATCAAAGCTTCAAGCCTAACAACCATTCATTCTTAGCCTTTACACCGAAAGAATTCCATTTGCTCAACCATCATTTAGATACTTAGAGCATTTGATTTCTTTTCACACACACACCCGATTTATATGATCACATAGATTATATACTTCGAAAACACCGGTTGTTATTATAGCTTAGGTTAGACTTATTGTTTAGAGTTTAGATTCATCTTGTAAAACCTCATCTAAATTAATACAAGTCTTATAGCTATTAGAAAATCCTAGACTAACCATCTAGGTAGAGGACGTAGTTCATTTAAGAACGAACCTCTTCAATTTGTGTGTTTGATCTTTATTTTCTGTCTTGATATTTATCTTTCTTGTTTGTGGTCTTGAACTTGCTTCCATACACGAAATGACTTGAAAGATGAATTGTGTTTTCCTTTAAACTTTAAGTTTAACTATTCTGTTCCATCATAGTGTTTTCTCAACCCGAGTCAAACTTCCCAACTCTTTAACTAACCTATTTGGCCAAACCGCAAACTCCGCTGTGCATTTTATCAGTTCGGTTCTTGTGCCTTGAACCGCAGTTGGCCAAACTGATAAGTACTCGGTTGATTTTAAAAGGGTATTTTAGAAAAAGTTTCGGACCGCTATTCACCCCCCCTCTAGCGGTTCTATACCCTTGTTGCCATCTGGGACCAATAAGTGGTATCAGAGCAAATCCACCAAATTTGTTTTTACAAGCTTAACCGCTTGGGTGCTGATCCAATGGCAAACACAAACACCCATATGATGCAAACATCCAATTCGAATCACTTACCGATTCTGGATGAAGATAGTTTTATCTTTTGGAAAGATAGGATGATGAAACACATGATTTCATGTGATCGTAGACTGTGGACCGCGGTTACTGATGGACCATATGTTCCTATGAAAGCTAATCCTCGTGCAGGAACCGCAGGAGAAGAAGCTGAAGTTAAGAAATTAGAAAGTGAATGGACTGATGCAGACCGCATCAATGTGGATTTTGATGGAAGAGCTATGTCCATGCTAGTTTCAGCTATTGACCTGAGGACTCATTCTAAGGTGCTTCACTGCAAAACCGCAAAGGCTACCTGGGATGCTATAGTTGACTTTCTGGAAGGAGATTCAGATACCAAGAAGAACCGCCTCTATCAACAGAGAAGACTCTTTGACTATATTGTTAGAGATCCTAAGGAATCTCTTAGACAATGCTATGAGAGGTTTATTGATATTGTTAATGTTTGTTTTTCTCTTGGACATGTCTATTCTAATACAGATTTGAACATGAGATTCATGCAAGCACTTGGTAGCAAATGGCTGATCAAAACTACTAACATTGAAGACAACAAGGACTTGGAAGCTCTTGATCTTCGACACTTGTATGCCATGCTGAAGGTTTTTGAATTTAAGCTTGAAGAGGTCCATGAAACCGAAAGCAGATTTAAGACCCTCTCTAGCTGCTTTCAACAATACCTCATCTCCTGTCTACAATCCAGACCATCATCAAACTGCTCCTCACCTTCACTTGCAAACCGCTCCTCCTAACCAAAATGCTCCTAGATATAATCCTCAAACCGCACCTTCTGAATATTACCAACAGTCTCATCAATCCTATCCTCAATCACATCAACCATATCCTCAATCTTATCAATCTTATCAGCAGTCTCATCAATCCTACACTCCTCCTCAAAGTTCGTATGCTCAGAGTGTAGGATCACAATCCTCAAGTTCTACTCAAGTTGATTTTGATGAAATGGATGATGAAGAATTTGCTTTGTATGTGAAGAAATACACCAAGTTCAGGAAAAACAATAGATCTCAATTTCTATCCAAAGGCCCAGCAAAGTTTGTCCCTCCAACCAGATTCAACAAAACTGCAGATCCCAAGACTAGGGATGACTTGGTTTGTTATAACTGCAGACAACCAGGTCACTTTGCTTCAACTTGTCCCAAACCGAGGTATGAAGCCGCGCCAGCAAAGAAACCATTCAACAAGAAATTCGTGAAAAGAAAAGGAATGGTAGCTGACCAAGGAGATCAACCGCTGACATGGATGGGTTCAGACTCAGATGAAAGTGATGATGAAGAAACTGCTAATCTCTGTCTCATGGGATTTGAAGAAAGAATTGAAATTGACGAAAGCCTTCCACTGCCAAAACAACAAATGAAGTCAGTTTCACCTAAGACTCCTGAGGCTAGATCAAGCAGAGCTCCTACAACACCAAACTACACTCCCGAGGTTCAAGCAGACCAAAGTCATGATGATCAGGTACTAGAACGTGCAAATATTATATGTCAACAACACACTGTACTCAAAAAGTCATATAAACTAATGGCTGCGGAACTTGAAGAATCCCAACGTGTATGTAAATCCCACAAGGAGGAAATTGAAAATATCAAGCTCCAAATTGCTGGGATATCTACTATTGTGGATGAAAACCGCTATCTGAAGGACAGAACCGAGGTACTTCTCACCCAAATCCATGATCTTACCGTACAAATGGATGACCTCCAAAATGTGACCGATGTATGGAACAAATCCTAAATTCACAAATTCCTACTTCGGATAAAAGTGGATTGGGGTTTAAAACCGATGATGGGTGTAAGTGTCCTTGTCTCTGTGCCAAGGTGGTGTGAAACCTACTGAACAAACCAAAGAAATTCCTAAGGTTAATCATCCTGGTAAAAGGGGCTCAAAACAAGAAATTAAAAGGCAAAATTATTTCTTTGAGTACCCTAAAAACCAGACTGGGAGAGATTCAAAGTGGAAAGAGAAATCCATAGCGGCTGAGGCAACCAAGGAAGTATTGAGTGATGAAACCGCTCCTAGTCGGTTTAAGGAAATTCCTATCATTTTCCCTAAAGCCGCACCTAAGAGGAAGGTTGAGCTCAAGAAGGTAATCTTTGTTAAAGCCAAAACCGCTGACCCAGTAAAACATGAGAAACCGAAGGTCAGTAAAGGGTTTGTAAAACCGCAACCAAAACCTGGATTTATTCATTGTGCTATTTGTGCTGATTTTGGTCATAGTGCTGGTCATTGTCTTTTAAGATTCACACCCAATGCCAAGGGATGTAAAAATCCTAAGGTCAAACAAGTGTGGGTCCCAAAAAGCTGCTTACCCTAGGACCCAAGGAATAAGGGGGACCAAAACCTTTCATGTTTATTTTTCAGATTTCATGTTTTATGGCTGGAACCGCTAAGAAGAAGAAGGATCTATGGTATTTGGATAGTGGATGCTCACGACACATGACTGGAGATTCCGAACTACTCTGCAGTTTCATCCAAATGAAAGGTCCCCCAGTAGTGTTTGGTAACAACAAAAAAGGAGAAACAGTAGGATATGGAGCAATCAAACGAGGAAAGGTGACTATTGAAAATGTGTCACTAGTAGAAGGACTCAAGCACAACCTTCTCTCCATATCTCAGTTTTGTGACAAAGGAATGAACTGCAACTTTACTTCAACTAACTGTTATATCAAAGATGCTTCCTCTGAAGTCACTCTACTGACTGGCAACAGAACAGGTGATGTTTATATGATAGATTTAAGCAATATTGTTTCTATTGCTGACCTCTGTTTTGTAGCCAAAAATATAAGTGAAAGCAGCTGGTTATGGCATAAGCGGCTCAGCCACTTGAACTTCAAGTATCTAGCAAAACTGCACAGGGATGGTCTAGTAAAAGGACTACCCAAAGTGGCTGACCATCATGATGAAAAGTGTAAAGCATGCCAGCTTGGAAAGCAGCCCAAACGGTCATTTCCTAGTAAAACCGCTCCTTCAACGAACCGCTGTTTGCAACTGCTGCACATGGATTTATTTGGACCTGTCCCAACCGCCAGTATTGGAGGAAACCGCTATACACTTGTGGTGGTTGATGATTATTCAAGATATACATGGGTGGAAATGATGGCCTCTAAAGATGATACTTATGACATCGTAACCGCTCTCTTTAGACAGCTCCAAACTCAGAAATTGGATGACATTGTTGCCGTGTGTTCAGATAATGGAACCGAATTTACAAACAATGGTGTTGCCCAATATTGTGATGATCATGGAATTGATCATAACTTCTCTGCCACTGGGGTTCCACAATAGAATGGAGTTGTAGAAAGAAATAACAGGACTTTGATTGAAGCCGGGAAGACAATGATTGCAGAAGCAAAGCTTCCCAAATACTTCTGGGCCGAAGCCGTCAATACCGCATGTTTCACCCAGAACCGCTCCCTAATCATCAAAGTTCACAACAAGACTCCTTATGAATTGTGGCGAGGCAGATCACCCAACATTGCCTTCTTCAAAATATTTGGATGCAAGTGCTACATCTTGTACAATGGCAAAGAGCATCGAGGTAAATTTGATGCTAAGGCCGATGAAGGTATTTTTGTTGGTTATTCAAAACACTCCAAAGCTTTTCGTTGTTTCAATAAGACATCTTTAAAAATTGTAGAATCATTCCATGTTACATTTGATGAACATAATCTTCTTGAGCCACATATGGCTCCAAATGTTGCTGATGATTTTAGTGGTTTTGAGACAGGTACATCTTACCCTAATCATGCAACCGCAAATAACCAACCTACTCCAACCGCTCCATCAGGTTCTTCAGCCGCTCCAAATCAAACCAAAGGTTTTGCTGTAGAACCGCATTCTTCTGATCCCATTCAAACCGTTGATCCAGTTCGAAACATCACCTTCAATGAAGATTTCAATGAATATCAAGAAGAGCCTCCTCTGGAAAATCTTCAAGAAATAGTGGTTCATGAAGACCTCCCTCCAGAAATCAATGAACATAGAGACCATCCACCAACTAATGTTATAGGTCCTATCAGTTCTGGTGTTCAGACAAGAGGAAGCTTAACTCATAGGGATAACCACAGTTTGTTCTCAACCGCACTGTTATCTCAGATGGAACCGAAGAAGGTAGATGAAGCTCTAAGTGATCCAAGTTGGGTAGCTGCAATGCAAGAAGAGCTCAATCAGTTTGAAAGATGCAGAGTTTGGACTCTAGTTCCAAGGCCCAGAGATCACACTGTAATTGGAACAAAATGGATATACAGAAATAAGATGGATGAAAATGGTACTATTACAAGAAACAAAGCAAGGTTGGTTGCTCAGGGTTATAGGCAAGAATAAGGGATTGATTATGATGAAACCTTTTCCCCTGTAGCCAGACTTGAAGCCATTAGATTGTTCCTGGCTTATGCCTCCTTCAAGAAATTCAAGTTATATCAAATGGACGTGAAGAGTGCATTTCTGAATGGTGAACTACAAGAAGAAGTTTATGTAGCTCAACCGCCAGGATTTGAAGACAACAAATATCCCAATCATGTCTTCAAGCTCAAGCAGGCCTTGTATGGACTTAAACAAGCTCCAAGAGCATGGTATGACACACTATCTAAATTTCTTATTGATCAAGGCTTCTCTAGAGGTAAAATTGATACAACCCTATTTATTGCTAAACACAAAGGTCATTCATTATTAGTTCAGATATATGTTGATGATATTATTTTTGGTTCTACTAATGAGACTATGTGTGTTAAGTTTGAGAAGCTTATGAAAGGTAAATTTGAGATGAGTATGATGGGAGAATTGACATTCTTTCTTGGACTCCAAATCAAGCAATGCCATGATGGAATCTTTATCAACCAAGCCAAATATACCAAAGATTTGATCAAGAAATTTGGGCTTGAAACCGCTAAGCCAGTTGATACCCCAATGCAAAAGGCCTGCAGTTTGGATCAAGATGAATGAGGTAAGAAAGTTGATCAGACTCTCTACCGAGGTATGATTGGTTCTTTACTTTACTTAACTGCTAGTAGGCCGGATATCATGTTCAGTGTTTGTGTTTGTGCTAGATTTCAAGCTGACCCTAGAGAATCTCATCTTATTGTTGTTAAAAGAATTATTAGATACTTATGTGGATCTGTTAATCTTGGACTTTGGTACTCCAAAGAATCTTCATTTGATCTATTAGGTTATTCAGATGCTGACTTTGCAGCATGTAAGATAAGCAGAAAGAGCACAAGTGGTACTTGTCAGTTCCTTGGAACCCGGCTTGTATCATGGTCCAGCAAGAAACAAGCATCGGTTTCAGTCTCAACCGCTGAAGCTGAATATATTGCGGCTGGAAGCTGTTGCTCTCAAATTCTCTGGATGAAACAGCAGTTCGAAGACTATGAAGTATTTGAGAAGAACTGCCCTATCTACTGTGATAGTACTGCAGCAATATCAATCTCCAACAATCCAGTACAACACTCAAAAACCAAGCACATTGACATAAGTTATCATTTCCTTAAAGATCATGTTGAAAAGAAGAACATTTTTTTAGCAAAGGTGGGAACCGACGATCAAATTGCAGATATTCTCACCAAACCGCTTGAAAATTCTAGGTTCTTTCATTTACGAGGAGAAATGGGTATGCTGGAACTTACTTAATATAATTCATGCCTATTTATTCTTGTTCTAATAATTTTTGTTAAGTATTTTGGCTCTATTAAGAAAATGCAAATAGCTTGCGGTTCAATCGACAAAACCGCAACAAGATGGTTCGGTTAAAGATTCCACTCAAACCGAAGAGTCAAGTAGAATAATTTCAGTTTTGTCCAAACCGAATTATCAAAGCAAGGTTTCGGTTTTTATACTGGAAGATAGATCTGGAAGATATCGGTTTCACCTAAACCGATAATGAGGAAAAGGTAAGTCGGTTTACGCAAAACCGCTCAGGTATGAAATTGCATTTTAGTCCCTACTTTATGTCACTTCATTCATTAAGGACCTTTTTGCAATTATCTCTGCCGCATTGAATGCGAATCGACAGGTACACTGACGGTTGAGTTTCCTTCAGCCGTCATGCCCGCTCCACTACCCGAGGTGGTTAATTGAGTATAAAAGACAAACCATTTTTCAATTTATCTTTTTACCTTCTTACTCTTTTTAGCAAAAACCCCTTCTCTCTCCTCTGTACGCACTCATCTCTCTCTCTCTGTTCTCACTCAAAATTCTCTTACTTAAACAAAATTTTTAATGGCACCAAAGAAATCAATTGATCTTGCTTCTTCTTCTACATCGTCCAAACCATCGAAGCCTGATATGGTATGA
The DNA here is from genome assembly GCA_026119855.1 of Campanula takesimana. Lineage (NCBI taxonomy): Eukaryota > Viridiplantae > Streptophyta > Magnoliopsida > Asterales > Campanulaceae > Campanula > Campanula takesimana. The sequence continues at coordinate 58,401 of JAOWBW010000858.1, forward strand.
AATTCTGAACCCTAACTTAGTATACTTCATTTATCCGCCACTGTTGAAGCTTAAAAGCTTGTTCATCTTCCTTTGATCATTTTATGCTTTTTCTTCAATTTCTTGGTTGGTTTGTGCTCGCATTTACTTATATACACTGCTTGTTTACTTTGTTTTAAGATTTGTGTTCAATTTTGAGCAAAATCAATTTTGGGGTTATTTGGTGTTCTTGCGAAATTTTGCAGATTCTGGGTTCATGTGTTGTTATTTGTCTTAGTTTATTTAGAACTTTGTTAGAATCTACTCTTTGTGATCATTTTGATATAATTTTTTCCACGTTTTGGTTAAGATTTTGTTTTGCCTATTCATACTCTGTTCTTCGTGTTCTTCATGCATTCAAACTCTTTTTCAAAATTTTCCCTCTTTGATCCGTTTTGCCTTCACTGTTCCTTCATTCCTTGTTTTTACATTTTTACCCTTGCTCTCCTTGAACCGCATGTTTTCATTGTTAGGTTTCCTTGTTATAGTTTGTAGGACTTAATCAAACCGCGGTTTGCTTAAGGATTCAAACTATCATTCTTTAAGCTATTTCTAACTAAGAAAATCTTTCAGGATCCCTCAAACTTTGTTCCTGGTTCTAGGATTCTTGTGGATGAAATTAAACAAGATGCAGTTGGAAGGAAGCTCCTCAAACTGCTGAATGATGCAAAGCTGCTACCTTTGTTTCTTATGGATGAACCGCAGTTCGTTACAATTATCTGCGCCGAATTCTTTGAAAATGGGATCTCCTCAAATGCTGCCTTACTAGATGTAAGAGAAGAACCGATAAGGGATCTGGAATCCGGAGGGATAAAGTTTGAAGATGCTATCAAGTCCACCGTCTGTGGCAAAGAAGTGATCCTAACCGCTTCCAAGATTGCAGTTCTAGCTGGTCTTGAGAACTCTGGAGTCATGGGGATAAAACCGGAACTTCTAAGCAATACTACATTGGAGTTGATTGGAGTAAATTCTTTCTCCACCAAGAATTCCTCCAAAAAGGACTTTGGAGAGGTGATGGCTCACCTATGTGAATTGGTGGATTCTGGAGTTATGTGCAAGAATGGAAACCACAACAATTTTACAAGTGAACATTATGCTTACTGTGTGGCCATTCTTAAAGGGAAGAAACTGCACTGGCCCAAGGTTGTGATGAAGGAGATCATAAATGCTCTAAACCGCCTCCATGCTGCTAAAGCCGCTGGAAAATCCAAGGTCAGAACTCATTGCAGGTTGCTGACAAAGTTCTTGCATCAAGATACTGCCATTTTCAAGTTCTCGGCTGAAAACAAGGACTATTGGTTGGATCCAAGTGAAAAATCTATCATTGGATTGTCAAAACTCGATACCTTCAGAACAACTTTTGGATGGCGGTATGCTCAAACTGTTTGGAATGAGGACCCTCTTCCTGAAGCCGAACGTGGCCCATTTCCTGAGGCTCAGCTCAACAAATCTGGGAAACCGTATGCTGGTGCCATTGCTGATCAGGCCCATGCTACGATGCTAAGAAATGAAGGTCAAACTGCCACTCTAAACCGACTGGGGTTAAGTCAGTTAGTTCAAACCGCGGTACAGGCTGAGGGGGAGTCTGCGGTTGAGGGGGAGCCTGCAGTTCGGTCTATACCTGCGGCTCGTCCCAAGGAAACCGCTGCTCCAAGGAAGAGAAAGGGATCTGCTCAAATCCCTTCAGTTATTACAAAAGCAAACCTATCCAAACCGCCTCCTAAACCCTTATCCAAACCGACATCAAAACCTTCATCTTCTTCAACCTCTTTTCCCCCATCAGACTATCTCCTACTCTTTCAAAACCTATCACTTCTAAACCCTCTATTCCCAAACCTCAAGTTAAACCTCTCTCTCCAGTACATCAAAATGTGGAGAAATCCTTTAATTTTGCTATGGATGCCGCCTCTCTTAAAGCCGCCAAGGCTAAATCCATTCCAGATCTTATCCCTTCACCTCATCTTTTCCTTCATATCCCTTCTCCTCCTAAACCTTCCACTTCTAAACCGCCCTCTATTCAATTCTCTGAAGAACAGTTGGCTGAAATTTTCAAAGCCTTCCCAAACCTCAAACCCTCCTCCCAAACCGATCCTGAGCAGACCGAAGTGTCTGAGGATGCGGTTCTAGTTGAACAAACCGCTGTATCTACCATTGTGGTTCAGCCTGAGCAAACCGATGAGTTTGAGGCTGTAGCATTGCTTGAGTAGACTGATATGTCTGAGGCACTTGGTGAACCTGAGCAAGATGATGAAGTTCTTGAGGTTCAACCGCCAAAGAAGAAGATAAAGTTGGTGAAGAAAAGTGATTATGTGGAGCATTGGCAGTCAAGGCCACCAGGAGCTGTAGACTTCAGTGAGGCTGACTACAAAAGGGATCACTCACCACTTGAAGGAGCATTTGCAAAAGAACTAAGAGAAAGAGCTGAGATGAGGAAGGCAGGTATTGACCCAATGTTGGTTGAGGTCTCTCCTCCTTCACTTAAAAGAAAGCTGGATTTTGATTCACCAGAACATACTCCATCTTCATCTCCAGACTTACCATATGCTTTAGCGGTTCAACCTTCACCAGTTCTTTTATCTGCTCAACCTTCAGTTTTTAGGTCGGTCCAACCGATGGCTCAGTCTTCAGTTTCACCATCTGCTCCGCCATCGGTTTCATTCATTAAACTGAAGACAAAGAAACGGAAGAATGCTGCTGACTTAGCACGCTATCTGAAGCGGTTCAAGACTGAAACCTCTAGGGAAAGAAGGGCTAGAGCCCATGCTCGTGCCGCCGCCAAAGCTAAAGCTAGATTCTTGAAGGTTGGCCGCCCTAACTCCTATGCTATTTTTCCCAAGGATGAGATGGAAGCCGCAGTTGAAAATTTAATTCTTTCAGTTGCAGAACAATTGATGGGTGAGATTGCCGATCAGGTACTCATGGATCCCACTATTGCTAGTCAATTCTTTCTAAAATTAACTGCTAGAGCTTATCCTCCCATATTGAATTGGAGATTTGTGCCTTCCCCTTCCATTTTTCTGAATGATGATTATTTGAGATTTCCTCTTCTTCCTCCTTCCCCTCCTCAATCTGCAATTATCCCTGTTCACTCTTTTCCTCACTTTGATCCCATTGAGCTTGAAACTGCCCTTAGGATCTCTATGGGTGAAACTTTAGAAGAGGCACACATTCTTTTGAAAGGCAAAGCCAAAATGCCTTCCTCATCCCATCAATCTGATGATGCCATCCAAATTTCTGATGATGATAATTCCAGTGATGAGCACATCCCTGACTATACTCCTTCTGATGAACCGCCCTCTTCAATTCCTTCCTATCCAATTCTACCTCTTCATGCTACAACCGCCGATTTAATAGATGCGGTTAGGAATATTCAAGTTCATCAGCAAACCGCCACTTCTAGGTTTGACACTCATCTCCTCACTTTACAATCTGATCTTGATGCCATTAAGGGGGAGAGAGTGAATGAGAGATTTGATGATAGGTCAAGACAACAACAGCTAGATGAGAGACTGAACTTAATCTTGGAAAATCAACTGGCTCTTCAAGATCTTGTCAGAACCAACAATGATCTTTGCAACTTAAAGTTTCAAGCCGTTGATGCATCACTTCAATCTGTTGTTGAGAAACTTGACATTCTGGCTCAGCATGCACTTGATTCTTCAGAACTTATCCTGCATAGAACCGGGAAACTTGTCAAACAAGCCGCTGCAATTGAATTGAAGATTGGTGAACCGACTGAAGTTCGGCTTCGTGCAGCTGACTTTGTTTTTGAAGCCACCCGTGGATCCGGTTCTAGAAATGTTGATCAAACCGCCCCCACTGTTGATGCTCAAGTTGCAGAAGAACAAGCTGCTCAAGACGCTCAAACCGTTCAGAACCAAACCGCAGATGATGCTGCTGCTGCAAGGCGTTCTGTTGCAGATGAAGTAGACTAGATTTCTTTTATTAGTCTTTCTTTTTGATGTCTCTTGTAATTCATACATTGTAAGTTACTATCCTTTATGATTGAATTATAATGAGAATGACTGCATAGCATTCTGTTTCCAAAACTTTGTTTATTCAAACTGCTTGTTTGTGAAACAATGCTTGTATGTCTTAAAACCTCATGCACTACATTCATCATAAAAATACTTTTTAGTGCATTATGGTTTAAACATTCAGTTTAAACATGCATTTCTGATCCTCAAAATCATATCATCTTTTATGCATCTGAATGTATTTCTTTTCTATCTTTTCTTCATTTTCTTTTGTTTTTGATAGATTTGAAATCTATGATCTAGCATAGTGTGTGCATTGACTTGGGACATGCAATTTCATGAAATTTATTTCTGGCATGTTCTTACCAAGTACAATGTTTTGCTATTATCATAGTGTGGTAATGGCATCAATCAAATAGGGGGAGATTGTTAGGATTCATTGTTAGTTCACCAAACTTAATTTGATTGATCCATGCCACGTGTCTTTTTATGGACTTTAGGACCGCATGTAATGAAGTTCTACTTCAATTTTTAGATAAGTCCATTTCTAGTTTGTTTAGTTGTCTAGGCTGAGTTTAGTTCGGTTGTATCATTAGCGGTTTAGTGCTTCAAACCGTCATCTTGAGACCGCCAGCATGGAGCCCTTCAGTTTTCATCAAACTGCAGTTTTCATGTTTGATGAAACCGCCCATCAAGATCATCCTTCAAACCGCCCCTATGCTTGGTGAAACCGCAAATCAGTTATTAAAGAATTAAAGAGATGTCATTTATTCCTTAGACAAACATTCCCTTTTTGACCGTAAAAGGATGTTATTATGTCATGTCAAAATAACTCTAAGTTAACTTGGAGTTTCTGCAAGGAATGTCGGTTTGTCTATCAGTTTGAATTGTTTACCGTTAGTCCTTTCTGCAACAAAATGACAATTGTCAGGTAGTGGTGCAACAACTACCTAGGACTACAAGACAAAACCAAGGACAAAAATGACAGCTCAACCAATGGGATTTCGACAGCACTGTACCTTTCAGATTTGATTCAAATCTTTACCCAACGGTCACAAGGGTGCTCTGCCTATAAATAGCCTCCATTATTCAATAATGAAGGTTGATGAGCTTCAAGAGATTCATTCCCAAGTATTCAAGTTTGCTTTGAAGAGTTAAACCCAGATATTCATATATTCAAACCATCTCCATTGCAAACCCAGTTCTTCATCAAAGCTTCAAGCCTAACAACCATTCATACTTAGCCTTTACACCGAAAGAATTCCATTTGCTCAACCATCATTTAGATACTTAGAGCATTTGATTTCTTTTCACACACACACCCGATTTATATGATCACATAGATTATATACTTCGAAAACACCGGTTGTTATTATAGCTTAGGTTAGACTTATTGTTTAGAGTTTAGATTCATCTTGTAAAACCTCCTCTAAATTAATACAAGTCTTATAGCTATTAGAAAATCCTAGACTAACCATCTAGGTAGAGGACGTAGTTCATTTAAGAACGAACCTCTTCAATTTGTGTGTTTGATCTTTATTTTCTGTCTTGATATTTATCTTTCTTGTTTGTGGTCTTGAACTTGCTTCCATACACGAAATGACTTAAAAGATGAATTGTGTTTTCCTTTAAACTTTAAGTTTAACTATTCTGTTGCATCATAGTGTTTTCTCAACCCGAGTCAAACTTCCCAACTCTTTAACTAACCTATTTGGCCAAACCGCAAACTCCGCTGTGCATTTTATCAGTTCGGTTCTTGTGCCTTGAACCGCAGTTGGCCAAACTGATAAGTACTCGGTTGAATTTAAAAGGGTATTTTAGAAAAAGTTTCGGACCGCTATTCACCCTCCCCTCTAGCGGTTCTATACCCTTGTTGCCCTCTGGGACCAACAAAGGCCTAGAAAGGTGTTTCATGATTGAAAAGTGGGACATAGAGTTTATTCTTATTTATAGAATTGATAGTTAGTTCTAGTTTAGAGAAAAATACTAGAATTTTGTTTTGTTAACTTTTATTCCAAGAAGATCCTCGTAGTAAAAGTTATGATTCATTTAAGCAAATAGATTTGTTAATTGTTTTGTTCTTAAGTTTTATGGCGGGTGAGCTATTTAGAACAAATAAGTACTGGTCAAGTGAAAAGACCATGAGTATTAATTGGCTTATTGAAACGGCCAAAGTGAAATTAGTTTTGGTCTAGTGAAATGATCGAAACAAGAATAAAGTGACTTATTGAAACGGTCAAGTGCAAAAGTAAATGGCTTATGGAAACGGCCAAGTGTGAATGAAAGTAGGTTTAGTGAATCGGCCTGATAGTATGTAAAGTCTAGTGAAATGTCTTCGCTAAGTAGAATTGGTCTATTGAAACGACTAGAGATTTAGTAAACCGATCGTTTGTAAAAGTTACGTCCTTTGGGGACGGCCTATTTATGTGAAAATATTAAGCATAGTAGCAATGCTTGTGTTGGCATGAGCAATAGTGTTAAATGTGAGAGTTAACCTGGAATAGGTAAGATTGGTCTATTGAAATGACAAATGAAGATAGTAACGATCTAATGAAACGACCAATAAGTCTAGTAAAGTTGACTAATGAAGATAGTGACGGTTGATTGAAGCGACCAGTGGTCTAGTGAATGACCTATAAATTGAATGTTAGTCTGTGGAGACGATCTATAGTATGAGAGTGCGTGAAAAATGCTTCGTATTCATGGTACTAATGATAGTATCATATTATCCGTCAAGTGTTCGAAACGCCAGAGTGTCTGAGTTTATGATGCTAACTCAAGGAAGTACGAAGGTGGACGACTATGGTGCTAGATTCACCGAATTGTTAGAATCTTCCCAATGATCTTCGATGATGAAGAGCAGAAAAACGAAAGTTTGAATATGGTTTGAACGACCGAATCAAATACAAAATTACTCCGTTAATGCTATCAACCTATGATCAAGTGTTGGATAGGGTAAGGATAGTGGAGGAAGAAGCAGATAGTTATCGCAGTAAGCGGAAAAAAAAAAATCAACCGAGAAGGAGTCGACTGGATCTAAGGGAAGCTAGAACCGCGATGGGAATAGCAATAAGAGGAAGGCTACTGAGGATCGTAAAAAGGAAAGTACTGCTAGTAAGTACCAGAGTAAAAGTCATGGAAACCAAATGTATGGTAATAAGAACGACGCCAAAGGGCAAAGTTCTGATGAGAAGTGCCAAATGATTGCTTGGCTAAGAAAATGAATTTAAATTCCTGAGGTGTTAGAGAATTCTTTAGTTATAGATATTCAAACTAGAGAATTAATCCCTATTACGTCTATATAAAGGAAGTGTCCTTTGAAAGTGGACGGGAAGAAGCTTGAGGTTGATCTCATTAGCTTGGAAATCGAAGAATTTGATGTGATATTGGGAATGGACTGGTTAGCTGCATATCATGCCAAAGTAGACTATATTAAAAAGGAAGTAAACTTTGAATTACCCTCTGGAAAAAGATTCTATTTTCAAGGATCGAAACCGAGAGTTCAGACTGATCTGATTTTGTAATGAATGCTCGTAAACTGTTAGGGAAGGGTTGTGAGGGCCTTCTAGCGTATGTCAGTTAGTCAAGCAAGAAAGAAGTGACCATAGGATCTCTTTCCATAGTAAGGGATTTTAAAGATGTTTTCCCTGAGGACTTACCGGGAACACCACCGGAGCGAGAAGTAGAGTTTTCAATAGATTTAGCACCAGAGACTGCACCGATTTCGAAAGCACCATATAAGATGGCTCCGCCGGAACTTGAAGAGTTAAAGGAACAGTTACAAGAGTTATTGGACAAAGGTCTGATTAGGCCAAATGCATCACCGTGGGGTGCGCCGGTATTATTTGTAAAGAAGAAGGATGGGTCAATGAGGTTATGTATTGACTATCGGGAGTTAAACCGTGCAACGATTAAGAATAAGTATCCTTTACCTAGAATCGATGATTTGTTTGATCAACTCCAGGGTGTATGTTATTTCTCTAAGATTGATCTGCGTTAGGGTTACCATCAGTTGAGAGTGAAAAAGGAAGATGTGGCAAAGACGGTTTTTAGGACGAGGTATGGGCACTATGAGTTCCTGATAATGCCGTTTGGATTGACAAATGCACCTGCTGTGTTTATGGAGCTTATGAATATAGTATTTCAAGAGTACTTAGACAAGTGTGTAATAGTATTCATCATCGACATCTTGGTGTACTCTAAGTCAAAAGAGGAGCATGAAGAACATTTGAAATTAGTATTGCAAATTCTGAGAGAACAAAAGTTGTATGTCAAGTTTAAGAAGTGTGAGTTCTGGCTTGAAGAAGTGGCGTTCTTGGGGCATGTGGTGTCCAAGAATGGGATAGCAGTTGACCCTGCGAAAATCGAGGCTATAGTAAATTGGGAGAGACCAGCTTCTGTTAGCGAAAGAAGGAGTTTCTTGGGTTTAGCGGGTTATTACCGAAGGTTCGTGGAAGGATTTTCGAAGTTATCGCTACCATTGACTAAGTTAACCATGAAAGGGACAAAGTTTATATGGTCGGACGAAGGCGAGAAGAACTTTCAAGAATTGAAAAAGCGATTGGTGTCTGCGCCTATTCTTACTGTACCAACAAACAAGGATGGTTTTGTAATTTATAGTGATGCTTCATTGAAAGGTTTGGGTTGTGTGTTGATGCAGAATGACAAGGTGATAGCTTATGCGTCTAGGCAACTCAAGAACCATGGGAAGAACTATCCTACCCATGATTTGGAGTTAGCGGCCGTGGTGTTTGCATTGAAGATTTGGAGACATTATTTGTATGGGGTACCATGTGATATTTACACCGACCATAAGAATCTTAAATATATTTTCACCCAGAAGGAGTTGAATATGAGGCAAAGAAGATGGCTCGAATTACTTAAGGATTATGATTGCAAAATTATGTATCATCCTGGAAAAGCCAATAAAGTGGCAGATGCGTTAAGTAGAAAGAACCATGGATCGTTAGCGGCTATGTTTTCTAAGGGGGTAAGTAACTTGGGAACTAGTGAAATAGTAAAACTGGAAGTTAGAGTTAAAGGTTATTTGGCTCAGATGAGTGTTCAACCAACATTGTTGGTGAAATCAAGGAAGCTCAGAATGTGGATGAGGAGTTAACAGTAATCCACAAGACCATAAGTAAAAATGGAATGGTAGATTTCAGTGTGGGTGATGACGGGATTATGAGGTATCAATCGAGGATTTTGGTGCCTAATGATGGAAGTATTAAGAGGGAAATTCTTGAGGAAGCTCACTGTTCAAGATTTTCGATTCATCCTGGGAGTACTAAGATGTACAGAGATTTAAAGGAATCGTTTTGGTGGAACAATATGAAGAGTGAGGTAGCAGAATTCGTGTCCAAGTGTTTAGTATGTCAGCAGGTGAAAAGTGAACACCAGAAACCCGCAGGATTACTACAATTGCTACCTATTCCGGAGTGGAAGTGGGAGCACATCACTATGGATTTGGTGATTGGACTTCCTAGGACATTGAAGGGTCATAATGCAATTTGGGATATAGTGGATAGGCTCACTAAATCGGCTCACTTTCTAACAATCAAGGTGACTGATTCGTTGGACAAGTTAGCTAAGTTGTACGTGGATGAAATAGTGAGGTTACATGGGATACCGGTCTCTATAGTGTCAGACCGAGATGCGAGATTCACATCAAATCTCTGGAAGAGTTTGCAGAAAGCGTTGGGGACGAAATTAACTAGGAGTACAGCGTTCCATCGTCAGACAGACGGACAGTTAGAAAGGACGATTCAAACTCTTGAAGACCTTTTGAGAGCAACGTCGTTGGATTGGCAAGGAGCGTGGGATGATCATCTACCACTGGTGGAGTTGCCTACAATAACAGTTACCACTCTAGTATTAGAATGGCGCCGTATGAAGCTCTGTATGGGCAGAAATGTAGATTGCCTGCGTATTGGGATGAAGTAGGTGAAAGGAAGTTAACCAGACCCGAAATTGTTCAGGTAACGACAGATAAGGTTCATCAGATTCGCAAATGGTTGTTAACTGCTCAGAGTAGACAGAAATCGTATGCAAATAATCGAAGACACGATCTAGAGTTCCAAGTAGGAGATCACGTATTCTTGAAGATCTCACCGATAAAAGGGGTTATGCGATTTTGAATTCGTGGAAAGTTAAGTCCTAGATATGTGGGACCATTTGAGATTCTAGAACGAATAGGAGCGGTAGCCTACAAGTTGGCTTTGCCTCCTGTACTAGCTAGTGTCCACAATGTGTTTCACGTGTCGATGTTGAGGAAGTACGTAGCTGACCCAAGCCACGTCATAAAGTACAGACAGTTACGTTTTCGTGAAGACTTGAGTTATGACGAAAAGCCGGTGAAGGTAGTAGACCGTAAAGATCAAGTATTGCGGAAGCGAGTGATTCCGTACGTAAAAGTGCAGTGGAGCAATCACATGGAAAGAGAAGCCACGTGGGAGCTCGAAAGTGAAATGCGTGATATGTTTCCCGCTTTGTTCGATGATTAAGGTACGTTTAGTTTGGAGGACCAAACTCTTTTAAGGGGGTAATAATGTAATACTCGGCCCAATTTCTTCTTATTATTTTAATTGTGAACTCTTTTTAATTAAATTTTGGGCTCAGTAATTAAGAGTAAGTATTGGGTTATTTCGGGCTTTAGTAAATAGAAGCCCAATAGGTTATTGCAACCTTTTAATTAGGAAATCAAATACCCTTTTAGTATAAATACTCTTTTAATCCCAAAACCTACTATTATTATATCACACACAAAAAAAAAAAAAAAAGAACGGAGAGAGAAGGGAGAGAGAGCAGCCGCATAAAGGAAAAGAACGGGAGAAAGAGAGGAAGGCGGCGGTAGTGAAGGGAGAAGAAGCCGAGAGAGAGAAGGATCAAGGGAGAGAGAAAAAGGTTGAAGATGAATCATTTAAGGTAAACCTAACCTCCCTAATCCTTTTTCTTTTCATTCTTAATTGAATTGATCTTGGGAAACTATGAATCCGAAACTCTAAAAGGATGAACTAGGGTTTAATTAAGAAAGAAGATTAGTATGTGTTAGTGTGTGTGTGTTAGTGTGTGCGTATGGGTGTGTGTATGTGCACAGTGTGCATGTGTTATGTGTGTGCAGTAAAGGTGTTTTAGTGTGTGTGGGTGTATCAGAATGTGGGTGTACCAGAGTGGGGGTGTATCAGAGTATGGGTGTACCAGTTTATAGGTGTACTCAGTAAGTGTGTGTAGAAAGTGTGAAATCAGTGTGTGTAATTCATATAGTGAAATTGAATGTTGGGAATTGATTAATAAAAACCCTAGGGGTGTTGTAGTCATTCTTAAGGTTATTGGTTAACTATGAAAGAGGTTATAGATGACTAAATCATGGGGTTAATCGAGTAAAAAAAGAAGTAAATTGGGATGGAAGTAAAATAGTATTTTTCTCATGTCTAAGGCTAGACTATTTCATATTTGTAGATTGTACAATCGGAGTAAGCGAGCAAGTAAAACGCAAGGCTAAGGTAAGGGATTACGCTCTTAGTAGTATTTGATTTCAATCCTTTGTGTAGGATTCCCAATCTCTGTTTTGTTAAAGTAAACTATCTATGTGGCTAGATAGTATTTTAAAAACTATTCCGTTCTGCTAATGTTACCGTCCTTTGTTATCCACCCTATTGATATTGTTGATTGTTCAATTGGGTTATCATATGTATGATTCGTATTGTGACTTGGTGTCTAAAGTGAGATGTACACCTTTTAAAAAGTGATCAAGTAAAGTTTTGTAAAGTTAAGCTTTGTTTTTTAAAAGCTCTTTAAAGTGAAGTTTTGTAATAAGTAAAGTAATTACAGTTATCCATAATCCCGAAACGGATAAGTGGACCCCTTACAGTTATCCATAGTTCCAAGATGAACATGTGGACCCCTTTGCGTTGCTTGATGAAGTAGCGTAGGTTATCATGATATACCGATTCTGGGTGCGGTCAGTAGAAACACGAGCCCTGGGTACAGCGCGTGCTTAATCCCTAAATGAAGTAAAGTAAAGTAAAGAAAAGTAAAGTTTTGTGAAAAATGTTGTGTTTTGGAAACTGTCTCTGAAGCCACGTGTTTTCAAGAAATGAATTGTTTTTCATCAAGTTAAATGTTTTCAAACTGAGAGTTGTTTGATCATTGAGTTATCCTTGCGTTGTGAATTCTTGTTACCGTTCCTTTCGGTTATCTCCTCTTAGTACCCGAGGGGATTCCTTATGAACTTGCTGGGCATTGTTCGCTCATTCCTTTCATCCTCATTTTTTTTCCAGGTTATAAGTAAGAATACTAAAGGTCACAAGGAACCGTTGGCGTAGAAGCTACTTGCGATTAAAGTTAATTAGTAGTTATATGTTTCCGTTAAGTTAAGTTAAGTTGAACGTTATATTTCCGTTGGTTACCATTCTGAGCTAGTGACGTGTACTAGCCGTTTGGGTTTGAATGTTAGTTAAAGTTTGAATTGTGGTTAATTATAGCCGTTGGGACATTCTGAATTTGGGATTTATTCAAATAAGTTATTATTTATTAGTAGTGAAAAGTTGGGGTGTTACACATCAGGCTCTCCATCATAATCCATAGGCTTCATTTTCAAAAACTGTTCTAGGCCATATCTTGGTGGTACCTGTTCCCTTTCTTGCCTCTGATCATTTAAGGTTTTCATTGCTGCTCGAACATTCCTTGAAACATATTTCGAGCCTCTTCTCTTGCATCCCCTTGCCCCGAAGAGCCAGCCTGATCTCCTTCAGTTTCACCCATTTTTAATGAATACCTGCGTAAAACACTCAACGTTACTCACTCTATACTCTACTACCATCCTAGGTCATTTAGTCATTCTAGACCATCTACAACCTAGCTCTGATACCAACTGTCGCGCCCCAGACCCGTGGTCCTACTTGGCCCCACGCTCGGGACACGATTGGAAGATGTTACAAAACATTTATTTTTTAAAAAAAAATTTGAAATGTACTTTCATAAAGTTTAACAAAAACACACTTGAAGTTCAAAGACTTCACTTAACTTTTAAACAAACTTTACAACCAACTTTCACAACGAAAGTACTTAGCCTGAAGGCTTACAAACTTTTAAACAAGCGTACATATACCAACATTAACCAAAATAGGTGTGACCATAAGAAGTACGGGTACTCTACCCAAAGGGTTTACATTTACATAATGTAACCTTCACAAAACAAGTCCCAACTCTTACCAATCCAACGTCCTCCCGTGCCAAGTGTTCTATCCCCTGGACCCGCCTTTATCTAAAACAGTAAACAAATAAAGGGTGAGAATAAATCTCAGTAAGCTACTAAAATGCAACTACGTTACATGCTGATATGATAATCATAAAGAAACAATATCAACAAGTAATCATATAGCATATAGCACCTAGCATGAGAGATAACATCAACTCATATATCACAATTTCCACATAGCCCACACTCCGGTGGATACCAAGCCAAGGTTTACCCAATAACATAACTGTCTGAGAATACCGTCTGAGAAAACCAACTGAACAGCATAAATAGCTGAAACCGGGATCCCGAAAACCAAACCATAACCAAAAGAACCAAAGTAACCAGGGAGGGAAATATGACACAAAGTCATAACCCAAATACTCACCAAAGGGAGCAATTCATCCCATCCAAGGCCAATCTGGACTGGGGAAACAAAGAACGCGCAGTGGACACCTTATAGTTAACTTGGCTTGTGTGCCACTATAATTCTTCCACCGCCTGACTCAAAAGCTTCCAATGGAAAACCTTATAGTGGACTTACCTGTACCACTATAATTCTTCCATTGGCTGACTCCACAACAAGACCAGCTGGACTTTTCACAAGAAGCACAGTAATGAATACTTGCTAAACAAAACCCGGGGCATTTAATCCTAGAAGGAACTAAGCCAAATACATCATAAGATGCACACAAAAGATTTCTCATAAAGAGTCCATAATAAGGACATTTAGTCACAACCCAATCTTTTTCATCAACGACATAAAAGTCATACACATTCACGTTTGGGTCCTAAGCAACCGCAACGACTACACAAACAATTGTCCTCTTGTACCCAAGTTAAACAAACTATCAAACTTGGAAAACAGGGGGGGTGCGTACGCCCCACCCAAAAGGGTGCGCGCGCTTCCTTTCATCAGAACCTCACAATTTTTGGCCAACTAAGGGTGCGCGCGCCCCACCCAAAAGGGTGCGCTCGCTTCCCTTGATCAGACACTTTTGCCTAGATTGGTAACAATGGGGTGCGTGCGCCTCCTCATTTAGGGTGCGCGCCCCCCTCCCATTTTAGGCCAAATCCCAGATTTCTTCCTTAGTTCATTTTTACTCCTTCCGTCCCAAAAGTATAACATATATACTACACAACATTAGTAACTTCATTAAGGTTACAATTTGAGTTTCCAAACCATTCCAACACCCACCTAGAACCAATTCTATATACTCCCTTTGTCCCAAAATTACAAGTATAACAAATATTACCCAAATCACAAAATTAACAAGTAGAAGTATCAAGTATAGCATATATGACTATTTTAACATTTAAAGGGGAATTAGTAACTTACCTATTTCCGGAAAAAGAATCGCTGAAATAAGTTTTGTTCGGCTAGAAATGACCTATTCGACGCCCTGATCATTTTTATATAATTAGTTTTTAAAACGGGTAAGTAAATAAAAAGAATTAAATCGAAATGGGTTGAACTTACCTTTTCTTTCTTAACATAAGGTGAATGAGAGAAAGTTGCAGAAGGAAATGTTCACACAGAGAAAGAAGAGAGAAGGGAAAGTTTCTATAAATATCTCTACCAAATTTTACAAATTGGTCACTGGACTTTCAAAGTTAACACTTAAGCCCCTTAACTTATATTTTCAACACGGACCCTAAGGTTTCAAATTAATCATTTAACTCCTTTAATCATTATTTTTACTAACCAAGTAAATAACACAAATAATCAAGTAAGATGTGCAAATCATAAAGTATGATGCAACACATAAAATGCACACATAAGTCAAATAAAAATCCCCAAAAATATAAAATAAATAGGGACAGGTTTTGGGGTCGCTACATAGAGAGTGCCCGCCTGGTAAGGTACCGAGCGCCCGCCTGATAGCCTTAGGAGCGCCCGCTTGACCTTATAACCAGCGCCCGCTTACCTCGTGTTTCATGACCAAAATCTCTGTCGACCAGGAGCGCCCGCTTGGTCCTTGCCGAGCGCCCACCTGGTCAGTTGTCGAGCGCCCGCACGGTCTACTGTGAGCGCCCGCTCGCCCCTATTTTCAGAAATCCTCCTTTTGTTGGATTAAGACTAGGATGTATTCTTGGTCTAGGTTTTTGGTATTACTCTAGTTTATTTAAATGGACATTGTGGAACACTCTAGTATTGGAAGCGGTTCCTTTGTGAGCATATGTGTTGTGGAATTTGACTAAATGTTAATTGGATATTGTTGAACATCTTTTGATGTGTTTTGGATTGGTTCATCTTTATGATGAGTTTTGCGTGGTTCCCTACTTTGGAATCATGCCCCGGTTGTGGTTTAAGCAAGTATTTATTACTGTGCTCTCGTGTAAAGTCCAGCTGGTACTTCTTGTTGTAATATCGAGCAGTGGTAGGGATTATAATGGCACACGAGCCAAGTTCATTGTAAGGCTTCTACCATTGGTTTCCCATTTTTAACCCCCTTCCTTGGGCCAAAGGTTGGGCACTTTGGGTTATGACTTGGTGTCATTTTCCCCCCGTTGTTGTTGTTGTTGTTATTGTTTGGTTCCGGAACCTGCTTCAGCCATTGTGCTACTCAGTTGATACCTCTCAGATGGTTATGTTGATTCGAGAACCTTGGCTCGGTATCCATTTATGAGTGTTTAAATTCTACCTTATGTGTAGTATGATGAGTTGGCTTTGCCTCTCATATTATGTGCTATGTGAATGCTTATTGACATTGTTCAATTACGAGTATCATTTCAGCATGTCACGTAGTTGCATTTTAGTAGCTTACTGAGATTTATTCTCACCCCGTTCCTTGTTTATTTGTTTTCCTTAGATAATGGAGAGCCCAGGGGATAGGTCACTTCACAAGGGAGGACATCGTGGTGGTGAGTTTGGGTTAGACATTTTGGGAGATGTGTTATGTAAAGGCTACATTATGTAAATGTATAACCTTTTGGGTAGTGTAACCGTGACTTCATCTTGTATCACCTATTTTTGGAACATGTTGGTGATTGTAAATTTTGTAAATAAGGTTGTAAGCCTTTGAGGCTAAATAACTTGAGTTGTAAATGGTTTGTGTGTGATGAAATCAAAGTTTTCAACTTTGAAGAGTTGGTTATATGAAACTTTTATGAAAGTACATTTCAAAAAAAAATTCCTAAAATGTTTTATGACGCCTTCCGTGCGTGTCCCGAACGTAGGGCCAAGTAGGACCATGGGTCGGGGCATGACAGTTGGTATCAGAGCTAGGTTGTAGATGGTCTAGAATTTCAAAGTGACCTAGGAGGGTAGTTGTGTATAGAGTGAGTAACGTTGAGTGTTTTATGCAGGTATTTATTGAAAATTGTTGAGACTGAAGGAGATCAGACTGGTTCTTCAGGGCAAGGGGATGCCAGAGAAGAGGCCCGAATCATGTTTCAAGGGATGTTCGAAGCAGCAATGAAAACTTTAAATGATCAAAGGCAAGGAGGAGAGCAAGCGCCTCTGAGATATGGGTTAGAACATTTTTTAAAGATGAAACCAACATGCTATGAAGGAGAACCAAATGTGACAAAAGTTGAAAGGTGGATTGAATCCATGGAGAAAATATTTGATGTTCTCAAATGTTCAGATGAAGATCAAGTCAGGTTTGCTACTTATAAATTGAGTGGAGCTGCTGAGCATTAGTGGAGAGCTTTGAAAACTAATTGGGATGAGAATTATGTACCCTATACTTGTTGAGACTGAAGGAGATCAGACTGGTTCTTCAGGGCAAGGGGATGCCAGAGAAGAGGCCCGAATCATGTTTCAAGGGATGTTCGAAGCAGCAATGAAAACTTTAAATGATCAAAGGCAAGGAGGAGAGCAAGCGCCTCCGAGATATGGGTTAGAACATTTTTTTAAGATGAAACCAACATGCTATGAAGGAGAACCAAATGTGACAAAAGTTGAAAGGTGGATTGAATCCATGGAGAAAATATTTGATGTTCTCAGATGTTCAGATGAAGATCAAGTCAGGTTTGCTACTTATAAATTGAGTGGAGCTGCTGAGCATTAGTGGAGAGCTTTGAAAACTAATTGGGATGAGAATTATGTACCCTATACTTGGGAGAATTTTCTAAAGAAGTTCAAGGAACATTTCATTCCCCGGGTAGATCAAGACAAGAAGGAAATGGAGTTTCTTAACCTGGAGCAGAATATTATGTCTGTGGCTCAGTATACATCCAAATTCATGGAGTTATCCAGGTACTATACTCACTTAGTGGCAACTGAGGAGAGGAAGGCTATGCGATTTGTAAAGGGATTGAGAACTGTGATCCGAAGTCAACTAGTATCCCACAAGTTGCAAGATTTTCAAGATGCTGTTGATAGAGCATATCAGGTGGAGCATGATATAGAAGAGCATAAGAGGAAATTTGAATTAGCAGGTACAGGAAGGCAAGGAATACCTCAACCACAGCGTGGTGATAATCGAGGAGGTCAGGGAACACCATCACAATTTAGAGGGCAACCGTGTTGGGTTTTGATGCATCATGCGCAGCGGAATAAACAGATAAAATCAAACACCCAAGAGCCCGGATCCGTGCATGTTGATTAAATTAAATACAAGATGAAAGAAACATACCCTTGAATATCGAATCCATGAACACAGACTTTAAGGTGCTAAAGGAAACACCCTCTATCGGTATCCACACATCGAACGGATATCAAGAACACCTTCTTGATCTGGATTGCTAGACCCAAGGCTTGATGAAGAAACGATTTCTTCGTAAGAATTATTTTGCTTCTTTGATTATTTAGTTATGATGATTCTAAATCTCAAAACTCATAATCCCCTCTATATGTGTGTAATTGTTTCTCAAACAACATGTTATGATTTCTAAAATCAACCATTAGGTTTCTTAAACCCGGCTGCACACATATATAATAGGGTATAAACCTAATTCCTTTTGGGATCAGAATTCCTTGTCAAACAAGAAGTCTTGAACAAACTGTTTTCGGCCGCAAACCATCCGTACGGATTGGTTGGGTGGCTCCCAAACCATCTGTACGGATCCTTCCAGCAGGATCCAGTTTTTCCCATTTTCTGTGCCTTATTCAATCCGTTTTATTGTGTGTGACCCAATAGGATTATACTAAGTTGGCAATGAGTCCGAACGAGTCAGAACCCGTAAGTCATAAGCGGACTCTAGCAAGCCATTATGACTACCCAAAGTAACCTTATAGAACATATCACAATCCCTTTGTCACACGATATCATATCGGACATAAGTCATGGGCCACGTCAACTTATGTTGTCCAATGCTTTCTCGATCTCGAGTATATTGATATGAGCAAATAACATTGAACGCTTCAATTCATTTGGGTACGTCCGTACACTATTATCAATCTCACTCATAGAGTGGCCAAGCAGATATCTCTCTTGAGAGAGGGACAAATCCCATCTTGACTTATCATTCTTCCCTACAAGAATCCGATTATGCCAATCGTAGCCTTTATAACTTCCCGGTTAGGGGTAGCGTTTGAGTACGTTAAACATAATGTTCATCATGTGGAAGACTATGATAATCTCAAGTCTAAGGATGAATGATATAACTATTATGAGATTTAATTATGACATTTGACCATGACATAAATCTCATAACGGGTCTATCCAGTACTTGTTCTCCAACATGTAACCACAAGTTTAATCTGCATCCTATGCGCTATAATCATCATATGATTATCCATTAAACTCATGCTAGCCCTTCATAAGTGCTAGGGACAATGATTATTATAATAAACATGCAAAAGATATAATAATCGGGTTTGTTATCTCTATAACAATGAAGCTATGATATAACGTATAGGCCTTTCGCAAGGGCCTAGGGCATAATATCCAACAATCTCCCACTTGCACTAGGCCCAATCAACGCGTATCCAATACCCATTGAGCTTAGTTATGATCTCCATCATAATTGCAAACGAGCTTATGCAGGATAATTATCCTTGTTATTATCATAAGGTATTTTGCATATTTTGACATCTCCTATCTTTGATGATTTCTCGAGTAAGATTGAAACGTCTGAGTATATGTTTAGATAAGACATTAGCCCCTTAGATTGTGCAATATCAATTATTGGCACAATGAAGGTCCATAAAATTAGTGACGTTAAAAACAATTTCTAGTTTACTAATTGTTATCTTATTCAAACAATTTTCTAGTTGCATCCCATGCTCTGATACCACTGTTGGGTTTCTAAGTAACATGCGCAGCGGAATATAGCAATTAAAATTTTAAGAAACCCAAAGCCATGGATCCGTTCATATGATTAAATCAAATACAACAAGATGAATAGAGGAATAACTAACCCTTGATGGCTATGAATTTTCTCTTGATCTTTGGTGGAGAAACCTTGAAGCTTTATCGCGAACAAATCACGAACTTTGCAAGATGATAAAATTCACCCTCTAGCGGTATCCACACTTCGAACGAATATCAAAGGAGCTTCTTTGATCTTGGTTGCTAGACCAATATTATGAAACACACTTTCACAATATAATAAAGAACTATATGGAATTTATTTGTGAATTATTTTGTTCCTCAATCAAGGATATCTTAGAACAAAATAATATCTCTCTCAAACTCTTTGAGACTCACAAAATCACTTGTAAATATGGTCTGGCCGAATTGGGGTTTTTATACACAATTAAGACCTATTCCAAATAGGAATCTTGTGCTAAAAACCTTCCTAAATCGAATTAGGAATTTTCCTGTCGGCAGCATCAGGCGCCCGCCTGTAAAGGGCCAGGCGCCCGCCTGAATGACCAGAAGGTCCTTGTCTTTCTGGAATTACTTCAGGCGCCCGCCTAGTCTGAACCAAGCGCCCGCTCGGTAGACCAAACAGCTCAGAATGTTTCCAAAATTCCTCCAAGGTCCTTTTGACTCTAAATTCCAATATAGTCCTTTTATTTAAGATTCGTTCTATTGTGTGTGACCCTCTAGGATTATACTAAGTTGGCAATGGGCTCAAACATGATTCCATAAGATATGATTAGGTTCTAGCAAACCGTCATACCTACCCAAATAGTATAACTAGATACAAGATCGCATTCCTCTTAGAATATGTCATAACCCTTTTGTCCACGATGTCATTGAACACAAGTCATGGTCAAACAGTCAACTTGTTTTGTTCAATACTTTCTCAATTCCGAATATGTTGATAATCCAAATGACATTGATCCAATCAATTCATTTGAGTCCGGCCGAACATTTCATCAACATCATTCCTACGAGAGGCCCAAGCTTGACATCTCTCCGTGGAGGGACAAATCCATTTAGCTTATTATTCTTCCCAACGGGAATCCGATTATGCCAATCATACCCTTTATAACTACCGTGTTAAGGTAGCGTTTGAATATGTCAAACACAATGTTCATCAAGTGGAAGACTATAATAACTTCATGTCTAAGGATTCAAATGACATAACTAATATGAGATATATGTGTGACATAGACCATGACATAAATCTCATAAAGCGGGTCATGTCCAGTACCTTGTTCCAAACAAGTACCCATAAATCTAACATGATCATCTCATGATCATTCAGCCTTTATACTAGTGCTTAACAAGTACTAGGGACGGAGATTATTATAAGTAAACATGAACAACAATAATAATCAAAACATCTCTTTATTGATATGAAATAAATGATAACAATTACAACGTTTATTAAACGTGCCTAGGGCACCACTACCAACAATCTCCCACTTGCCCTAGGCCCAATCTCCCATGTATCTAATACCCATGGACCTAACATGACCATCATGTTTAGCTTGTGGAAGTCCTTTTGTTAGCGGGTCCGCAACATTGTCATCAGTAGGTACTCTGCATATATTTACGTCTCCCCTATCAATGATCTCTCGAATGATATGAAAACGCCTAAGTATGTGTTTGGATTTCTGATGTGCTCTTGGTTCCTTTGCTTGAGCAATAGCACCATTATTGTCGCAATAAAGGTCTATTGGATTAGCAATACTAGGAACCACTTCAAGTTCAGTTATGAACTTTTTAATCCAAACAGCTTCCTTTGCAGCATCTGATGCAGCAATATACTCAGCTTCTGTTGTAGAATCAGCGGTTGTACTTTGCTTGGAACTCTTCCAGCTTACAGCTCCACCATTTAACATAAACACAAAACCCGATTGCGATCGGCTATCATCTTTGTCGGTTTGGAAGCTTGCATCCGTGTAAGCATTTACAACGAGATCATCTTCCATTCCTCCATAGACTAAAAACGAGTCTTTAGTTCTTCTCAAGTACTTAAGAATCGCTTTTACAGCTATCCAGTGATTTTCGCCAGGGTCGGATTGGTATCTACTTGTCATGCTCAAAGCATAAGATACATCCGGCCTAGTACAAATCATGGCATACATGATGGACCCAATTGCCGAAGCATATGGAACATCATTCATTTTCTCACGCTCATCTTTTGTCTTAGGACATTGAGTCTTGCTTAGAGAAACTCCATGTAACACGGGCAAGGTTCCTCTCTTAGAATTTTCCATACGGAATCTTCTAATGACCTTGTCAATGTATGTACTTTGGCTTAAACCAAGTAGCCTCCTTGATCTATCTCTATAGATCTTAATGCCAAGAATATATGCGGCTTCACCCATATCTTTCATTGCGAAGCACTTTCCTAACCAAGTCTTCACAGACTGAAGTGTAGGAATGTCGTTTCCAATGAGCAATATGTCATCCACATATAAGATAAGGAATAGCACTATGCTCCCACTAATCTTTTTGTATACACAAGGCTCATCTTCGTTCTTGATGAAACCAAACTCTTTGACCGATTCATCAAAACGGAGATTCCAACTCCTTGAAGCTTGCTTCAATCCATAGATGGATCTTTGCAATTTGCATACCTTAGAATCTTGTTCAAAACCTTCTGGTTGTGTCATATACACATCCTCTTGGAGTTTTCCATTCAGGAAAGCGGTTTTGACATCCATCTGCCATATTTCATAGTCATGATATGCGGCAATGGCAAGCAAAATTCTTATAGACTTGATCATTGCTACGGGTGAAAAGGTCTCATCATAGTCAATACCATGAACTTGCCTATAACCTTTCGCTACAAGCCTAGCTTTGTAAGTATGCACCTTCCCATCCATGTCAGTCTTCTTCTTGAAGACCCATTTGCATCCTATGGTTTTTACACCTTCGGGTGCATCAATCAAATTCCAAACTTGATTGTCTTGCATGGATTGCAATTCGGATTCCATGGCTCCAAGCCACTTGTCCGAATCAGGAGAAGACATCGCCTCTTGGTAGGTTGACGGTTCATCATTCTCAATGATTTCTACCTCATTACTATCCGTTACGAGAAATCCATATCTCTCGGGCTCGGATCGTAACCTACTAGATCTGCGAGATGCTTGTGTATTTTGAACAGGTTCCACAATTCCTTGTGGTTCTTGTTCTTGTTCCACCATTGGTTCAATGTTATTTTCTGGGTCTCGAATTTCTTCAAGATTTATTTTACTCCCACTGATTTCTTTGGAGAGAAACTCTTTCTCTAGGAAGACACCAGTTCGGGCAACAAACACTTTGTTGTCCTCTCGGTTGTAAAAGTAATATCCTTTAGTTTCCTTAGGATATCCCACGAAAATACATTTATCAGATTTGTGTGCTAGTTTGTCAGAGATGAGTCTCTTGACATAAACTTCGCAACCCCAAATCCTCATGAAAGATAAACTAGGTTTCTTTCCACTCCACATCTCATATGGAGTCTTTGGAACCGATTTATTTGGAACTTGATTTAGTGTGAAAGCAGCGGTTTCTAGAGCGTAACCCCAAAAGGATATTGGAAGATCAACTTGACTCATCATTGATCGAACCATGTCTAACAAAGTCCGATTCCTCCTCTCGGACACACCATTCCATTGTGGTGTTCCAGGTGGAGTCAATTGTGAAACTATTCCACAATTCTTTAGATGATCATCAAATTCTTGACTTAAGTATTCTCCACCTCGATCTGATCGAAGTGCCTTTATACTTTTGCCAAGTTGTTTTTCTACTTCATTTTGAAATATTCTAAATATCTCAAATGCTTCACTTTTATGTTTCATTAGGTAAACATACCCAAATCTACTATAATCATCAGTGAAGGTTATGAAGTATTGAAATCCTCCCCTAGCATTGCTACTTAATGGTCCGCATACATCGGAATGTATCAACCCCAATAAGTCGCTTGCCCTTTCACCCAACTTGGTAAAAGGTGTCTTAGTCATTTTTCCAAGAAGACACGACTCACAAGTATCATATGACTCTAAGTCACATGAACCCAAAAGTCCGTCCCCATGGAGTTTTGAGATACGCTTCTCATTAATATGACCAAGACGGCAATGCCACAAATAAGTATGATTTACATCATTAGGTTTAGATTTCTTATTTACATGATAGACATTATTTTCATTCTTGACATCCAAGATATAAAGGCCATTAAATGAATTAGCAATACCATAAAGCACATCATTTAAATAAATAGAAAATTTCTTATTCTCAATAAGAAACTTAAAACCTTCATTATCCAAACAAGAAATTGAAATAATATTTCTGCTTAAATCCGGAACATAATAACAATTGTTCAAAACAAGAATTAATCCGGAAGGTAAAGTGACTTCATAAGTCCCTACGGCTAATGCAGCAACTCTTGCTCCATTTCCCACGCGTAGATCTACTTCACCTTCTTTAAGCAGTCTCCTATTCTTTAGTCCCTGCACATTTAGACAAATGTGAGAACCACATCCGGTATCCAATACCCAAGAATCAGTGGTAGAAAGGAGAATATCTATCATATAGATACCTGAAGTCGACGCAGCCTTGCTGCTCTTCTTCTTCTTTTGCTCTTCCAAGAAAGCCTTGCAATTACGTTTCCAATGACCAATTTCTTGACAATGGAAACAGATTGCATCCTTTTGTGAATCAGGTTTTGCCTCAGAAGCCTTGGCAACCTTTGCCTTGCTTATCTTGGGTTTGACAACTTTTGCCTTACCCTTTCCTTTGGCACTAGCCTTCTTCCCATCATGAACCAAGAGCACAGGAGAACCTTTCTCCACAATTTTCATCTCTGCAGTTTTGAGCATCCCATGCAACTCAGAGAGATTCTTATCCATCCCATGCATGTTATAATTCATCACAAACTGATTATAACTTTTAGGCAATGAATTAAGAATGAGATCCGTGGCTAGCTCCAATGGGATTGGATAGCCAAGTTTCTCAAGGTGCTCTACATAACCTTTCATTTTAAGAAAGTGAGGACTCACTTGTTGCCCTTCATTCATTTTGCTAGTAGTAAATGCAACAATGGTCTTGTACCTCTCTTGCCTAGCTTGCTCTTGAAACATGGTTCTCAACTCCACGCCTATCTCATAGGCTTCCAAATGTTCCAAACTTTGTTGGAGTTTTGAACACATAGCAGCAAGCATGAGACAACTTACATCTCTAGAATCATTACGATGTTTCTTGTAATTGTCTCTTTCTACCCTAGGGGCAGTAGGCGGTGGTTCAGCAGGGAGAGGCCCATCGAGAATGTACAACTTATCTTCTTGCCTAAGAACAATTCTTATGCTTCGGATCCAATCCATAAAGTTTGTACCATTCTCTTCGAGCTTATCCTTCTCAAGGATCGATCGCAACGACATTGATTGAGTGTTATTAGTCATTATCTACAAATATGCAAAATTTCCAAAATTTAATAAGTACCGATTTTCATTAAAGAGATAAATAATGTATTTTTAAACAAAATACTCCCACTAAATTATATAACCTTCTTATACATCCAATGTATAATATAATTTAATTGGGTTAAGATCCAACTTTAATTTAATTTCAAGTCCGCTAAGGCGGATTACACAAAATCAAATTAATTAGGTAGACAACTCTTGTCAATCATATCTCATATGACTCTTAATTCCTTTTATGAGATTCTTTTAGAAATCCAATTTCAAAAGCATGTTAAACCTCATCTTTGCCTAGGCCCAAAACTGTTTTGACGCCCAATTAAGTCTAACCATTTTAAACGCATAGTTAATGTGTCCCGCTAGGGCGTGCCCACATTATCTATCTTGCTCAAACATAAATAAATTTAATGCACCTCGCTAGGGCGAATCTACATTAAAATCACTCATGTACTAACAAGTGTTTTAATCATGGCATGGCAATAAAAGACTTAAAACTTTCTTTGGAGGTTCATCACATATAGCATATAACACATTTATGAGCACATAATATAAACATGTTACACATCAAGTTTAGCCACTAAATTAATCCCATTAATTTAAGCATAATATTTATGTGTCATTAGTTTCTCTATAATTATGAGGATGAGACTATTTCAACTTTGGTTATTATCTCCAAATCAAGACAACAAGAAGTGCGGTCGAACTAAGCCATTAGGCAACCACAATCCCGCACTAATTCAAGAAACCAAGAAAGTAGTCCATGTGGCCGAAACTAAGCAATAGATGGTCTCGATGAACGTAGGCCAATTGCATTCACAATTTCACATGGATCTCCAATCATTGAATCAAGAACTTTGTTTCTCAATTTTAGCAATTATGAACTCTTCATAATTCTAACTTCGTTTTATCTTTGAAACTTTGATTGCGATCAATTTTGGGAAACACAATCTCGATGAACGCAGATTAGCCATCCAAAACTTGAACCAATCTAGGAATCACAAGACTAAAACAAATAGGAAAATCAAACCCCAAAATCCACACACAAACCAACTACCCAAGACCCATTCCAGATCAGCAAGTCTGAAGTGGTCTTGTTACTGGTTTTGTCGGATTTATCGAAAAATTCCAGAATCAGATTTTGAACAAAATCAGAACATTCTGGCCTAGCGAGCGCGCGCCTGGTCCAGCACGGGCGGGCGCCTGAAGCGAGCGCGCGCCTGGTCCAGCGCGGGCGGGCGCCTGAATGGTCAGAATGGTATGGAATTTTCAAGTTCGAAAATTTTGTCTCAAAATTATTTTTTCCCCGATTATTAAAACTTTGATCCAATCAAAAATCAATAATCGAAATAATTCAGAATCCACCATAATTTTTATTGCGATTGAATCGCGCGATTAAAGTTGAAAAAACAATAAACCACATAAAATCACAAAACACATAAACATCATATAATCCAATATTCATATCATGCTTGGCACATAAACAATTTATATACACACAACATGATCCAAGTATTGAATTAATCAACATGAACGGGGCTCTGATACCACTGTTGGGTTTCTAAGTAACATGCGCAGCGGAATATAGCAATTAAAATTTTAAGAAACCCAAAGCCATGGATCCGTTCATATGATTAAATCAAATACAACAAGATGAATAGAGGAATAACTAACCCTTGATGGCTATGAATTTTCTCTTGATCTTTGGTGGAGAAACCTTGAAGCTTTATCGCGAACAAATCACGAACTTTGCAAGATGATAAAATTCACCCTCTAGCGGTATCCACACTTCGAACGAATATCAAAGGAGCTTCTTTGATCTTGGTTGCTAGACCAATATTATGAAACACACTTTCACAATATAATAAAGAACTATATGGAATTTATTTGTGAATTATTTTGTTCCTCAATCAAGGATATCTTAGAACAAAATAATATCTCTCTCAAACTCTTTGAGACTCACAAAATCACTTGTAAATATGGTCTGGCCGAATTGGGGTTTTTATACACAATTAAGACCTATTCCAAATAGGAATCTTGTGCTAAAAACCTTCCTAAATCGAATTAGGAATTTTCCTGTCGGCAGCATCAGGCGCCCGCCTGTAAAGGGCCAGGCGCCCGCCTGAATGACCAGAAGGTCCTTGTCTTTCTGGAATTACTTCAGGCGCCCGCCTGGTCTGAACCAAGCGCCCGCTCGGTAGACCAAACAGCTCAGAATGTTTCCAAAATTCCTCCAAGGTCCTTTTGACTCTAAATTCCAATATAGTCCTTTTATTTAAGATTCGTTCTATTGTGTGTGACCCTCTAGGATTATACTAAGTTGGCAATGGGCTCAAACATGATTCCATAAGATATGATTAGGTTCTAGCAAACCGTCATACCTACCCAAATAGTATAACTAGATACAAGATCGCATTCCTCTTAGAATATGTCATAACCCTTTTGTCCACGATGTCATTGAACACAAGTCATGGTCAAACAGTCAACTTGTTTTGTTCAATACTTTCTCAATTCCGAATATGTTGATAATCCAAATGACATTGATCCAATCAATTCATTTGAGTCCGGCCGAACATTTCATCAACATCATTCCTACGAGAGGCCCAAGCTTGACATCTCTCCGTGGAGGGACAAATCCATTTAGCTTATTATTCTTCCCAACGGGAATCCGATTATGCCAATCATACCCTTTATAACTACCGTGTTAAGGTAGCGTTTGAATATGTCAAACACAATGTTCATCAAGTGGAAGACTATAATAACTTCATGTCTAAGGATTCAAATGACATAACTAATATGAGATATATGTGTGACATAGACCATGACATAAATCTCATAAAGCGGGTCATGTCCAGTACCTTGTTCCAAACAAGTACCCATAAATCTAACATGATCATCTCATGATCATTCAGCCTTTATACTAGTGCTTAACAAGTACTAGGGACGGAGATTATTATAAGTAAACATGAACAACAATAATAATCAAAACATCTCTTTATTGATATGAAATAAATGATAACAATTACAACGTTTATTAAACGTGCCTAGGGCACCACTACCAACACATCAGTCTTCCAGTAAGACTAAATCTTGCAAAGATTAATGCCATTAGACTTTTTCAAGTAACCTCTCCAAGAGTCTTGCATAGTGAACCTTTCACTATATTGTCAATATTAGTACTTTGACTTTAACCAATCAACCTTTTAGACTTATCTTCATAAATCTAAATTCCAATGATATAGGTGGCTTTTATCCAAGTCTTTCATTTAGAACCTCTTTCAAAATGATTTATATATCAACCATATATATATATTAGACTATGAATAAAATTATGCTCCCACTAAATTTATTGTAATCACAAGTGTCATCTTTGATGAATTCAAACTCTTTGAATACTACATAAAAATGAAATTTTACTCCAAGTAGTTTGCTTCAATCCATCTCATGAATTTCTGCAACTTGCATATTTTATTAGAATTTTATAGATCAAAACATTTAGGTTGTATCAAACACATCCTAAAGTATGTTCCTGTTAAGGAATGCTATTTTGATATCCATTTGTCATATTTCATATTCAAAATATGAGGT
This sequence comes from Campanula takesimana, assembly GCA_026119855.1. NCBI lineage: Eukaryota > Viridiplantae > Streptophyta > Magnoliopsida > Asterales > Campanulaceae > Campanula > Campanula takesimana. Next base: position 86,908 of record JAOWBW010000858.1, read on the forward strand.
CATGACAATAATAATTCTAATAATATTAAGCATGACTACAGGTGATAAAGTTTCATCATAATCGACATTATGAATTAACTTTTCTCAATTAGTCTTGCTTAATCAATATACACTTTTAGATTTTATGACTCCAAGTCATTGATCTAAATCCGTAGCGGACTTTGCATCTTGATAGGTAATAGGTCAATCATTCGCAATGATATCTTCCTTATTACTTTCTATTACGAGAAATCAATATTTCTTGTTATAGATAGTATCCTATTAGTTATGCAAATTTCTTGTGTATACTTGAACGAATTTCCACAACTCCTTGTGAATATTTGTTCAACTTCCATCTTAGGTTCCATGTCATTTTTGGGTCTCTAACTCTTCGAGATACATTTTACTCCCACTAGTTCTTTAGAGATAAACGATTTATCTAGAAAGTGCTATTTAGAGTGACAAACGATTTGTACTCTAAAGGGTGTAAAATTAATATCATTAAGATATCCCATAAAATACATTTATTATATTTAGGTGTGATTTTGTCCAAGACAAAACTTTTATCAAAAGTCTCATATCACAAATCTTTATGAAAGACAAACCAAGTTTTCTTTCATTCCATATCTTATATGGTATAACGAACCTCCTTAGACGAATCTCAATTTAGTGTAATCGCAGCCGTTTCCAGCACATAATCCAGAAGGATAATTAAAGATCAGTTTGACTTATTATGAGATGAAAAACTGCATTTTACAGACAATCTGTAAACTTCTGGAACATCATCCGTACGGCTGCTGTTTCCAGATTCTGTTTTTCTTAAATTGCAGACTTTCTGCAGAAATCTCATCGAGTCCAAGGCTCAAATATTTATTACTTTGATCTAATCAGAGTACATCAATACTTTTGCCATGAGGTGTTGAAATCCTTTCTAGCATTGTTACTTTAATAAACTACATACATCAAAATGTATAAGTTCAAAAGAGTACTTCCTCTTAATACTATTAGTAAAAGATATCTTGATCAATTTTTAAGATTCACATCTATCACATGATTCGAAATCATATGAATTTAAAAGTCCGTCCCATGGAATTTTAGGTATGTGTTTCTTATCATTTGATATAGACATTAATGCTTTTTAAGAATGTAACAATTACATCCTTATATTCAGATTTCCATTATTTACGTTATGCTCATTATTTTGTTCTTCCAAGATAAGGATATTAAGTCCCATTATATGATTAGCAATACAATAAAGCAAATCATATTTAATGGAACAATTTCTTATTCGAAATAAGAAATATCCATAATCTTCTAATGAAGAAACCAAAATAATATTTCTACTTAAAATAAGAACATAGCACCATTTGTTCAAAACAAATATGAACTTATTTGGTAAAGACACTTCGCAAGTTCCTATGATTAATGTTGCAACCATTGCATCATTATTGCCACATAGGTTAATCTTTACCCTTACAAGTAGAAATTTTAGAATAAATACTTGAAGTGGTAGTCCAACTACCCTTCCTTTTGATCTTTTAATTCAAATTGTAATTTCACCAACGGTCAATCCTATTGCCAAGGTACAAATTACATTCTTTGGATTTTAGGTTTTGCCACAAATATTTCCTTTTAGGCTTGACAACTTTTGTCTTGCCTTTATCTTAAATCCTTGTCCTTATTAACCTTTAGAGTTTGAGAGTGTTTCCATTTGATATTAAGACATAGCATTTTAAACATCAAATGTCGCTTATGAATTGATACCAAATCCGTTGTTAGTTCCAAACTAACTTGATTATCAAGCCAACTAAGGTAATTAATATGTCTCTCCATGTTCAAAACATGAGAACTTATTAATATACCTTTCATTCATCACATGAATGTTAGGTTCTTAATCAATTTCAAACTTTATTTGCCTTTCTTGCTTGTAGGAACTTTTCCTACGAGATTGCTTATCGCATAAGCATTCATACGTTTTAGATACTTCTAAAGTTCCAAACACATGATGGCAAGTCTTAGGACGATTGAAATCTATAGAATCGTCCACATGTTTCTAATCAATGTCTTTATCCACCCTTAAGGCATTAGGTTTCTTAGGAATATGATTTACTAAGAATTCATAACTTCCGATCTTGCTTTAGAACAATTCTTAAGCTCATGACTAGGTCATGGAAGTTAATCTTATTCTTCTTAAAGTGGGGTCAATCGCAGTAATTATACATGATTATAGTTTAAGACATTCTACGAAATATGCAAATAAATATACACATATATTTCATACCATTATCATTTAGAGACATATAATGTATTTCATAAATACTCCCACTAAATTATACACCTTCAAATACAACAATTGTATAATATAATTTAAGTAGGCTAAGATCCGTATTTCACCCAACTTTGAGTCGGCTAGGGCACGACTGCTCAAAATCAAGTTATTTAGGTAGATAACTCTTTATCAATCACATCATATGTGACTCTTAGATCTTTTATGAGATTGTTAGACATCTTATGTCAAACATGTTTTAATCTCATCTGTGCCTTAAGCCCAAAACTGTTTTGATAGCCCAATTAAGTCAAACCATTTTAAACGTATAGGAAACTCTGATTCACTCATCTTGCTTATAGATGAATAGAATTAATTGTTGTGGGTTAGACCCTCACAACCCAAGCAATAACTCCAAGAAAATAATGGCACACAAACAAAGCACAAGAAAATAACAAAGCAAAAGACACAGAAATTGTTTACCTAGTTCGTCAATATGTTTGACTACGTCTGGGGGCACTACCAAGCCAGGATCTTGCACTATAATATGTTATTCTGAAGTTACAATGAGTTTGGGGGTGGAACATTGCTTAAATACATGCCCTAGAATAAGATCTAAACCTAAACAAAAAGAATCCCGAAATCCCATCGGCGGACCAGGCGCTCGCCTGGATTACCCCAAGCGCCCGCCTGCCTTTGATTTCCGAAGAACCAAACCTACTATCCAAATGAGCGCCCGCCTGCTGGTCACCGAGCGCCCGCTCGCTCCCTCCGCCTGGAATTCCCCCTTTTGTTCCTTTGAGGATCTCTACTCCAACAATCTCCCACCTAGAGATCATCCCATGTATCAGGCCCGTATCCGTCTTCAACTCATCATTGGTGTCGTCCTAGTGCTTACCTCGATCATGGTAGTGACATCCTCCTCTCTTATTCTTCAATCCCCATTGAAGCTATACATAGCTTCAATTTATCAAGGTTTACCACCTTGGTTAACATGTCAGCCGGGTTCTCCGATCCCAATATCTTCTCCAGCTTTAAGATCTTCCTTTTCAAGAGATGCCTGATGTAGTGAAACCTCAGCTCAATGTGCTTTGTCCTAGAATGAAACGCCGGATTCCTAGCCAAATGAATTGCACTCTGACTATCACTGTAGAGAGCATTACCACTTCGCGTCTTCCCAAGATCACCCAAGAAGTTCTGCAACCATACCATCTCTTTACTTGCCTCGGTCACTGCCACATATTCTGCTTCTGCAGTCAACTGAGCTACGATCTTCTGCAATTTAGAAGCCCAGGAGATTGCCGTACCACCCACTGTAAAAACATAACCCGTAGTACTTCTCCTCTTGTCTAGATCACTTGATGCCAAATCCGCATCCACATAACCCGCTAACACGACATCCTTGCTTGAGAAACACAAAGCCTTACCAGCAGTACCCTTCAAGTAACGCAGGATCCATTTAACCGCTTCCCAATGTTGCTTCCCTGGATTGCCCATGTACCGGCTGACTACTCCCACCACATGTGCAATGTCCGGCCTTGTACACACCATTGCATACATTAGACTCCCCACTGCCGAAGCATATGGAGTCCTTGCCATCTTGTCATGCTCCTCCTTGTCCTTAGGTAAGTCCTTCTCGGATAGCTTGAAGTGCATACCCAGTGGTGTATCCGTTGGCTTCGCCTCTTCCATGCAAAATCTAGCCAAGACCTTCTCGACATACTCTGCCTGTGAAAGAACCAACTTACCCAACTCCCTATTCCGGTCAATCCGCATGCCCAAGATATTTCTGGCCTCCCCCAAATCCTTCATCTCGAACCGTTCTGACAACTAAGCCTTCAATCTGTTTACCTCTCTACTGCTAGAGCCCGCTATTAACATGTCATCCACATATAACATCAAGATTATATACCCATTGTCCGTGTTCTTGAAGTAGCAACAATGATCCGCCTCGCATCTGATAAAATTAATATCGTGCATAAATCCATCGAACTTCCTGTACCACTGCCTAGGAGCTTGTTTAAGGCCATACAAGCTCTTAGTTAACCTATAAACCAGTTCCTCGCTACCCTTAGACAAGTAACCCTCTGGTTGTACCATGTAAATTTCTTCCTCCAAATCCCCATGAAGAAATGCCGTATTTACATCCATCTGTTCCAGCAGCAAATTATCTGGCACTACTATACCCAGAACCATTCTGATAGTGGTTATCTTCACAACAGGAGTGAAAACCTCAGTGCAGTCAATACCGTATTTCTGCTGAAACCCTTTTACAACCAACCTTGCCTTGTAACGCTTACTTCCGTTTGCTTCCTTAATCCTGTAAACCCACTTGTTATGTAATGCCTTCTTCCCCTTAGGCAGTTTAATCAACTCCCAAGTTTTGTTGGCCTTCAATGAGTCCATCTCATTATCTATCGCAGCTTTCCACTTATCACAAAGTGCACTACGAACAGCCTCCGCAAAACATTCCGGTTCACCACTATCTGTTAGCAACAAATAGTAATTCGAAGGAGTATACCTGTCAGGTGATCCACGCAATCTGTTGGATCTACGCAGCGGAATATCCGGTTCTGGAGTATGTGGTTCATCTTCAGTGACCCCCTGACCTTGGTCATCATGAACTGTACTGCTCCCACCCGAATCTTGAATATCCACCTCTACAACCTCCGGTTCCGAACTAATATCATCAGATGCCCCCTTTCTGTCCTTGTACAATACCTATTCATTGAATACCACATCTCGACTACGAATAATCTTATGGTTTTGGTCATCCCAAAACTTATACCCGAAGTCATCCCCGCCATACCCAATAAATGTACATTTTACAGATTTTACATCTAACTTAGTTCTATCAGCAGATTCAATATGAACATATGAAATGCAGCCAAATATGCGAAGAAAGGACAGATTTACCTGCTTGCCACTCCATGCTTCCTCTGGAATTTCATTCCCCAATGGTACCGATGGTCCCCGATTGATCAAGAAAGCTGTCGTGTCAACTGCATATGCCCAGAACGTCTTCGGAAATCCACACTTCAACCTCATACTTCTAGCCCGCTCGTTCATTGTCCTGTTCATCCTCTCTGCAACCCCATTGTGTTGTGGTGTGCCCTTTGGAGTCTTCTCCATGCGAATGCCATTCGCTGCACAATATTCCTTGAACTCTCCGAGCTCATACTCCCCACCATTATCTGATCTCAAGCATTTAAGCTTAAGTCCCGTCTGATTCTCTACCAAAGCCTTCCATTTCTTAAATACCTCGAGTGCCTCATCTTTGTGTTTCAAGAAATAAACCCAGACTTTCCTTGTCGAATCATCAATAAAGGTCATGTAATATGACGCACCACCTAGAGAAGTTACCGGGGCCGGCCCCCACAAATCCGTGTGGACCAAATCCAACTTTGCTTCCCTCAAAGCCCTACCTGTCCTCGAGAAATTACTCCTCGCCTATTTTCCAAACACACAATCTTCGCAGATCCCCACGTCCTCTGTCTTCAAACCCGGTAGTCTTCCCTTTGAGCAAAGTACTTTCATCCCCTTCTCACTCATGTGACCCAATCGACAGTGCCACAAATCTGTATCACCCTTGGCTGACGCCACCGCGATACTATCCTTGGTGTTATTCGCCAAATACAATGTCCCTTCTTTATTACCCCGAGCGATCTCAGAATCCTCCTTGGTAATAACCCAGTTCCTGCAGCCAAAAGTTACCTTGTAACCTTCTTCATCCAACTGCCCAACTGAAAGCAGGTTCTTTTTCAAACCTGGAATGTGTCTGACCCCGTGTAAATGTAGGACCTTCCCGTCCGATCCTCCTATTCTGACATCCCCCTTCCCCTTGATTTCCAAAGGCTCACCATCCGCCAGATAGACCTTACCGAAATCACCGGAAGTATAATTTTCCATCTCCTTTGCATGCCCGCATGAGTGGAATGATGCCCCCGAATCCACCACCCATGATTCTAGCGCACTGCTAACACTTAGAACCAGTACATCTTCACCTTCGACTGTCACATTCACCGATTTATCCCCTCGCATGGGACAATCCTTCTTGTAGTGTCCTAACTCCTTGCAATGATAAAACTGCACCGATCCTTTCGCGACCCTTGGTTTATCTCTGATCTCCACGGCCTTGCCCTTACCACCCACTACGTTTTCCCTTGATTCATTTCTCCCTTTATTGCTAGTACCCAGCCTTCCCCTGCTAGTAGTAGCTAAGGCCGATCCCGAAGTAGACGATGTCCCCAACTTCTTCAAACGATTTTCCTCGCCCAACAAGAAGTCTTTAACATCATCATACTTCAATTTGTTCTTACCCGCTGAAGCATTGATCGCTGTCACCGTTCCGCTCCAACTTCCTGGTAAAGACGCTAGCAACAAATACGCATGAACCTCATCATCAAACGTAATATCCAATGCAGTCAATGAGTCTATTACAACCATAAACTCATCGATGTGTTTAGCTAAGGATCCTCTCTCTTGCATCTTGAGACTACCCATCTTGCGTATCAAATCAACCTTGTTTGCAGCAGATGGAGTTTCAAATCTCTCAGTAAGATAATCCAATAGCTCCTTTGTGGTCTTCGCCTTCTTGGTAGTCTTTGCGATCCACTTCGACAAAGTAGATCTAACCACCCCTAGGGCTTTCCGATCCATGAGATCCCAATCTTCTTGCTTTTCTCCTTCCGGCTTGACTCCCTTTAGAGGCTTATAGAGATCTTTGTTGTACAAGAGATCCTCTATTTGCATCCTCCAAAAACCGTAGTCAGACCCATCGAATTTCTCCACCGCTTGTTTATCCTTTCCTATTCTTGATTGCTTGACAAACCCCAATCGTCCGATAAACCAATTGATCGATTAACCCTGATCTCCAACCAGAGCTCTTGATACCAGTTGTAGACACCCCGCCTTGGACCGCTCACCCCGATTGCACATTTGATCTTGTGTTTCTCCCCATTTTAAGTGTTTCTCGTTAGTTTCTGTCACTTCCGTTAAGTTCCTGACTGACTTCGTTAAGTCTAGGGACTAAACTGAATAACAGGGCTGACTTTCTAGTCCATTATGTCAAAATCGCCTTCTCTGAGTCGCGCGCCTCCGACAGGAGGATCCAGACGCGCGCGCCTCCCGCCCCCAAAGCAGGAAGCGCGCGCCTCTGGGCGTCGGTTACAGATTTCTGGCCAGGATTCTCTCCCTTGCTCAATTTACAGGATTTTGCCCAGGAAAGATTTCTTGGTGACTGAGTTTTGGCACAAAAAACATCTCTCTTTCACCTATAAAAACCCCCCTTTACCTCAATTTTCAAGGACCTTGGGCTCTCAATCTTACATTCTCAATAAGACACTAAAATTTCACACTTACAAAGCATTTCCAAAGGATTTCTCCAAAGAATTCATCAAGAAGTGTTTGAAGTCTCTTGAAGTCTAGGTAAAGTTATTTCTTTCCTCTTCTTAACTTCATCTCTTTTCTCTTTCTTTTTGTTTTATCAAAGTGCAATCACCCAAATCATTTTGGGACATGACTCTAATGATCACCTCATCTCATTGAGGTCGGTTAAAGAGTTATCTCCTACATTCCAAACACTATTTTAAAACCCCTTTTTATGATTTAAAGAAGAAGAAGAAGATCGTTTATCATTCATGTAGATTTTGATCAAGCAAGACCAACTTTAGTTGGGCGAGATGGGTGTTTCGGTACTTCCCATCTCGTAACCTAACCCCCGAACCTCAAAACAAAGAATCTCTGTTTTCGTAATCAAACTTAGGCTATTATCAATAGGTTTTTCTTATGTTCCTTAAAACATAGGTGGCGACTCTAAAAACAAGTTAGACATCCTAGGATAATTCACGCGCTCTAGCCAAGCCGTGGTTCCCCCGGAGTATCTACAGTGGCGACTCTGCTGGGGACGTTTGAGGGTTAAACTTGCATTCTGATCAAAATCTACATCTTTTCTGGGCATTATGACTCCTGATGGGGGAAGCGCGCGCTTCTGGCCTCTTCAGCCTAAGGCGCGCGCATCCCGCATCAAGGACCAGAATCGCCCGCTTATTCATGTTCTTCATCTTCTTCTTCTCCTATTCTCCACTAATAATTTCTGCAGGGGTTACAATATGCACATAGGACTAGGGCAATCCCCTGAGTCCAAAATCTGACAATCTGACAGGTGTGCCCAGAAGCGCGCGCCTCCCAATAGCATCGCGCCATGCGCGCGCGTCTCGTATCAACACTCAGAGGCGCACGCTTCTGGGTTGGTTCCCAGAACAGAAACATGTCTCAGAACAGAGCAGTATGATGGGGTGTGGGCACAGTTGCCTGCATCAGTGGTTATTCTGAACTTCGGACTGTTTTAATTTTATGTTCTATTTTATCGGTCACACGGGTGATTCGAAAGTTGTAATTATGTGCTTATTTGTTTTTTTTATTTCTTTTGAAAAAAAAAATATAAAAAATATTTTGTCACCTGTTAGGCCTCACACTACATGCACATATTCCTATGAATTGCTCACTATCGAGTCGCACAAGTCAAACCCCAAACCCGTCGAGGCCCGTCCTAGAAAGTTTCAAGCTCCACTCGACCTTGGCTCTTTCGAAGCAGTAAACCTCAGCCCGTGGCATAGTTCATGACTACATGCCGGGGGTGACCTTTGAGCCTCATATTCAAGCCGAGCACAAGCCACACAATTCTAGTTAGGGTCTAACACTCCGTGACTCAAGTCGGTTTCCATGTACCGAGATTTCCCTAAACTAATGTCTTCAAATCATACATGCCAACTTGTTGAAACAGACGCAATAAAAATCCGTCCCCAAAAGTAGTTATTTTGGACGAAAATAAAAATCCGTCCCCGCATGTATGCTTTACTACATTAATTTAGTTTAATCCCGATACATGTAGGATTCACAAACGCGATGGAATCCGATGAGTATATGGGACCACGAGATGGTCTATATACTTGTGTAACGATTCCATTATTTTCTTAGAAACCCCAAAAGGGATCCATTCCCTCCGACTTATAAAAAAAAAAAAAAAAGAGTCTTTCCTTATGTGGTTCGAGTCGTGTGCCCAACTGTGTGTTCTAAGCCTCTTCGTGGACCGCAAGTGTTACTCAAGACTGACAAGGGCCTCTTCTGCAATATAGGTTCAATTGGTACTTACAGCGTCTACCGGGATTCGGCAAATCGGTTAGTCTGTGAAGAGATTACTCCAACAGCTCCTACATCAACAATGGCCGGCGGCTCCAACACCAACAATACCATGACTCTCGAGCAACTCGCAACCATGGTCCAACTCCTCCAAGAGCAAGTCTCCACCCTTAATAAGGAGGCACAAAGCAAAAACGACATTTGGCAATCACACCTCGACAGCCAAAGGGATGCCCACGAGGCCGAGATAGAGCTAATGAAAGAAAAGCTCACTAATCTTGCCAAGGGGAAGAGCAAAAATGACGATGACGAATCCGAATGGACCGAATGTTTGTTCAAAAGTCCTTATGTGAACAACCGCACCAAGAAAGTGGGAGAGCCAAGTTCCGAGAACAATGAGCCCAAAATGGTGGATTCTATCATGGCCTACATCGACCAAAAATTCAATAGGCTCAACATGGGGAAAGGCTCCGACACAAGCCTTTATCAATCATCCATCCTCATGAGTACTATGGCCGCTCTTCCTGATAAGTTCAAGATGCCCGACATAAGCAAATTCAAGGGCAACTCTTGTCCTATGGCTCACATTGAGACTTATATTTGGGCAATGGTTCCGAAGAAGGTCTCCCCCAAGGTGATGGCTCAATGCTTTCCTCTCACTATCGAGGGGGCGGCAAAAGATTGGTATGCTACTCTCCCGCTCACTGTCCGTCTTGATTGGGACTCCGCCATGCTTGCCTTCAAGAACTAATACCAAGGCAACACCACTCACCGGCCCACAAGGAAAGAGCTAGAGAACACTACTCAACGAGACCACGAGTCCTTCATCGACTTCACTAGGAGATGGAATGATAAACTCTCTGAGATTGTGGAAAGGCCAAATACCAAGGAGCAAATGGACATCTTTCTCAAATGTCTCAAAATTGATCTCCGCACCCACCTAAGTGGGGCTTGCTATGCGGATTTCTCCCAAATGTATGAGGCGGGGGTCCGAATGGACGAGTTGCTCAAGAAAGTCAAGAAAAGTGCTCCTAGCTACCGCTACAAGGCCGCTTCCAACTCCACAAAAGAGGCCTCGGTCAACGCCGTCACTATCGACAAGGGGAATTACAAAAAGGTTCCTCCACCCCAAGGGAAGAAGTCTCGAAATGACCGTGTCTACACGCCTCTCCAAGGCATGACTCAAACCGAATCTTTCGAAGTCCTCAAAGCAAAGGGTCAGGTCACACCCGTACAAGGGTACCAACCCAAGACGGTCAACCCCAATCATGCTCACCACAAATATTGTGGCTACCACCAATATAGTGGCCACACCACCGAGGAATGCTTCGTTCTCCGCAATGTCATTCAAGATCTCATAGACAAGAAAGAATTTGTAGTGACTAACGGCAAACATGTCAATGTAATAGAGATAGGAGAACTCGAGGGGACCACCCATTCAATCCCAATTATGAATGGGGGCCCCAATGTTATGAATGAACTTGACAATTCGTGGTATGTTGTGACTTACGATGAGGTAATGAGGGAAGTACTAGAGAATAGGAAAAAGAAGCAAGATGGGAACGTCAACATGCTAACTCGATCTGGTCGAGTCATAGCAAGCAACCCTTCCACTTCCGCACCAAGCTCCTCTTCTCAAAGGTCGCAAGCTCGCGACACTCCCGAAGATCCTCTACTTGTCCAACTCAAGAAAACTCAAGCCAACATCTCTATTTGGGACCTCATCGCATCCTCAAAGAAACACCGAGATCTTGTCATCCGCAATCTCGATGATACATCAATTTCTCCCGATACTACTCCCGAGGACCTCACGGCAATGATCGGTCACATTCATTTTGGCAACGTCATCACCTTTGCCGATATGGACCTTCCACCATTTGGTTCCGACCACAACGAGGCTATTTACCTCAAGGTACGAGCAAGGGGGAGGCCCATCTCAAGAGTCTTAGTGGACGGTGGTTCCGCACTCAACCTCATGCCTGGCAGAATCATGGGCATACTGGGGCTTAAGGATTCCGATTTGAAGCCTTCTACTCAAGTAATCCGAGGTTATGACAGCACCGCCCGTACAGTCATGGGCATGATCGAAATAGACATTGAGTTTGGGAGCATGGTCATGTTCTTTCCATTCCAAGTGCTTGAAATCCCGGCCTCGTTCAACTTGATTTTGGGTCGACCATGGATTCACAGTTCTAATGCCGTCCCGTCAACTCTCCATCAATGTGTCAAGATCTGAAATGGTGATGAAATAGTGACCGTCATGGCCGAAAACGTCACTATCCACAGAAAAGGTGAGCCCGTCCACCAAGTTCAGCATGGTTTACCAGACTCCACTCTCTCCGGTGTCTCAATCAACGCCATTGACAAAGAAGGGGGAAACGGATCATGGACCCCCAGCAATCACAAAGTCCTCCGCATGATGATGAATATGGACTACTTCCCTGGTTTAGGCCTAGGGAAATATCAACAAGGAATCCTACATCCTGTGCGAGTCCCATTTGTCAAGAACACATTCGGTTTGGGGTAAGAGCCTTCCAGAGAAGACTTGAAACAAGAGCAAGCGATCAAGAATGAAAAGGCCCGAGCTCGTAAAGAAGGCCGTCGTTATAAGGTCCCTAATCTAAGGCCTTACCGCAAGACGTTGAATGGCTATTTTGTCCGCTAAGGGGAAGACGTTCCATACATGATCTTTCCCGAGCCATGGGTTAACAATAAGGGTGTCAAAAAGCCCGGTCTCGAAATCTTCTCCGATTGTGAGATCCAGAAATCCGAAAGGGATCCAACTCCCATGTCGCCCCGTGAATGGTGGGGAAGGAAGGTGACTATAGAGTCCGAGACAGAAATCATCGTGGGAGAAGAACCGACAGATTTAGCCTCCATGTTCGAAGAGCTTGCCATAATGAATGAATTCCAAGTCAACGCCATCCATGACACCGTCATCATGAATGAGACTATCAGTGAGATCCCGCCAAGCTCCGAGCCGATCAACAATTGGTATTCTACGAAAGGGCCCGTGGTATCCGAGGAATTCTTAGTCCAAGAAATGGGTTGCATACCCCGCACAGCAACAAAGGAAGAGCGGCTCACACTTACTTTCGAGTCCGAGAGTGTCTCTAATACCCTCACCCAAGAGGATATGGAGGCCATAGCCGAGCGTGTGTTTCCTTTCTTTGCTAATGAAAAATTTGATATTTCTGAGTACCCTGAGATTGCAAATATCATAAATGATGAATTAACTAATAATGAACTTAATGAACAAGTTAATAACGATTCAAATTATGATGAAATAGACCACGAAAACACAACATACTTAAATGAACTTGCTCAACAGGTCCGTAGTCGTGGTAAAAATGGTCCAGGGGCTGACGAAGAATTGCATGTTGTTAATCTGGGTACCGACGAAGAGCCAAGGGAAACTAAGATCGGAAGCTTCTTCAAGGAGGACGACAGAGACAGATTGACTGCACCACTACGGGAGTTCGTGGATGTGTTCGCATGGTCATACAAAGACATGCCGGGTTTGGACAGAAAGGTAGTGTTAGTACCTAATCTGAAAATGAGTTTATTAGGGATTTCCCAAATACACAAGGACTTTATAGGAATTACAAACCTTGCAAAGACTTGTCCCGGATTCCCAAAATATACCTCATTGTTCTAGAATATCTTAAAGATGGCCAAAATAGGGTTTCCATAAAACATGCAAAACCCTAGCTTAATAATTAAGTCAGCCAGGAATGATGGCCACGCGACCACATTCGCCCAAGCTCCAACCTTGGCCACGCGGCCAACATCGCCGCCGCCCTCCATCTTGGCCACGCGGCGACATCCGCCCCGGATGATCTGGACCGTCAGATCTCTCCATCAGTTTCCTATTTAAAGACCTCCCTTGCCTCATAATTGGGGGATCCGAATTTAGAGCCCAAAAGTGACGATTTTGCTCCCAAATCATGTCATTCAAGCCTCCAAAAACACTCTCAAGAATCCCAAGAAGATCCAAGGTTATTTCTTGCCAACAAAGGTAAGTTTTCTAACTTTTTCTTCATGTTCTTGCCATATTATTAATTTAGATCCATAATATTCATATTCTTAATATGTTTATTCATATGTTCTTCATAATATTCATATTCTTAATATGTTTATTCATAGTTTCTTCATATTCTTTGCATGTTCATTCATATGTTCATAATATGTTCTTCGTATGTTCATCGTGTTCATAGATTAAAACCTTATTTATGCTATATTTAGGGTTGCGATCTTCATAATCACATGTTATTTCATACCCGATGATGATCGAGGGTTCATCAACCCGAGGATGATCTAGGAACTATTTCTAAACCCTAAACTTTAGGTAATTCCCCCCTCATTATGCATGATCCCGATTCTTCTGCCTATTCTAAATTCTCTGTGAACTACGCTGACCTGAGCTTCTCACATTGAGAGGAACGTAGGCAATCTTCGGATCCGGTCTAAATCACTAACACACTACTAACACCGCATCATGATAGAAAGACCGATCAATTCGGGCAATAGGAGTGATAACGTTCAATATTCTTCTCTTGTTGTAATTTGACCCCCGAACCCACTAAAGATGCTTTTTTCAATGTTTTGGCTTTAATTAAAACGGCGTGGCGACTCTCATAATTTTAATGTCGTTAAGAATATTCCTTTTGTAAATAATAATAATCACAAGATACTTCCCATGCGTCGCTTCATCGGAAAGGGGTATTCACAGTGGCAACTCTGTTGGGGACTGATTTGAAACTTTTTCAAACTTAGTGGGTCTAACTTTCGTCACATCATGATGCTTGCCATGTTTACACATGCACACACCTGCCATGTTTACACATGCACACACCTGCCATGTTTACACATGCACACACCTGCCATGTTTACACATGCACACTTGCAATGTTTTCACATGCACACTTGCCATGTTTTCACGTGCCCCCTACAGTTAAGCCATGTTTACACATGCACCCGCGCACTCCGCCATGTTAATACTTGTACCTTGTACCTTGTACCATGTACCTTTGTTATCTTCGCTTTAGTATTAGGGTCAAACAAAACTATGCTATGCTCCCTTATACATTATTCTCTCTCTCTCTCTCTCTCTCTCTCTCATGCATTGCATCGCATCATTCAAACGTTCAAAGCTTCTCTCTTTTCTCCCTAAAAAGAATTAGTTTCTTGCCTCACACTACCACTAGTCCGTGTCAGCACTGCACATGTCCCTATCACCCGGAGTATTCGATGTGCGGGAATTTGTACGCTACTGCCGCCCTCTTTTCGAGTCACTCGTCTACTCCACTCACCGTGTACGTTCCGCGAGCGGTGGGAACCTTTTATCCTACCCGTGTCAACCCACACATAGAGATTAGGACACTCCTTAGACCAACCATTTAGGATGTAAATAAATGCAAAACTTTTCGCAAAATAAAATGTGCATTGCATCTAGGCAACCTCTAAGGTCCATCGCTCACCCCTTGGGCCATCTATCAAAATTCCTCATCTCGGCCTATCTAGGTTACCTACCCATCATTGCGATCCATTTGGGTCTACCCTTCACCTCGACTCGCTTTGGTCAAAATCTCACCATCCTTTGGCCTCTTAGGACAACCTTATCTACCTTTGACCTCCTAGGTCAACCTTTGACCCCCTGGGTCAACCTTCCCAACCTTTGACCTCCAAGGTCAACCTTGTCTACCTTTGACCTCCTAGTTCAACCTTTGACCACCTAGGTCAACCCTCTGAACCTTTGACCTCCTAGGTCAACCTTTGACCCCCTAGGTCAAACTCATTCGTCTTTTGACCTCTTAGGTCAACCTTTGACCCCATAGGTCAACCTTCTCCGCTCTTGACCCCCCCTAGGTCAACCTTTGACCCCCTAGGTCAACCCTTACCAACTTTTGACCTCCTAGGTCAACCTTATCCACCTTTGACCCCTTAGGTCAACCTTTGACCTCCTAGGTCAACCTTTGACCGCCTAGGTCAACCTTCTCAACCTTTGACCTCCTAGGTCAAACTTTGACCACCTAGGTCAACCCTCTGAACCTTTGACCTCCTAAGTCAACTTTTGACCCCCTAGGTCAACCTTTGACCCCCTAGGTCAACCCTTACCAACTTTTGACCTCCTAGGTCAACCTTATCCGCCTTTGACCCCTTAGGTCAACCTTTGACCTCCTAGGTCAACCTTTGACCGCCTAGGTCAACCTTCTCAACCTTTGACCTCCTAGGTCAACCTTTGACCACCTAGGTCAACCCTCTGAACCTTTGACCTCCTAAGTCAACATTTGACCCCCTAGGTCAACCTTAACACCTTTTGACCTCTTAGGTCAACCTTTGACCCCCTAGGTCAACCTTCTCCGCTCTTGACCCCCTTAGGTCAACCTTTGACCCCCTAGGTCAATTTTATCCGTTTGAGTCAACCATTGTCCCCTAGGTCAACCTCATTCGTCTTTTGACCTCTTAGGTCAACCTTTGACCCCCTAGGTCAACCTTCTCCGCTCTTGACCCCCTTAGGTCAACCTTTGACCCCTAGGTCAACCTTATTCGTCTAAATTAACCTTTGACCTCCTAGGTCAACCTTATCAGAACTCTAACCCGTCTAGGTTGAGCCTTAACCCGCTTAGGTCAACCTACCCCCCTTTTTGATCTTTCTAGGTCAATCTCCAACCTTCCTTAGTCCACCAACCCGAATAGGTCAACCTTGGACCCGCTTAGGTCAAACCATGCCTATCCCGTTTAGATCATCCCATAGGCAACCCGTTACAACCCGCTATCTTGATCCATTCACCATATAGGCCAATCCAACCTTTTCTCAATTAGGTCGACCTATCCTATACCCATCTAGGTCAACCCACCATTATTGTCGCATTCTAGCTTGAACCACTTCTTGTCTCAAACCTTAGGTCAAACCTTAGGTCAAATTTAGGTCAAACCTTAGGTCAAACCATACCCGACTCAATCAAAACCAACTCCTATAGGTCTTCCTCACCCATGCTTGACCAAGGACCGAGTCATCTCCCTCTTTTCGACCCCTATGGTCATCTCTCACCTCTTTTTAAAAGTCTAACTTGACTCAAACTACGGTGACCTGAGCCTCTTATTGTGTGGGACCTTTCCCTCATGATAAAGGGAACGTAGGCAACTTCGGCCCGGTCAAACTTTCAATTTTTACCAAAATGCATTTCAAAAATGTGGAGACCGACTCTTTTCCAAAAAAATATTTTATAACGATGCCTTATCATTAAATACGAATCTAAGTTAATTCAACTAAGAGGCTTAATTCTTTCATGACTAGAGTTCTGCATCATGTCGGCGGCAAGGAACATCGAAATTGCAACTGAAGCTGCTACCCAAGATCCCGAGACAATCCTCTACACCGGTACTGCTCTCAGTAAGCAAGCATCCCACTTTGAAGCCATCCTCGATGAACAAGCAATCCACTTTAAGGCCATTCTCAACGAGCAAGCAACACACTTTCAGAAGGAGATGCATAAGACCCTAAGAAATATCGAGAAGCGCCATTTGTCTGACATTCGTGGCGTTTATGATTACCTCAGCCGAGTTCTCCCTCTTGCTCAATTTCAACACCCGTACGCTCCTCAAATGTATGGGCCATCACAGATTTCCCCCGTTGGGATGCCTCCTAAGACTACTCATCAACAACAGGTACCTGTACCTAAACCACCCTCAAAGACAGTTCGGGAGGACGAACGCGAGTACAATGACTTGGGTATGCCGTTAGCCAAACTCTTCAAAAGTCTAGTTCAAGCTGGGAAGTTGTCTCCTTTGTTCAACTATGCACCAAGTAGGGTGAAGCAAGGCTTGGATCCCTCCAAACACTGCCAATACCACCAGTACATTGGGCATGACACCGAAGATTGCTTCCAATTGAGGAGAAAGATTCAAAGCCTCATTGACAGCGGAGCCATCACCCGCCAACGGAATACATGGGCATGGGCAAAAGAGGAAATTGGGGCTACCTCCTTTAAATAAAAGAAAAGAAAAGGGTCATTCAGTCTTCGTAGGTTCTAGAGTGTCTTTAGTCAAAAGTCCACCTTGGACTATCTTTGTTTCTTTAGTAAAAGTCCACCCCGGATTAGTCGTTTTTCTTTCAAATAATAAAAGTGTCTTTATTTCTTTTCTCTCTAGACTTGAGACATAATCTTGCATAAATCAAATCCATGAAAATTGTCATATTTACCATCTTCACTTGATTGCTATATTTTTATATGATGAATTAATCTTAATCTTACTTATTAATGACGACTCATTAAAAGGTAAATGGACCCACAAACCATTCACATAACTAAGTACACAATTAGTCTCAAGATAACAAATGCTTTGACCAATTGGGATGAACGAATCACTTTCTCTTCTCTCTACATTCTATCCCCATACACTCTCTCTACACACTCACCCCTTGTACACCCTTCATGTACACTCTCTATATACACCTTCTCCCATACACTATCCTCATACGCCTCTCATCCCACCATTAGACCCCTGTTCCATACGGTCATGACAAAGAAATGGACTGCGGTCGCTCATCATCAAATAGACATCCATGCTGCCACAATTTAAGGGGTTGTTTGTTCCCTTCATAAGTACTACATGCCGATACACCGGGGCTGTCTGTATCCCATCGCAAATATAAAAGGAATGTACGAGGTCATTCATGCCATTAATAGGTGCACATGATAATCCGATGGAGCTCTACCGGTGAAGATCAAGGGGCTAAGATGCCCGCCGCCAGCAAAAGGCCGCTTGAACTATATGGAGGCTACCTCGCAATCGAGAGAGGCGAAAGAAAACTAGGGGCTCATCTTGCCCAATGTTTTATGTACAAATGTATATATATATAATAAAAAGGGGCTCGCTAGGTTGAAACCCAAAAGTACGACCTAGGCAAAAGTTAGAGCATTGCACAAAAAAGAAGCCCGCTAGGTTGAAAACCCGAAAGGGCGGCCTAGGCAAAAAAGGGTGTGCACAAAGAAATAAAAGAAAAATAGAAGGGGCTATCACCATAGAAAAATAAAAGTCCCATTTTCTTTTCACTTCAAATGTTCTATTTTTCTTTCTTTCCCCACAAAGAAGATTAACACGGCAGCAGCAGCCCATGACATCTAGAATGGAGCAAGCCACGGCAATAAGCTACAATGATGCAGCCTGCCTCGACAAGGAACAACTCACCTCAGTTAAACGAACCTCACACCTCTAAACTCAACCCCAACTTCATCATCATCCGGGCCTCCCCCGAACTACGCGGACCTGAGCTTCTCACCTTGAGGAGAACGTAGGCAACCTTAGGGTCCGGTCCAAAATATACACAACCCACCTCGTAGCCAATTTTCCTTCTCTTCTCTCTTGCCCCATATTTCTACTCCTGACTTCTTCACTCACAATTGATCAAAACATTTATTATTTCGAGACTGCTTGTCTAAAACATAATCATAAGATGCATAACTAATCAACGAGGTCCATTCTCGAGCAATCAAATGAGAATCTTGAATAAAATAATTTTCAAATGTCTTGACAAGTCTTCCGTTCTACAATCTAGGAAAGAGCTAAACACTTACTTTCTGTCAAGCAGGGGCTTCCTCCCTTTTGTACATATATACACTCAGTTGCCCAAAGAGTCAAAATGTGAGTACTATCTCTCTCTCCTACTCTCCCCAAAATGCCCCCGCATGTTTTCAAACAATTCTTTTTTCCTTTTTTGAGTCGACTGAATGATTTCAAAAAAAAAAAAAAATGATAACGCAAAAGAGATGCCCGCTAGATTGAAAACCCGCAAGGGCGGTCTAGGCAGAAAAAAGGGTGCGTCTTAAAGGAGGTAGGATACTCTGCTCTACACCCTTATCGGACTGGGGCTTCCCCAACAGAATGGGTTGACATTGAGTTTGGGAGCATGGTCATGTTCTTTCCATTCCAAGTGCTTGACATCCCGGCCTCGTTCAACTTGATTTTGGGTCGACCATGGATTCACAGTTCTAATGCCGTCCCGTCAACTCTCCATCAATGTGTCAAGATCCGAAATGGTGATGAAATAGTGACCGTCATGGCCGAAAACGTCACTATCCACAGAAAAGGTGAGCCCGTCCACCAAGTTCAGCATGGTTTACCAGACTCCACTCTCTCCGGTGTCTCAATCAACGCCATTGACAAAGAAGGGGGAAACGGATCATGGACCCCCAGCAATCACAAAGTCCTCCGCATGATGAGGAATATGGACTACTTCCCTGGTTTAGGCCTAGGGAAATATCAACAAGGAATCCTACATTCTGTGCGAGTCCCATTTGTCAAGAACACATTCGGTTTGGGGTAAGAGCCTTCCAGAGAAGACTTGAAACAAGAGCAAGCGATCAAGAATGAAAAGGCCCGAGCTCGTAAAGAAGGCCGTCGTTATAAGGTCCCTAATCTAAGGCCTTACCGCAAGACGTTGAATGGCTATTTTGTCCGCTAAGGGGAAGACGTTCCATACATGATCTTTCCCGAGCCATGGGTTAACAATAAGGGTGTCAAAAAGCCCGGTCCCGAAATCTTCTCCGATTGTGAGATCCAGAAATCCGAAAGGGATCCAACTCCCATGTCGCCCCGTGAATGGTGGGGAAGGAAGGTGACTATAGAGTCCGAGACAGAAATCATCGTGGGGGAAGAACCGACAGATTTAGCCTCCATGTTCGAAGAGCTTGCCATAATGAATGAATTCCAAGTCAACGCCATCCATGACACCGTCATCATGAATGAGACTATCAGTGAGATCCCGCCAAGCTCCGAGCCGATCAACAATTGGTATTCTACGAAAGGGCCCGTGGTATCCGAGGAATTCTTAGTCCAAGAAATGGGTTGCATACCCCGCACAGCAACAAAGGAAGAGCGGCTCACACTTACTTTCGAGTCCGAGAGTGTCTCTAATACCCTCACCCAAGAGGATATGGAGGCCATAGCCGAGCGTGTGTTTCCTTTCTTTGCTAATGAAAAATTTGATATTTCTGAGTACCCTGAGATTGCAAATATCATAAATGATGAATTAACTAATAATGAACTTAATGAACAAGTTAATAACGATTCAAATTATGATGAAATAGACCACGAAAACACAACATACTTAAATGAACTTGCTCAACAGGTCCGTAGTCGTGGTAAAAATGGTCCAGGGGCTGACGAAGAATTGCATGTTGTTAATCTGGGTACCGACGAAGAGCCAAGGGAAACTAAGATCGGAAGCTTCTTCAAGGAGGACGACAGAGACAGATTGACTGCACCACTACGGGAGTTCGTGGATGTGTTCGCATGGTCATACAAAGACATGCCGGGTTTGGACAGAAAGGTAGTGTTAGTACCCAATCTGAAAATGAGTTTATTAGGGATTTCCCAAATACACAAGGACTTTATAGGAATTACAAACCTTGCAAAGACTTGTCCCGGATTCCCAAAATATACCTCATTATTCTAGAATATCTTAAAGATGGCCAAAATAGGGTTTCCATAAAACATGCAAAACCCTAGCTTAATAATTAAGTCAGCCAGGAATGATGGCCACGCGACCACATTCGCCCAAGCTCCAACCTTGGCCACGCGGCCAACATCGCCGCCGCCCTCCATCTTGGCCACGCGGCGACATCCGCCCCGGATGATCTGGACCGTCAGATCTCTCCATCAGTTTCCTATTTAAAGACCTCCCTTGCCTCATAATTGGGGGATCCGAATTTAGAGCCCACAAGTGACGATTTTGCTCCCAAATCAAGTCATTCAAGCCTCCAAAAACACTCTCAAGAATCCCAAGAAGATCCAAGGTTATTTCTTGCCAACAAAGGTAAGTTTTCTAACTGTTTCTTCATGTTCTTGCCATATTATTAATTTAGATCCATAATATTCATATTCTTAATATGTTTATTCATATGTTCTTCATAATATTCATATTCTTAATATGTTTATTCATAGTTTCTTCATATTCTTTGCATGTTCATTCATATGTTCATAATATGTTCTTCGTATGTTCATCGTGTTCATAGATTAAAACCTTATTTATGCTATATTTAGGGTTGCGATCTTCATAATCACATGTTATTTCATACCCGATGATGATCGAGGGTTCATCAACCCGAGGATGATCTAGGAACTATTTCTAAACCCTAAACTTTAGGTAATTCCCCCCTCATTATGCATGATCCCGATTCTTCTGCCTATTCTAAATTCTCTGTGAACTACGCTGACCTGAGCTTCTCACATTGAGAGGAACGTAGGCAATCTTCGGATCCGGTCTAAATCACTAACACACTACTAACACCGCATCATGATAGAAAGACCGATCAATTCGGGCAATAGGAGTGATAACGTTCAATATTCTTCTCTTGTTGTAATTTGACCCCCGAACCCACTAAAGATGCTTTTTTCAATGTTTTGGCTTTAATTAAAACGGCGTGGCGACTCTCATAATTTTAATGTCGTTAAGAATATTCCTTTTGTAAATAATAATAATCACAAGATACTTCCCATGCGTCGCTTCATCGGAAAGGGGTATTCACAGTGGCAACTCTGTTGGGGACTGATTTGAAACTTTTTCAAACTTAGTGGGTCTAACTTTCGTCACATCGTGATGCTTGCCATGTTTACACATGCACACACCTGCCATGTTTATACATGCACACACCTGCCATGTTTACACATGCACACACCTGCCATGTTTACACATGCACACACCTGCCATGTTTACACATGCACACACCTGCCATGTTTACACATGCACACTTGCAATGTTTTCACATGCACACTTGCCATGTTTTCACGTGCCCCCTACAGTTAAGCCATGTTTACACATGCACCCACGCACTCCGCCATGTTAATACTTGTACCTTGTACCTTGTACCATGTACCCTTGATATCTTCGCTTTAGTATTAGGGTCAAACAAAACTATGCTATGCTCCCTTATACATTATTCTCTCTCTCTCTCTCTCTCTCTCTCTCATGCATTGCATCGCATCATTCAAACGTTCAAAGCTTCTCTCTTTTCTCCCTAAAAAGAATTAGTTTCTTGCCTCACACTACCACTAGTCCGTGTCAGCACTGCACATGTCCCTATCACCCGGAGTATTCGATGTGCGGGAATTTGTGCGCTACTGCCGCCCTCTTTTCGAGTCACTCGTCTACTCCACTCACCGTGTACGTTCCGCGAGCAGTGGGAACCTTTTATCCTACCCGTGTCAACCCACACATAGAGATTAGGACACTCCTTAGACCAACCATTTAGGATGTAAATAAATGCAAAACTTTTCGCAAAATAAAATGTGCATTGCATCTAGGCAACCTCTAAGGTCCATCGCTCACCCCTTGGGCCATCTATCAAAATTCCTCATCTCGGCCTATCTAGGTTACCTACCCATCATTGCGATCCATTTGGGTCTACCCTTCACCTCGACTCGCTTTGGTCAAAATCCCACCATCCTTTGGCCTCTTAGGACAACCTTATCTACCTTTGACCTCCTAGGTCAACCTTTGACCCCTGGGTCAACCTTCCCAACCTTTGATCTCCAAGGTCAACCTTGTCTACCTTTGACCTCCTAGTTCAACCTTTGACCACCTAGGTCAACCCTCTGAACCTTTGACCTCCTAGGTCAACCTTTGACCCCATAGGTCAAACTCATTCGTCTTTTGACCTCTTAGGTCAACCTTTGACCCCATAGGTCAACCTTCTCCGCTCTTGACCCCCTCTAGGTCAACCTTTGACCCCCTAGGTCAACCCTTACCAACTTTTGACCTCCTAGGTTAACCTTATCCGCCTTTGACCCCTTAGGTCAACCTTTGACCTCCTAGGTCAACCTTTGACCGCCTAGGTCAACCTTCTCAACCTTTGACCTCCTAGGTCAAACTTTGACCACCTAGGTCAACCCTCTGAACCTTTGACCTCCTAAGTCAACTTTTGACCCCCTAGGTCAACCTTAATACCTTTTGACCTCTTAGGTCAACCTTTGACCCCCTAGGTCAACCCTTACCAACTTTTGACCTCCTAGGTCAACCTTATCCGCCTTTGACCCCTTAGGTCAACCTTTGACCTCCTAGGTCAACCTTTGACCGCCTAGGTCAACCTTCTCAACCTTTGATCTCCTAGGTCAACCTTTGACCACCTAGGTCAACCCTTTGAACCTTTGACCTCCTAAGTCAACCTTTGACCCCCTAGGTCAACCTTAACACCTTTTGACCTCTTAGGTCAACCTTTGAACCCCTAGGTCAACCTTCTCCGCTCTTGACCCCCTTAGGTCAACCTTTGACCCCCTAGGTCAATCTTATCCGTTTGAGTCAACCATTGTCCCCTAGGTCAACCTCATTCGTCTTTTGACCTCTTAGGTCAACCTTTGACCCCCTAGGTCAACCTTCTCCGCTCTTGACCCCCTTAGGTCAACCTTTGACCCCTAGGTCAACCTTATTCGTCTAAATTAACCTTTGACCTCCTAGGTCAACCTTATCAGAACTCTAACCCATCTAGGTTGAGCCTTAACCCGCTTAGGTCAACCTACCCCCCTTTTTGATCTTTCTAGGTCAATCTCCAACCTTCCTTAGTCCACCAACCCGAATAGGTCAACCTTGGACCCGCTTAGGTCAAACCATGCCTATTCCGTTTAGATCATCCCATAGGCAACCCGTTACAACCCGCTATCTTGATCCATTCACCATATAGGCCAATCCAACCTTTTCTCAATTAGGTCGACCTATCATATACCCATCTAGGTCAACCCACCATTATTGTCGCATTCTAGCTTGAACCACTTCTTGTCTCAAACCTTAGGTCAAACCTTAGGTCAAATTTAGGTCAAACCTTAGGTCAAACCATACCCGACTCAATCAAAACCAACTCCTATAGGTCTTCCTCACCCATGCTTGACCAAGGACCGAGTCATCTCCCTCTTTTCGACCCCTATGGTCATCTCTCACCTCTTTTTAAAAGTCTAACTTGACTCGAACTACGGTGACCTGAGCCTCTTATTGTGTGGGACCTTTCCCTTATGATAAAGGGAACGTAGGCAACTTCGGCCCGGTCAAACTTTCAATTTTTACCAAAATGCATTTCAAAAATGTGGAGACCGACTCTTTTCTAAAAAATTATTTTATAACGATGCCTTATCATTAAATACGAATCTAAGTTAATTCAACTAAGAGGCTTAATTCTTTCATGACTAGAGTTCTGCATCATGTCGGCAGCAAGGAACATCGAAATTGCAACTGAAGCTGCTACCCAAGATCCCGAGACAATCCTCTACACCGGTACTGCTCTCAGTAAGCAAGCATCCCACTTCGAAGCCATCCTCGATGAACAAGCAATCCACTTTAAGGCCATTCTCAACGAGCAAGCAACACACTTTCAGAAGGAGATGCATAAGACCCTAAGAAATATCGAGAAACGCCATTTGTCTGACATTCGTGGCGTTTATGATTACCTCAGCCGAGTTCTCCCTCTTGCTCAATTTCAACACCCGTACGCTCCTCAAATGTATGGGCCATCACAGATTTCCCCCGTTGGGATGCCTCCTAAGACTACTCATCAACAACAGGTACCGGTACCTAAACCACCCTCAAAGACAGTTCGGGAGGACGAACGCGAGTACAATGACTTGGGTATGCCGTTAGCCAAACTCTTCAAAAGTCTAGTTCAAGCTGGGAAGTTGTCTCCTTTGTTCAACTATGAACCAAGTAGGGTGAAGCAAGGCTTGGATCCCTCCAAACACTGCCAATACCACCAGTACATTGGGCATGACACCGAAGATTGCCTCCAATTGAGGAGAAAGATTCAAAGCCTCATTGACAGCGGAGCCATCACCCGCCAACGGAATACATGGGCATGGGCAAAAGAGGAAATTGGGGCTACCTCCTTTAAATAAAAGAAAAGAAAAGGGTCATTCAGTCTTCGTAGGTTCTAGAGTGTCTTTAGTCAAAAGTCCACCTTGGACTATCTTTGTTTCTTTAGTAAAAGTCCACCCGGATTAGTCGTTTTTCTTTCAAATAATAAAAGAGTCTTTATTTCTTTTCTCTCTAGACTTGAGACATAATCTTGCATAAATCAAATCCATGAAAATTGTCTTATTCACCATCTTCACTTGATTGCTATATTTTTATATGATGAATTAATCTTAATCTTACTTATTAATGACGACTCATTAAAAGGTAAATGGACCCACAAACCATTCACATAACTAAGTACACAATTAGTCTCAAGATAACAAATGCTTTGACCAATTGGGATGAACGAATCACTTTCTTTCTCTCTACATTCTATCCCCATACACTCTCTCTACACACTCACCCCTTGTACACCCTTCATGTACACTCTCTATATACACCTTCTCCCATACACTATCCTCATACGCCTCTCATCCCACCATTAGACCCCTGTTCCATACGGTCATGACAAAGAAATGGACTGCGGTCGCTCATCATCAAATAGACATCCATGCTGCCACAATTTAAGGGGTTGTTTGTTCCCTTCATAAGTACGAGGTCATTCATGCCATTAATAGGTGCACATGATAATCCGATGGAGCTCTACCGGTGAAGATCAAGGGGCTAAGATGCCCGCCGCCAGCAAAAGGCCGCTTGAACTATAAGGAGGCTACCTCGCAATCGAGAGAGGCGAAAGAAAACTAGGGGCTCGTCTTGCCCAATGTTTTATGTACAAATGTATATATATATAATAAAAAGGGGCTCGCTAAGTGCGACCTAGGCAAAAGTTAGAGCATTGCACAAAAAAGAAGCCCGCTAGGTTGAAAACCCGAAAGGGCGGCCTAGGCAAAAAAAGGGTGTGCACAAAGAAATAAAAGAAAAATAGAAGGGGCTATCACCATAGAAAAATAAAAGTCCCATTTTCTTTTCACTTCAAATGTTCTATTTTTCTTTCTTTCCCCACAAAGAAGATTAACACGGCAGCAGCAGCCCATGACATCTAGAATGGAGCAAGCCAAGGCAATAAGCTACAATGATGCAGCCTGCCTCGACAAGGAACAACTCACCTCAGTTAAACGAACCTCACACCTCTAAACTCAACCCCAACTTCATCATCATCCGGGCCTCCCCCGAACTACGCGGACCTGAGCTTCTCACCTTGAGGAGAACGTAGGCAACCTTAGGGTCCGGTCCAAAATATACACAACCCACCTCGTAGCCAATTTTCCTTCTCTTCTCTCTTGCCCCATATTTCTACTCCTGACTTCTTCACTCACAATTGATCAAAACATTTATTATTTCGAGACTACTTGTCTAAAACATAATCATAAGATGCATAACTAATCAACGAGGTCCATTCTCGAGCAATCAAATGAGAATCTTGAATAAAATAATTTTCAAATGTCTTGACAAGTCTTCCGTTCTACAATCTAGGAAAGAGCTAAACACTTACTTTCTGTCAAGCAGGGGCTTCCTCCCTTTTGTACATATATACACTCAGTTGCCCAAAGAGTCAAAATGTGAGTACTATCTCTCTCTCGTACTCTCCCCAAAATGCCCCCGCATGTTTTCAAACAATTCTTTTTTCCTTTTTTGAGTCGACTGAATGATTTCAAAAAAAAAAAAAAATGATGACGCAAAAGAGATGCCCGCTAGATTGAAAACCCGCAAGGGCGGTCTAGGCAGAAAAAAGGGTGCGTCTTAAAGGAGGTAGGATACTCTGCTCTACACCCTTATCGGACTGGGGCTTCCCCAACAGAATGGGTCGACTATAGGGTTTTCTCAGAGAATACCGAGGCTTCAACAAGGATGTACTTGGAAGATGGACACCCCTCATCGTCAAACTCGGCACGTGACAAACTCTTTGAATTAGTCAGAATCGTAATTAATTATAAAGCATATTTATAAAGTCATAACACTTTCAAAAGTTTTCTCTTCCACGACACTTTGTTTATAAACCCGCACTCTCGGTCTCCACAAAATTTTTATAAACCTCCTCGGTCCACTCTGAGACCCATCTTTGTGATTCTTGAACCGACTCGGTCCTTCACCCTATTTCCTACACAATAGGATACCCTTAGGTCCCAACCTACCTGGTTCAAAACCTTAGGTCCCAAGCCTACCCGGTCAGTCTTGCCTAAGTTACACCATAAACTCTCTAGGTCCCGAGCCTACCCGATCAGTCTTACCTAGGTCCCAAACCTACCCGGTGAGTCTTACCTAGGTTACATCATAACCTCTTAGCTAGACCTTCCGCAAGTTCGTAGCATGACCCCTTCGGCCTCAAACCGGTTCTACCCAAAACTTCAGACCTTAAACCAGTTAACCAAAGACAAATCCTTAGGGTGACCCATTAGGTCCCGAACCTACCGGTCCCGAGCCTACCCGATCTCCTAGATCTCAAACCTACCAACACATACTCATCCTTACCTTGTCTAAGCAATAGCTCTCTTATCCTCCTAGGTCCAACCTCTTAGGTATACTCAGTCTAACCTGTTGAGCGATCCTTTAGATCCCAAGACCACTCGAGTCTACCAATCGCCTATCTTTTAAGTCTCTAGCATATCCGATCCACACATTAGGTCTCAACTCCTAAACCCTTTAGATCACAAAACTGTCCACTCTCTAGGTCTATAACCTTAGACCTCCACCCTTTGGACTCTTTAATTCCCAAGCCTACTTGGTCCGACTAAAAGCGACACATCTACGTCTCCCGACTCCCGTCATGTCCAAGCCATGACCCTACCACTCTTAAACCTACCAAGTACCAACCTAGTGTCACCCATTAGCCTCAAAAGACTTCCTAGTCTGACCTTCAACCCCTTAAGGACTCTAACCTACTTAATCCAAGCCGAGTCCAAACCTCGCCACCTACAAGGTCCACCCTTGAACTCTATGGATCTCAAACATCGCTCCCCCGATGAGTCCAAACCTTGAACCTGCTCAAAACACATAGGATCTCCTGCGCACCGCGACATGCCTTAAGGATCTCAAGACCCATCCGGTCAAGACTCTTGTCCTTAGCACCTCTGGTCCCATCCCTAACCTACCTTCACAATTGCCAAACGAGCTTAGTCACACGCATGACCTCTAAGACAAACTTAGGTCCTAAGCATACCCAATCCAACTTAGGCACCTATTGTACTCGAGAAAAGTCTTGGACACTCAATCCCTTTACCTAAAGCGCCAACATGGTCACATGTCCAGACCCATTTCTCGCACATGGCTCACACCTAGCACACCTTAGAGCCCAAACCCGACATGCGTATTAGGTACTAGGATCATCCAATCCCAATCCATTGCTCCTTGGCCGACCTCAAGCCTGCTTGGTCCTAATCCATAACGCTGTTTCTCTAGGACAAAAGACTTACCCGCTTGAAAGCCTTATGTCCCAACGCTACCCTGCCTAGCCTTCGATCTCCTAGATCTCACGCCTACCATTCCATTAGACCCCGGTCTCCTTAACACATGTCTGAGTCTTACCCTAGCTAAACCCTAGAACTTTAGCCTAGGTCTAATCTATCGAGCCTATCCAGCCACGAGGTATCAAGCTCATTTGCCCCAAACCGCAACACTCTTAGACCTCAAACTTGCTTGGTCTAAACCAAGACAAACCTTCAAATGCTTTCGGTCTCCAAACCCTAGCCTTAAACCTAGGTAAACACATTCTCTAAACCCTAGCCTCAAGCCTAGGTAGTCATATCATTCTCTCTGAACCCTAGCCTCAAGCCTAGGTAATTACATCCTTCCTAAACCCTAGCCCCGAGCCTAGGTAGTTACATCCCTTCCAAACCCTAGCTTAGAGCCTAGGTATTTACACCCTTCCTAAACCCTAGCCTTGATCCTAGGTAGTCACGTATCCTCCCTAAACCCTATCCTTAATCCTAGGTAGTCACGTATCCTCTCTAAACCCTAGCCTCAAGCCTAGGTAGTCATATCATTCTCTCTGAACCCTAGCCTCAAGCCTAGGTAATTACATCCTTTCAAATCCTAGCCTAAAGCCTAGGAAGTTACATCCTTCTTAAACCCTAGCCTTGATCCTAGGTAGCTACACCTTTCCTAAACCCTAGCCTTGATCCTAGGTAGTCACATATCCTATCTAAACCCTAGCCTTAAGCCTAGGAAACCACAACATCCTCTTTAACCCTAGCCCAAGTTCTAGGGAATTTCCAATGCCCCGTATGCAACATCATTTCCAAATTCCCGAAACCCTAGTCTCGAAACCTAGGAAATTTACAATCTCAATCCCCCGTTTTATTGAACCCTAGTCCAAAACCTAGGATACAATGCCCTGTCCAAAACTTAATCAACCCTAGCGTCGAGCCTAGGTAGTCGCATTCTCTCCAAACCCTAGCCTCAAGCCTAGGAAGCCGCATTCGCTCTAAACCCTAGCCTCAAGCCTAGAAAGCCGCATTCGCTCTAAACCCTAGCCTCGAGCCTAGGTAGTCGCACTCTTTCTAAACCCTAGCCTCGAGCCTAGGTAGTCGCATTCGCTCTAAACCTTAACCTCGAGCCTAGGTAGTCGCATTCGCTCTAAACCCTAGCCTCAAGCCTAGGTAGTCTCACTCTTTCTAAAGCCCTAGCCTCAAGCCTAGGTAGAAATTATCCTCTTTAAACTCTATCATAAAGCCTAGGATTCAACATTCCCTCAAACCCCAGTCCTAGACCTAGGAAACTCCTTCACCTTAGTCTCAAAACGTAGGAAGTTTACAGTCCTTAGCCTTAAAACCTAGCCTAAATCCTAGGTTACCATGAACCTTTCCAAGCCATAGTCACCAATCCCGGAAAATGGTGAACCCTAACATCTAGGAAGTTCCCAAACCTCAACCTTTCCAAGCCCTAGCACTAAGCCTAGGATAGAATACTCTCCTCATGCTTAAATGAACTCCAATCCCTAGCCCGTAAGCCTAGGAAACCCACATTATCTCCAAGACATAATCTAAAGCCCAAGAAGCCGTGACATCTTTGGCATCCCTATCTCAAGATTAGGAGATCAGCATCTTCCTTATTCCCTTTCCTTAAAAAGCCTTAGGTCCTACCTCTAGGCAACCAAGAAAAATGTCCCTTACCTAACACCTTGGTCTCAATGGCTCGTAGCCTCATTCCCTCCTAAATTAGGATAAGCGGAACCCAGATCATGTTTCCCATATTAGCAACTCCCCGAGAGTCCATCTCCTTCGCGTCTCCCTAAAGGTCCTTTGCCCTTGTGACTCACCAAAGAGTCCCTTGTGACTCCCCGAGAGTCTATCACCTTTGTGACTCCCCGAGAGTTCATCCCGTTTGCAACTTCATAACAATCCATCATCTTTACCTCCACATGCAAAATTTCAGTTTTACCCCTAGTACATTCCCCTTTGATTCATTTTAGGTGGCCTTAGCACTATTTTGACTGATACTCGTTACCTTTGGGTACGGAAAGCCCCTTAAAATTTCCATTCTTCATCAAATATTTGCTTAGGATTCGTATGATTGCAGAGACTTCGGCGCCTCTATGACATACGCATCCTAGATCGATCGCGATTGGTAAAAGCCTCGGCATTTCTGTTTGCGAGAGATCCAGCATCCATTATTTTAGCATTTCCTAATATTTGCTTAGGATTCGTATGGTTGTAGAGCCTTCGGCGCCTCTATGACATACGCATCCTATATCGATCGCGATTGGCAGAAGCCTCGGTGTTTCTGTTTGCGAGAGATCCAGCATCTATTATATTAGCATTTCCTAATATTTGCTTAGGATTCGTATGGTTGTAGAGACTTCGGCGCCTCTATGACATACGCATCCTAGATCGATCGCAATTGGCAGAAGCCTCGGCGTTTCTGTTTGCAAGAGATCCAGCATCTATTATTTTAGGATTTCCTAATATTTGCTTAGGATTCGTATGGTTGTAGAGACTTCGGCGCCTCTATGACATACACATCCTAGATCGATCATGACTGGCAGAAGCCTCGGCGTTTCTGTTTGCGAGAGATCCAGCATCTATTATTTTAGCATTTCCTAATATTTGCTTAGGATTCGTATGGTTGTAGAGACTTCGGCGCCTCTATGACATACGCATCCTAGATCGATCGCGATTGGCAGAAGCCTCGGTGTTTCTGTTTGCGAGAGATCCAGCATCTATTATTTTAGCATTTCCTAATATTTGCTTAGGATTCGTATGGTTGTAGAGACTTCGGCGCCTCTATGACATACGCATCCTAGATCGATCGCAATTGGCAGAAGCCTCGGCGTTTCTGTTTGCAAGAGATCCAGCATCTATTATTTTAGGATTTCCTAATATTTGCTTAGGATTCGTATGGTTGTAGAGACTTCGGCGCCTCTATGACATACACATCCTAGATCGATCATGACTGGCAGAAGCCTCGGCGTTTCTGTTTGCGAGAGATCCAGCATCTATTATTTTAGCATTTCCTAATATTTGCTTAGGATTCGTATGGTTGTAGAGACTTCGGCGCCTCTATGACATACACATCCTAGATCGATCGCAATTGGCAGAAACCTCGGCGTTTCTGTTTGCAAGAGATCCAGCATCTATTATTTTAGGATTTCCTAATATTTGCTTAGGATTCGTATGGTTGTAGAGACTTCGGCGCCTCTATGACATACACATCCTAGATCGATCATGACTGGCAGAAGCCTCGGCGTTTCTGTTTGCGAGAGATCCAGCATCTATTATTTTAGCATTTCCTAATATTTGCTTAGGATTCGTATGGTTGTAGAGACTTCGGCGCCTCTATGACATACGCGTCCTAGATCGATCGCGATTGGCAGAAGCCTCGGTGTTTCTGTTTGCGAGAGATCCAGCATCTATTATTTTAGCATTTCCTAATATTTGCTTAGGATTCGTATGGTTGTAGAGACTTCGGCGCCTCTATGACATACGCATCCTAGATCGATCGCAATTGGCAGAAGCCTCGGCGTTTCTGTTTGCAAGAGATCCAGCATCTATTATTTTAGGATTTCCTAATATTTGCTTAGGATTCGTATGGTTGTAGAGACTTCGGCGCCTCTATGACATACACATCCTAGATCGATCATGACTGGCAGAAGCCTCGGCGTTTCTGTTTGCGAGAGATCCAGCATCTATTATTTTAGCATTTCCTAATATTTGCTTAGGATTCGTATGGTTGTAGAGACTTCGGCGCCTCTATGACATACGCATCCTAGATCGATCGCGATTGGCAGAAGCCTCGGCGTTTCAGTTTGCGAGAGATCCAGCATCTATTATTTTAGCATTTCCTAATATTTGCTTAGGATTCGTATGGTTGTAGAGCCTTCGGCGCCGCTATGACATACGCATCCTATATCGATCGCGATTGGCAGAAGCCTCGGTGTTTCTGTTTGCGAGAGATCCATCATCTATTATTTTAGCATTTCCTGATATTTGCTTAGGATTCGTATGGTTGTAGAGACTTCGGTGCCTCTATGACATACGCATCCTAGATCGATCACAATTGGCAGAAGCCTCGGCGTTTCTGTTTGCAAGAGATCCAGCATCTATTATTTTAGGATTTCCTAATATTTGCTTAGGATTCGTATGGTTGTAGAGACATCGGCGCCTCTATGACATACACATCCTAGATCGATCATGACTGGCAGAAGCCTCGGCGTTTCTGTTTGCGAGAGATCCAGCATCTATTATTTTAGCATTTCCTAATATTTGCTTAGGATTCGTATGGTTGTAGAGACTTCGGCGCCTCTATGACATACGCATCCTAGATCGATCGCGATTGGCAGAAGCCTCGGCGTTTCTGTTTGCGAGAGATCAAGCATCTATTATTTTAGCAGTTTCCTAATATTTGCTTAGGATTCGTATGATTGCAGAGACTTCGGCGCCTCTATGACATACGCATCCTAGATCGATCGCGATTGGCAGAAGCCTCGGCGTTTCTGTTTGCGAGAGATCCAGCATCCATTATTTTAGCATTTCCTAATATTTGCTTAGGATTCGTATGGTTGTAGAGACTTCGGCGCCTCTATGACATACGCATCCTAGATCGATCGCGATTGGCAGAAGCCTCGGCGTTTCTGTTTGCGAGAGATCCAGCATCTATTATTTTAGCATTTCCTAATATTTGCTTAGGATTCGTATGGTTGTAGAGACTTCGGCGCCTCTATGACATACGCATCCTAGATCGATCGCGATTGGCAGAAGCCTCGGCGTTTCTGTTTGCGAGAGATCCAGCATCTATTATTTTAGCATTTCCTAATATTTGCTTAGGATTCGTATGGTTGTAGACTTCGGCGCCTCTATGACATACGCATCCTAGATCGATCGCGATTGGCAGAAGCCTCGGCGTTTCTGTTTGCGAGAGATCAAGCATCTATTATTTTAGCAGTTTCCTAATATTTGCTTAGGATTCGTATGATAGTAGAGACTTCGGCGCCTCTATGACATACGCATCCTAGATCGATCGCGATTGGCAGAAGCCTTGGCGTTTCTGTTTGCGAGAGATCCAGCATCCATTATTTTAGCATTTCCAAATATTTGCTTAGGATTCGTATGGTTGTAGAGACTTCGGCGCCTCTATGACATACGCATCTAGATCGATCGCAATTGGCAGAAGCCTCGGCGTTTCTGTTTGTAAGAGATCCAGCATCTATTATTTTAGGATTTCCTAATATTTGCATAGGATTCGTATGGTTGTAGAGACTTCGGCTTCGGCCATGACATACACATCCTAGATCGTCATGACTGGCAGAAGCCTCGGCGTTTCTGTTTGCGAGAGATCCAGCATCTATTATTTTAGCATTTCCTAATATTTGCTTAGGATTCGTATGGTTGTAGAGACTTCGGCGCCTCTATGACATACACATCCTAGATCGATCATGACTGGCAGAAGCCTCGGCGTTTCTGTTTGCGAGAGATCCAACATCTATTATTTTAGCATTTCCTAATATTTGCTTAGGATTCGTATGGTTGTAGAGACTTCGGCGCCTCTATGACATACGTATCCTAGATCGATCGCGATTGGCAGAAGCCTCGGCGTTTCTGTTTGCGAGAGATCAAGCATCTATTATTTTAGCAGTTTCCTAATATTTGCTTAGGATTCGTATGATTGCAGAGACTTCGGCGCCTCTATGACATACGCATCCTAGATCGATCGCGATTGGCAGAAGCCTCGGCGTTTCTGTTTGCGAGAGATCCAGCATCTATTATTTTGGCGTTCAGCAGAAGCCTCGGCGTTTCTGTTGCGAGAGATCCAGCATCCATTATTTTAGCGCGATCGGCAGAAACCTGGGCGTTTCTGTTTGCGTTTACCTCAGCATTTATTACTCCACCTCGGAATTATTTAGACAACGTAGTCTTTATTGTCCTATTATCCCTCTTGCTTCAAATAACTTCATTTCCTAACGAATGTTTGTTCTTCATACAGGATAGTGCCCGTAGGTTTATTATCCCTAGCAGAAGTCCGATAGCTCGTTTTTCCCTAATCGCTCTGAACTACGACCGGCTTGATTCCTCTGAGGATACGTAGGAAACCTGAAAAGGTTCAGCCACCCGACCGACGCGGTCATCTATCATCCCCAGCAGGTGCATTTTCCCCAGCAGAAGACGTTGCTCCCCATCAGAGGACAGTCATTCCCAATTTCCCATCAGATTTGAACTACGTTTGGCTTGATTCCCCCGCGGATACGTAGGTCGCCTTCCAAGGTTCAGCCGTTCCCTTACCTTTCCTCTGTTTTGAAACTCATGTTTCAGAACGGTTCCTATTTTTATCGTCGACCCTCCATTGCCTTGCAAGAAGCGTCGCCGAGGGGCTACTGTTAGTACCCGATCTGAAAATGAGTTTATTAGGGATTTCCCAAATACACAAGGACTTTATAGGAATTACAAACCTTGCAAAGACTTGTCCTGGATTCCCAAAATATACCTCATTGTTCTAGAATATCTTAAAGATGGCCAAAATATGGTTTCCATAAAACATGCAAAACCCTAGCTTAATAATTAAGTCAGCCAGGAATGATGGCCACGCGGCCACATTCGCCCAAGCTCCAACCTTCGCCACGCGGCCAACATCGCCGCCGCCCTCCATCTTGGCCACGCGGCCACATCCGCCCCGGATGATCTGGACCATCAGATCTCTCCATCAGTTTCCTATTTAAAGACCTCCCTTGCCTCATAATTGGGGGATCCGAATTTAGAGCCCACAAGTGACGATTTTGCTCCCAAATCAAGTCATTCAAGCCTCCAAAAACACTCTCAAGAATCCCAAGAAGATCCAAGGTTATTTCTTGCCAACAAAGGTAAGTTTTCTAACTTTTTCTTCATGTTCTTGCCATATTATTAATTTAGATCCATAATATTCATATTCTTAATATGTTTATTCATATGTTCTTCATAATATTCATATTCTTAATATGTTTATTCATAGTTTCTTCATATTCTTTGCATGTTCATTCATATGTTCATAATATGTTCTTCGTATGTTCATCGTGTTCATAGATTAAAACCTTATTTATGCTATATTTAGGGTTGCGATCTTCATAATCACATGTTATTTCATACCCGATGATGATCGAGGGTTCATCAACCCGAGGATGATCTAGGAACTATTTCTAAACCCTAAACTTTAGGTAATTCCCCCCTCATTATGCATGATCCCGATTCTTCTGCCTATTCTAAATTCTCTGCGAACTACGCTGACCTGAGCTTCTCACATTGAGAGGAACGTAGGCAATCTTTGGATCCGGTCTAAATCACTAACACACTACTAACACCGCATCATGATAGAAAGACCGATCAATTCGGGCAATAGGAGTGATAACGTTCAATATTCTTCTCTTGTTGTAATTTGACCCCCGAACCCACTAAATATGCTTTTTTCAATGTTTTGGCTTTAATTAAAACGGCGTGGTGACTCTCATAATTTTAATGTCGTTAAGAATATTCCTTTTGTAAATAATAATAATCACAAGATACTTCCCATGCGTCACTTCATCGGAAAGGGGTATTCACAGGTAGCGGAGCACAGAATTCCGATCAGAGAAGATGCCAAGCCGGTAAAACAGAAGCTCAGAAAGATCAAGCCAGAATGGTCTCTGCAAGTCAAAGAAGAGATCGAGAAGCTCCTCAGTGTGGGTTTCATCAAGGTTATCGAGTATCCGACATGGTTAGCTAACATCGTGATAGTCAGAAAGGCAAACGGCAAGGTTCGAGTTTGTGTGGACTTCCGGGATTTGAACAAAGCTTCCCCGAAAGACGATTTTCCACTCCCTAACATCGATATGCTGGTCGACATGGCCGAGGAAGATCAACATAAGACAGCCTTCACAACACCGTGGGGTACCTTTTGCTACACAGTCATGCCATTTGGGTTAAGAAACGCTGGGGATTCCTACCAAAGAGCCGTGACAGACTTGTTCCACGATATGATTCACAAAGAAATCTAGGTCTATGTGGACGACATGATCATTCACTCCAAAGGGACCGATGGTCAACATTTAATCGATCTCCGCAAGTTCTTTGAAAGGCTTCGTCAACACAAGATGAGGCTCAACCCTGCAAAGTGCACGTTCGGTGTTATCCGAGGCAAAGTCCTTGGTTATATGGTCACTGAAAGGGGAATTGAAGTAGATCCCTCCAAAATCAAGGCAATCATTGACATGCCTCCTCAAAAGACGCAGAAAGAGATAAAAGGTTTCATGGGCAGACTGCAATACATCAGTCGGTTTGTGCACCAACTCACTTCCATGTGCGAGCCAATCTTCAAGCAACTCAAGAAGAATGTGGCTCTAGAATGGACCGACGCGTGCCAAGAAGCCTTCGACCAAGTGAAGCATTACTTGACGTGCCCTCCTATTCTAGTTCCGCCGCACAAGGAGAAGCCTCTTTTGCTCTATCTCACTGTCAATGATGAAGCCCTAGGGGCTATGTTAGCACAAGAGCAACGAGAGTCCACAAAGGAGAATGCCATTTATTTTGTCAGTCGCCGATTCCAAGGAGGCGAAAAGAACTACTCTGTCTTAGAGAAGTCATGTGCAGCATTGGTTTGGGTTACTCAAAAGCTCAAACACTATATGGAAGCTTTTGCGATCAAGCTAGTAGCAAAGGTGGACCCGCTCCGCTACATCTTCGAGAAGCCTTTCATGTCAACAAGAATAGCCAAATGGTACTTCATGCTCGCCGGCTATGATATCACTTACGTCACACTAAAATCCGTCAGGGGGAAAGTGTTCAGTGACCAGCTTGCCGAATTCCCATTTGACGAAGTGAAGGGGGAAGACGTACAGTTCCCCGACGAGCATTTAATTTGTACTGCAACCGAGGAAAATAAGTGGCAACTTTTTTTCGATGGCGCCGCCAATAAACACGGTTTTGGTATAGGAGTATTGCTTGTAGATCCAAAAGACATCTACACTCCCATTGCCATCCGTCTGGAATTTGAAGCTACCAACAACATTGCCGAGTACGAAGCATGCATAGCAAGGCTCGAAGCAGCTCTCGAAAGAAACGTCACGGAACTAGAAGTATTCGGCGACTCTTTGCTCCTTATCAATCAGCAATCGGGTAAATGGCGAATCCAAGACCCGACCCTCCAACAGTATGGTCAGCACCTTGAAGAATTGGTTGAACAATTCCAAGAGATCACTTTCAACTACCTTCCAAGGGATAAAAATCGCTTCGCCGATGCACTGGCCACCATAGCTTCATTAGTCGAAATGCCCAAAGGGAAAATGGTGAAGCCTTTCAAAATTGCCCGAAGGAACAGTCTGGCGTACTGCATGAGTATCGAGATCAACGAGGTTCAAACAAACGCTCCGTGGTATTCAGATATCATGAATTTCCTCAAAGATGGCACTTATCCCGAGAATAGCAATAAGAAGTCTCAAGCGGCTCTGCAAAGGCTAGCCTCTCGGTACGTACTGATTGGGGACCGAGTCTATAAAAGGCACCACTACGGGATCAATCTCTTATGCACCAATGAGGCCGAAGCTCAAGAGATAATGTGTGAAGTACACGAAGGAGAGTGTGGACCCCACATGAATGGGTTTATGCTAGTCAAGAAGATACTCCGCATTGGTTACTATTGGAGCACTATGGAACGAGACTGTATCGAGAAAGTCAAAAGGTGTGCCAAGTGCCAATTCCATGCTAATCTGCAACATGCTCCACCCTCGTAACTTTACAACATGGTCACACCTTGGCCTTTCTCTTGTTGGGGGATAGACATCATCGGTAAAGTCCATCCTACCGGAAGCAATGGGCAGTCATTCGTCCTAGTGGCCGTCGACTACTTCACAAAGTGGGTCGAAGCACAAGCCTATCAGACCCTCAACGCCAAGAAAGTCGCCGAATTTGTAAAGATTAATATCATGTGACGATACGGCGTGCCTCATGAAATCATTTCCGACAACGGCTCTCACTTTGAAAAGGAAATGGATGCACTTTTGGTAGAATACAAGATCACCAAGCACAAGTCATCTCCTTACCGTCCCCAAGCAAATGGCGCGGTTGAAGCAGCAAATAAGACCATCGAGACCATCGTCAAGAAAATGGCCTCAACAGGAAGGGATTGGCCCGAGAAGCTACCATTAGCATTGTGGGGCTACCGCACATCAATACGGTCAGCAACAGGAGAAACTCCTTATGCATTAGTCTATGGTTCTGAAGCCGTACTCCCAATCGAACTTGAAGTCCCATCTCTACGGGTCCTCCTCGAGAATCAAGTCAACGAGGTCGACTGGATGCAAAGTCGATATGAACAGCTAGCCTTACTCGACGAGAAAAGGCTAAGAGCACTCGAACGCACAAGGGCGTATCAGCAAAGGATGGCAAGAGCTTTCAACAAAAAGGTGAAGCCTCGAAACATCAATGTGGGAGATTTGGTCTTAAGACAACATCCTCCTAATGCCATGAATCCCCTGGGGAAATGGGGACCCCGATGGATCGGTCCGTACGTGGTCAAAAAGATACTAAGCGGCGGTGCAGTCTGACTCGTGGATTTAGATGGTGACCAGCTGCCAAAGGAGGTCAACCTCGACAAGCTCAAGAGGTTCTATGCTTAATAAACAAAGACCATAAAAAAAAATAAAAAAAATTGCTCGCTAGGTTGAAAACCCGCAAGGGCGGCCTAGGCAAAAATTAGAGCACGTGCAAAAAAGAAGCCCGCTAGATTGAAAACCCGAAAGGGCGGTCTAGGCAAAAAACAGGGTGCACACAAAAAATAATAAAAAAAATGGTCTTTGTTTGTTTGAACTACG
Organism: Campanula takesimana; assembly: GCA_026119855.1. Classification (NCBI taxonomy): domain Eukaryota; kingdom Viridiplantae; phylum Streptophyta; class Magnoliopsida; order Asterales; family Campanulaceae; genus Campanula; species Campanula takesimana. Next base: position 126,433 of record JAOWBW010000858.1, read on the forward strand.
GAGACCTGAGCCTCCCAACTGGAGGAACGTAGGCAACCTTCGGGTGCGGTCTAAAACATATCAAAAATACCCAATTCACTTCAAATAACAAGATGCAATTTTTATTCATTCAAGTTATTCAAGCCATTACAACGGATTTATTGAGCAACAAAAGACATCAAAACATTAAATCCTAAAACAAAGTGGTCTAATTTAATTGCAATCTCTTAGGGTACTAAGAAAAGTCCAATTTTCTCTTAGCCTTCAAAGGACCACCCGATCGTCTCTCAATCCTTTTCTTCTTGGATAACGGAGGAGTACTAATACGCACCGAAACCTTCTGTGTTGCGGCACATCTCCTAGCATAAAAGTCACCCAAAGGAGCACCGAAAGGGTCAGTAAGAAGGTTACTCGAATCAGAAGCAGCCTCCCTATATCTCAAAGAGCTGCTAGGCTCAAACCCTTTCCCAACAACTCGGCACGAAGCACATCGACCCAAGTGATGCCACGGTAAAGGGTGCCAAACAAATAATCCAAGTAGCTCTCAGGAAGGAAGACACTCCTTCGATGCAGAGGAACAAAAGCCCAACGGTTGCGATAATCTCCCCAAGCTGACTGAAGCTCACTCGAGAAGTCCGGACCCATGTAAGCAACTGGACGAAGCATTTCGTCTCGGAAAAGGAATTATCTGTTGGCAACCAAACTGCCGCAGAACCCGCTCTGGCTGGTAAAATGAAGAATCTCTCAAGCCGGGTACAACCACGTTCTGAAAACCAAGAGTCCATTCCACAAAAGGACGAAGACCCCAAGAAGGAGGGCACCACTCAATATCGACAGTTACCCGAGAGGCAAAGAATTTCTTCCAACCATCCGGGGGAATAAATCACCATCCGGGGAATAAATCTTGAAGTGTTCTCGGAGCCATATGGTCAAGAGCAAAGGGCTTCCCCGACACATCTTGTCCGTCCTATGTAACTCATCAAGGCCGTGCAACGTCTCCCCTACAATAAGAGGGATTATACTAAATTGTTGCTCCTTGGCTTGCAAAATAATCTCAGCCAACTGCGCATCCGCAGTTCCGAAGAGTGTGACAAACAGTACTTCACTAAAGAGACAAGCGGCCATGGCATTCCTCTTGAAAGATTGAACCACCGGATCCTCCGAGTGTAAACTGAAGAACATCGGCAACTCAGTTATGTCAATCACAGTACCGTGCAACATCTTCCTCACGTCCTCAACAGGGAGATTCAGTAACTCAACCCAAGAGTCAATGGCACCACGGTGATATTTAGGGACGGCAATCCGACCGGCCAAAGGCATGCCAAGGATGGCCCCGAAATCATCAACAGTCGGCACCATTTCATTAGCTGAAAAGTTGAAGGTATGGCTATCGCAATCCCAGAAAGCCGCGGTAGCTCTCAACAAATCCCAATCCGGCTTCAACGTCCGCAAAGTGAAAAGAATTCGGAACCCGAAGTCTTTAATGAAGGCCTTCTTGGGGTGGGTCTTGAAAGAATACACAAAAGTGTCCAAGTCCTTTTCATACCCACTAACAACCTTGGCATCAAGAACAAAAGAATTGGAAGCCATGGAAAATGTTGATCACAAGCAAAGTTGAGCAATAATATGATGTTCAAAAATGGCAGAAAGGAGCTGTGAGAATCAAGTGGTCGAACAGAAGCTGATATTATAGCTGTTGGGGGGTCTTTTGGCCAGTAAATGTCAAGCCCGGAATTCCGCCTCCCAGATGCGCGCGCCACCCGCCAGCGGTCTGAAATGTGCGCGCGTCCCAAGCCTACAGAGGAAAGCGCGCGCCTCCCAAGTCTAGATCACTTCAGAAAAGGCCTTGTTAGAAATCTCCAGCCTAAATCAAGACACAGCCCCGGTCCTCAGACACCCAATTGGGCACACCTTCTTCTGGTCCGCCCTTAAGGCATGTCAAAGATTGAAAGTAGGATAGAAACTCCCACTCAAAAGTAGGCTGTCCTTCTCCAGATTCCGAACTCCCTAAGTTCTGTCACGGGTTCCATACCCCCCTCAAGAGTCAATCTCAACATTTCATCCCCAGCAGGAACATTCTTCTGGTCGCGGTCAACTGTGCCCGCACCCCACAAGTCAAAAAGTCAAGTGTGACTGCAAGTGGCACGCGACTTCAAAGCAATATTTCATCAACGAATTTCACTAATGGATTCGTCAACAAAGGTTCACTAACGGCCTCTTCAAAGGTTCACTAACGGCCTCATTCAAGGGTTCACTAACGGCCTCATCAACGGATTTCACTAACGGATTCGTCCTCAAAGGTTCACTAACGGCCTCCTCAAAGGTTCACTAACGGCCTCATTCAAGGGTTCACTAACGGCCTCATCAACGGATTTCACTAACGGATTCGTCCTCAAAGGTTCACTAACGGCCTCCTCAAAGGTTCACCAACGGCCTCTTCACAGGTTCACTAACGGCCTCATTCAAGGGTTCACTAACGGCCTCATCAACGAATTTCACTAACTGATTCGTCCTCAAAGGTTCACTAACGGCCTCCTCAAAGGTTCACTAACGGCCTCATTCAAGGGTTCACTAACGGCCTTATCAACTAATTTCACTAACGGATTCGTCCTCAAAGGTTCACTAACGGCCTCATTCAACATATTCAGCCAGCAGGTTCACCTAACGGATCATGCTACCCCCTCTATTAACAAAAGCCGCTCACACAGGGAGCGCACCACTATCTCTCGCAATTTCAAATTCCTGCTTTCATCGAGTCTTTGCTTTTTCTTGGTGATATCCTCGGCGGGTGTTTTTAACTTTCATTGACGCGTTTTGCTTTGTAATCCACGTCGCCGAGGGGCTCTGTAGACACCCCACCTTGGACCGCTCACCCTGATTGCACATTTGATCTTGTGTTTCTCCCCTTTTTAAGTGTTTCTCGTTAGTTTCTGTCACTTCTGTTAAGTTCCTGACTGACTTCGTTAAGTCCAGGGACTAAACTGAATAACAGGGCTGACTTTCTAGTCCATTCTGTCAAAATCGCCTTCTCTGAGTCGCGCGCCTCCGACAGGAGGATCCAGACGTGCGCGCCTCCCGCGCCCAAAGCAGGAAGCGCGCGCCTCTGGGCGTCGGTTACAGATTTCTGGCCAGGATTCTCTCCCTTGCTCAATTTACAGGATTTTGCCCGGGAAAGATTTCTTGGTGACTGAGTTTTGCACCAAAAACATCTCTCTTTCACCTATAAACCCCCCCCCCCTTTACCTCCATTTTCAAGGATCTTGGGCTCTCAATCTTACATTCTCAATAAGACACTAAAATTTCACACTTACAAAGCATTTCCAAAGGATTTCTCCAAAGAATTCATCAAGAAGTGTTTGAAGTCTCTTGAAGTCTAGGTAAAGTTATTTCTTTCCTCTTCTTAACTTCATCTCTTTTCTCTTTCTTTTTGTTTTATCAAAGTGCAATCACCCAAATCATTTTGGGACATGACTCTAATGATCACCTCATCTCATTGAGGTCGGTTAAAGAGTTATCTCCTACATTCCAAACTCTATTTTAAAACCCCTTTTTATGATTTAAAGAAGAAGAAGAAGAACGTTTATCATTCATGTAGATTTTGATCAAGCAAGACCAACTTTAGTTGGGCGAGATGGGTGTTTCGGTACTTCCCATCTCGTAACCTAACCCACGAACCTCAGAACAAAGAATCTCTGTTTTCGTAATCAAACTTAGGCTATTATCAATAGGTTTTTCTTATGTTCCTCAAAACATAGGTGGCGACTCTAAAAACAAGTTAGGCATCCTAGGATAATTCACGCGCTCTAGCCAAGCCGTGGTTCCCCTGGGGTATCTACACCAGTTGTTGTGGATTAGACCCTCACAACCCAAGCAATAACCCCAAGAAAATAATGGCACACAAACAAAGCACAAGAAAATAACAAAGCAAAAGACACAGAAATTGTTCACCCAGTTCGTCAATATGTTTAACTACGTCTGGGGGCACTACCAAGCCAGGATCTTGCACTATAATATGTTATTCTGAAGTTACAATGAGTTTGGGGGAGAAACATTTCTTAAATACATGCCCTGGAATAAGATCTAAACCTAAACAAAAAAGAATCCCGAAATCCCGTCGGCGGACCAGGCGCCCGCCTGGACTACCCCAAGCGCCCGCCTGCCTTTGATTTCCGAAGAACCAAACCTACTGTCCAAATGAGCGCCCGCCTGCTGGTCACCGAGCGCCCGCTCGCTCCCTCCGCCTTGAATTCCCCCTTTTGTTCCTTTGAGGATCTCTACTCCAACATTAATGCGCCTACGCTAGGGCGTAACCCACATAAAACTACCCATGTACTCACAAGTGTTTTAATCATGGATTGGCACTTGACTTAAGTTTTAAGAAGGTTTATTTGCTTAGAGATATGCATCATATATTTAATTATGTCAAACATAATACAATATAGTATTTGCATAATGATGTTAACTAATCCAATCTATATGATATATAAAAGCAGAAACAATTCCTGCTTCCACAGCGCGCCACGTGGCTTTATGATGTGGAATTCCACGTGGAGGCATTTCATTGGATTATCTAAGTATTCAAGTGTGCATTGATTGACCAAACTATCCTTCTAGCTATGAAATAAAATAAGTAATAAAGAGGGTATAGTAATAAATTTGCATTGATTGACCAAAACAAATCAAAATGCCAAATCCAATGAATTATGCCGTGTAGAATTCCATATAAATTAATGGAATTTTATTAATGGAATTTCATTAACTTCAATCTCCTATTCATATGCCTATTTGAATGCAAATTAAGTTACATATCTTAATTTATAATACTTACTTAATTTAGTGAGATCAACAAAGCTAGAAGAATTTGAAAATTGAAAAAGCCTCATTTAAGGAGATGATTTGCTTTCCTATCCAAAAATTTAAAAATAAATTTAAAAATTATTTGTTTTTTTTTTATAACACTAAAAAGCCTCATTTAAGGAGATGATTTCAATATCTATTCCTATCTTAATTTAAACCACAATTTAAAATCACTTTAAATTGCAATTGAATCTATCTGTATTATGACTTAATCGGTTTTGATCGGCCTTCACACAATTCAGATTAATAATTTTTCAAACATTTTTTCCAAATTGAAGTCTACTCAGACTTAAACCCTAATTGTGTATATTTTATATTCTACCCTAAATGAGTGCTAATTTTAGCTCTTTCTTGTGCAGGACCTCTGGTCAATAAAGTGAAGAGGCAACTTCATGAAATTGATACTACCAAAGTAAAGACATGGTAGTTTCTTTCTTGCCGTTTCTTTGAAAATGCATAATACTTCCTTCTATAAAATTGAACTACGTAGTATTTTTTTGCTATTCATATATATTGGTTTAACAACTATGCAGGAGCTTATGAAAAGATTACAGAGATTCTTATTTACACGTTGGAGACGTAAATACATTTCAAAAAATATACTCCCTACCCCTCCACTTTAGAATGAATTTCTAAATTCGCTCTTGATCAAGACCATAATTTTTATATAGCTCTACTGTACCTTTGTCCTTATGATCAACTTGCTCTTTAGCTCATAACTATTGTTCATATGATAATTACAGTATTATTATTTTCTCTATTTTTTAAAAATATTGTATATTAGCTATAACTTTATAATGATTCGTAGACTTGTGTTAGGTATTAATTTGGATTATGGTTCATTGTCAAAGTTTTGGTCATACTTTTTATCTTGATTTAGTTATGAGTTTTGGTTATGAAATCTTTTTTGATTTTCGATTTGATGAAAAACATTTTTTTATATGGGCTATGATTATGATTTCGTAGTTGCTATTTATATTTTGAATTGATGCCAATTTCAGTTTAGGTATTGATAATTATTTTTACTTTTGAGTTTGTTGTAAATTTTTATGGTTGTTTTTACCTTTTAATTTTTTATTTTTTATTTTGCTATGATTGTTATTTAGGAAATTATTTTGATTCTTTTTTGGATTTTGAAGAATTAGATTCAATATTTAAAAATTGTAAGTATATTCCATGACCAAATCAGGGGAAATGCCAAATATAATAGTCTCTATTATGGGAGGTGGGAATGAAATAGAAAGGAGAAAATGAAGAGTTGTAGGGGCAATGCCAAATATATTTACACACAGGATCAAACTCCTTGCCCCGTTTTGTTGCATGAGTTATGAATTCAAACAGAGTGTTGATTCTCTTATGAAATTACTTAGTTTTATTTTTCATCTATCATAATATGTTACACTCTCTTATGTATATTCCCTCTGTCCCGTAATAATATGCACAAAATGAATGTGTACGGGAATTAAGGAGAAAATGGTATCAGGAATTGTTGTGTTGTAAAAAGTGAAATAGGAGAGAGAAAGTGGGGTAAAAAATATTATTGAATAGTTTTTGTATAAAGAAATATATAAAATTTCAATTTAAGAAAAATATGTATTGTTGTAGCCTCATTTGTCCCTCATTAATTTGGAGAAAATAATAGATTAACTATATGCTCCGTAGGTTGGATAACACCACCCCTTAACATGGTCTTTTAAAGGGATGAAGACCAAATTCTTATATGACTTATTAGTGGGACTCTCAAAAGAGAGTTTGTGCACATTATCATGGAACGAATGGAATATGCTATATTACTATTTTATTTCATTTTATGGTACATGACGTATCAAAATATATAGAAAACCCAGAAATGGAGAATTGGAAATGGGCTTGAAGCTATTCAAGCAAACATATGTATACTACATTAAACTTAATTTATGTTTTTACCATTGAAATGGAAATGAACTTTTTTATGGTTTAGGAAATATTCATACTATTAGTTAAAAAAAATGTCATAATTGTCCTTGAATTTAAGAAATTGAATCACAAAAAATATATTATCATTAATTTCATCAGTTCCTTTATCACGGTGGATACAACTTATATGAAAAACAATTGTCAAACTAAATTACTACCGGTTATCCCAATATTCAAAGTATTCATGTCAAGATAAATCTTCCAACAAACATTAGACCAATTATTTCAAAAAAAATAAAAAATTAGATTAATTAACAGTTATATAGATATGTGCTAAATTACAAAATCATACTTATTAAATTTAATTTGATTACAATACTTTGAATTTGGAAAATCGAGGACAGAACATCCATAATAATTTTATTTTGAGTTTTGTAATAAAATATTATAGCTCTAATTTTTTTACAACTATTTTCTAAATGGTTGAATCAAAATATGTTAACATAAAATTAATCTCATGGATACAGGTACAAATAAAATATAAAAAATAACTATTAGCCAAAGTACGAAATATAATTCTTATAGGAAATAATTTTAATTAAGTAAATATTCTAATTTAATTAGGTAACTAAATATTTTTCTAAGTTGGCTCAATAACATTCACCAACTTAGGTCTCCTAACACTTACCAATGTGACGCTCAAAAAGAAATTTTGTGCCGCTTGAAATGAGACGATGAAAAGTAGAAAATCCACCTTACAAAAATATACTAATTATTTTATCTCATAATAAATATTGCAGTTTTAGTTTTGATCAATCAAAAAATAAATATCAATTTTCTAAAAGATAGTGCACAATTATAGCTTATAGTACAAAAAAATATAAAAAAAGTAGACTACATTCTTTTAATATACATTAAACAACTCAAGTTTGACATTTATTATTTACTAAGAGACGTGTAAAGTTAATAATATGTTCTCTTACTTTCTTATTAGAAAATTATAAAAAGTCATTTTTACACAGTTTTGACATTGATGTATGAGGGTTAAAAAAATATCATTTTTATGCAACCTCTAGGAGAAATGAACACATGAAATCTTTAGACAAATGTTTCAAACGTATGATACTCTTTACACGGATATCTATTAATGAGGGGTATATCTATTCAAAATATTGGAGTGAGAAAGAATTTATGAGTATAAGTAGGATTTACAAGTGGAACGCACTATTAAGTATGTGAATATGACAAAAGTGGGGTAGGAAAAAAAAATATAAAACAGAGTTATCAATGGAATACCAATACATAAATTGGTGCAAGATGTTTTGGGACCGAGACGTACTTATCTTGGGACATGGAGAGTACAAACAAAAGAAAATGAGTTTTAAAGACAGATTAAGAAATTTTTAGTTCACACCCCACGTTTCTCTTTGAAACAATTTCACCCGTTAAAGTTTTATCTAATATTGTTCCAACTACACATTAATACTTTTAATAATAATAATAATAATAATAATAATAATAATAATAATAATAATAATAATAATAATAATAATAATAATTGATTATTTCTTCTATGTAATTTTTTCTTTAAATAAAAAATATAGATTATTTCAGAATTTAGGTGGGGGGTTAGATTAACATCATTTTTTTCTTTTTAAAAAGTGCAGGGACTAAAATGCTACATTCCGAAACTTAGGGGGTCAATTGACTGCCCTTGCCCTATTGTAGCCCCATCCCTGGCTCACTTGATCGCATGGATACATGTACAAATAAAATATTAGGTATGACCAATTTGCACTATTTTAAATGGTTTTTGAAGCTTTCTGTACTTATTATCTTATAGAACTATCATCCTATTATGATATTACATAGGTATGTTATAAAAAAAATTCAAGATCTCTTGCGATTGCAAGATTCGGTAAGGATTGAATAACAAAATAATTTACCGACAAATAAAAGAAATAAGACGGGAGGTAATAATTGATTTTAACATTTGCGTAAATGCTTTTGTGATTTCAAATGTCGTCACCCAACTTTTTTTTATCACTATTAGACTACCTTTTTAAAATATTGCCACTTCAACCCTTTTATTTTATCCACAGGTCGAAGTCAATTAATAACGCCAACATTTCCTATGAGTAACATTATCAACAGTAAAAATATTAATATATTTTGATTGTTTGGAAAATTTTGAGATTCATACACATACTCCCTCTATCCCATACCAAAGGGAACGGTTTGACTTTTTTTGGTCAACTAAGTCAATTTTTTACCATAATTTTATGAATATCTAAATATCTCTATGAAATTCTAAAAATTGTTATTGTTTCACTATTAGAAATATTATCATTAATAATTTTTAGAATTGTATAGAGATATCTAGATATTCATAAAATTATGGTTAAAGATTGACTTAGTTGATCGAAAAAGTCAAACTGTGCCATTTGGTATGGGACATAGGGAGTATACTCCTTCCATCTCACTTCAAACTGGACCAACTTTATGTGCACGCTGATTAGGAAAAGTAAGGTAGTAGAGAGGTGTTGTGAGTGAAAAGTAAAAAACAGGAAATAAATGATTTGGGGAAATAGTAAGTTAATTGGAATTATAAGTATAAAAGTAAAATAACAGAGATAATGAGTAGGAGGAATAGTAATACGGTGACTACACCATTTTAAATTTGATCTTGAACGGTACACACCCAATCGAATTTCGAACCGCTCCAACGGGGAGCTAGCTCTATCCCCGTCCACTCCACCCAATGGTTATGATCTCGCCACCTCACCATTTTTTTTGCTCGATGGTCGAGATGTGTCCAAGCTCGGTGGGAACCCACAAAAATTTGAAGTGATTTTCAGCCACAAAAAAGATGAGCTCGCCTATGTGGATGAATGGAGAACCATTGGGTGGAGGGGAGGAGCTAATTTGGGTGGCGCGGTTCCAGGTCCGAACCAGAACGCTTCAACTTCCCTAAACAGTTAGAAGTTTTCAACTGAGTTTTAAGATCTCAAACAATCATAGTAACAATTACATTTCATATTTATTTCATATTTATATAGATATTCATACATTCATATTTATGCAATTAAGTTTACTCTGTCTATCAAAAAAGGTGTTTCCCTATACTTCAAAATGGATTTAAGAAGATACTCCTTCTGTTACTAAAACTGAATGCGGGGAGATTAAAAAGAAATAGATGTTGTGAGTGGGAAGGAGAGAGAAAATAAAATAGTGGATAATTATTGTGAGTGGGGAGGAGAGAGAATATTGAATATTTTGGATAAGTAGCCAGTAGTATGGGACATCCAAAATAAAAATTAGTAACTATAAATTTTGGACGGAAACGGAAAGAGTATTTAGTTTATGTCCGACTTCTTAATACAAGTATGCTCAAATGGTGTCCAATCAATGAGAAAAATTACATTTTCTAGGTAGTGTGCCTATTTTTTTTTGAATCTATTGATTGAAGCTAGCATACTTCTTACACGGCATATTGCTGATGCTTTAGAATGTAGGTAGTGTGCTTAATTTTTGTTTCATATTACCTTTTTGTCAGTTCAAGAATACATAAAAATAGTACTCATTCCGTTTCATACTTATCGCTATTTATTTCCATTTGGGCGTCTCATACTTATTGCTATTTAGCCAAAATGTTCACCTTTTCTCTCTTCTATCCACTCACAACAACTATCCACTAACTTATTTTCTCTCTCATACCCACTCACAATATTTACTTTTCCAACATATTTTCTTAATCCCCGTGCACTCTCAATTGGTAGCAATAAGTATGAGACACGGATGGAGTAGGTTCTTTCCGAAGTTTATACCATAGAGGTTAGATTGTATGTTACTTTTGTAATGATTGTGCAACTTCTTTTTGCAGGTTCCAAGAGACAAGGTGCGGGAGATGCGTTTGAAGATTTCATCCGTTGCTCATGTTCCACTTGGATGCACTGTTTGTTGTTAGTTTTGTTCTTAAAATGTAGATTTTAGTGTTGATTTAAGTTTTTGGGGTGTATGTGTTTATAACTAATTATATGTCTGCTGCTTGGTACCCTAAGTAAGTGTGGTTAATTGTGGTATGATAATTTGGTTGAGTGCAGCAAGTGGATATTGTCGTAGTTTCTAGCCCAATTTAAGTATCTACGGTATGTAGGATTGACTATGTATAGGTGTGTCTCTTACTATGGAGAAGTATTAATGCATCTACTATTGGTGGATATATATTTTTTTTTTCTAAATCAAAACTATTGGTGAATATTATTTGAGAATGAGATAGGTATGTTATTATATAGATCACTTAATTTGATTTTGTACCATTATTTCAGTTTGAAAATGTGTTTCATCAGTTTTTCTTGATTAAATAGCTTTATTATTCCCGTCGAATTTCGACGGGTTACTCACTAGTTAATTAACAGAAGCAAAATCTTGTGATTTAATTATGAAGCAACATAATGGGGACGGAATCTAAATTATCTGTAAACAATTTACAGATTGGATATTTCATTCGCATTCCCAGAAACAAGGCATGAGCCTGCCATTGGTCCATGCAATGAATTAAGCCAAATTTAGTTTCCTTCTCTTGCAAACGATTTGCACTTTGTATAGGGGTAATTCTGAAACATTGAGATTACGCCAATCTTAAACTCCTTTAAGATTCTGATCTCATTAACAGTTTGGACTTCTAAACTGAATTTGTTTTAGGAAGCACGGTTTCCAAAACATGCCGTCTGAAACAGATCAGAATCAGTAATGCCCAAACCATCCATATGGATGTTTCTGGAAGCATCCAATTTATCCGTACAGCTCTTTCATACTCGTTACATAAACTCTGAACTCTTCAGAATTCTGAAACTGTATCCGCAGAGCATCTTGAAATTGAAAGCACAAACCGCACGGCCGAAACTAAGCCAAAATGCATCCACATTTCCGTGCTAAGATCAAGAAACCAAGAAACTTCTCTATACGGTCGAAACTAAGCCAAAAGGCATCCACATTCCCGTATAGATTGGATACTTGTTTCAAGATCTTTCATTGTCTTTTAATCTCACAGATTACAGCAGTTCTAAACTCTTTAGAACTCTGATTTCTGCAATTCCTTTTTTAATCTTTCGGCCGAAAACTGTTTCAGGAAACACGGTTTCGAAAACCAGCCGTCTGAAAACAGTTTCCAGTTTCCAGATTCGAATTCTGTAAACAATTTACAGAATAATCTGAACACCAGAAAACAAAATCAAATCTGAGAATTTCCAAACTAGCCGTACGGATCAGTTTGGCATCATCCAAACCATTCGTACGGATCCATTGGTAGGATCCCAGATTTCCAGGTTTTTCAGAATTTCAGAAATTCGACCAAATCCAATATCATGTTTGTACATAATAAGATTACAGAAACATGAATTTACAGATTAAGAATTTAATTAGATCTAATCAATATCAGGAATAAACAATTTATTACATATATAAATTAGATCTAAATTATCAATACATATAATCTAATTATTTATTGATAATCCCATCATACAATTATTCATATAGATCAAATCAATTTAATAATCACATAAACCCCATATCAGCATGCTCATAAAATTTATATCTCATATAAAACTCAAATCACATATTCATCTTATTATCATGCAAATTTATATAATCGGATTAAACAATCTCAACATGATATACTAAAATAATCAACAACAAACGGGGCTCTGATACCACTGTTGGGTTTTGATGCATCATGCGCAGCGGAATAAACAGATAAAATCAAACACCCAAGAGCCCAGATCCGTGCATGTTGATTAAATTAAATACAAGATGAAAGAAACATACCCTTGAAGATCGAATCCATGAACACGGACTTTAAGGTGCTAAAGGAAACACCCTCTATCGGTATCCACACGTCGAACGGATATCAAAAACACCTTCTTGATCTGGATTGCTAGACCCAAGGCTTGAGGAAGAAATGATTTCTTCGTAAGAATTATTTTGCTTCATTGATTATTTAGTTATGATGATTCTAAATCTCAAAACTCATAATCCCCTCTATATGTGTGTAATTGTTTCTCAAACAACATGTTATGATTTCTAAAATCAACCATTAGGTTTCTTAAACCCGGCTGCACACATATATAATAGGGTATAAACCTAATTCCTTTTGGGATCAGAATTCCTTGTCAAACAAGAAGTCTTGAACAAACTGTTTTCGGCCGGACAAACAATCCGTACGGATTGGTTGGGTGGCTCCCAAACCATCCGTACGGATCCTTCCAGCAGGATCCAGTTTTTCCCATTTTCTGTGCCTTATTCAATCCGTTCTATTGTGTGTGACCCAATAGGATTATACTAAGTTGGCAACGAGTCCGAACGAGTCAGAACCCGTAAGTCATAAGCGGACTCTAGCAAGCCATTATGACTACCCAATTAGTATAACTTTGAAATCCCAAAGTAACCTTATAGAACATATCACAATCCCTTTTTCACACGATATCATATTGGACAGAAGTCATGGTCCACGTCAACTTGTGTTGTCCAATGCTTTCTCGATCTCAAGTAGATTGATATGAGCAAATAACATTGAACGCTTCAATTCATTTGGGTACGGCCGTACACTATTATCAATCTCACTCATCGAGTGGCCAAGCAGATATCTCTCTTGAGAGAAGGACAAATCCCATCTTGACTTATCATTCTTCCCTACAAGAATCCGATTATGTCAATCGTAGCCTTTATAACTTCCCGGTTAGGGGTAGCGTTTGAGTACGTCAAACATAATGTTCATCATGTGGAAGACTATGATAATCTCAGGTCTAAGGATGAATGATATAACTATTATGAGATTTAATTATGACATTTGACCATGACATAAATCTCATAACGGGTCTATCCAGTACTTGTTCTCCAACATGTACCCACAAGTTTAATCCGCATCCTATGCGCTATAATCATCATATGATTATCCATCAAACTCATGCTAGCCCTTCATAAGTGCTAGGGACAATGATTATTATAATAAACATGCAAAAGATATAATAATCGGGTTTGTTATCTCTATAACAATGAAGCTATGATATAACGCATAGGCCTTTCTCAAGGTCCTAGGCCATAATATCCAACAAACCGCAGGGGCAACCAATTATCAGAAATTAAGGTAACACCCCTGGAAATCAAAGTAGAAGGATTTGTAACTATTGTCAAAAAGAAGGGCACACTGAAGAGCGATGTTGGAAGAAACAGGGTAAGTGTTTGAATTGTGGTCAGCTTGGCCATTTTCAAAGGGATTGTCCAAAAGCAAGGAATGTACCATATGGGAGTGGAGTTGGATCATCTCAAGGTCAGAAGAGGGATGTCTTAGGGAAGCCTAAAGTCCAAGGTCGTGTCTTTGCTATCAATCAACAACAGGCTTCAGATTCTTCTAATGTGATAGGAGGTATAATTTCTGTGTCTAGTTTGAGGGCACGAGCACTTATAGACCCTGGCTCTTCGCATTCTTATGTGTCTGTGCATTTTGCTTCTCGATTGCATGTTTCCTTTGAATCTCTACCTTATGTGTTAGAGATGTCTACTCCTATAGGGGAGTGTTTGGTGACCAATAAGGTGTTACGTGGTTGTGATGTGCATATTTGGGAGCATATTTTATTTGCTGATTTAGTTGTTTTGCCATTACAAGATTTTGATATTATCTTGCGAATAGATTGGTTGAGTAAATACCATGCTTCAGTTGATTGTTATAAAAAGGTGGTCACATTTTCTATTCCTGATGTGCCTGAATTTACTTTTGAGGCTGCTCCTCTGGGTAAGGGAATTCGTATTATTTCTTATGTGAAAGCAAGAAAATTGTTACACCGTGGTTGTACAGGGTATTTGGCCAGTGTTCTTGATACTACTAAAAAGTTGCCTGAAGTACAGGATGTGCATATAGTGAAAGAGTTTCCTGATGTGTTCTCTACTGAGTATTTTATGCCTCCTGATAGGGAGATCGAGTTTTGTATTGACTTACTTCCAGGTACTACCCCGATATCTAAGTCACCTTACAGAATGGCTCCAGCTGAATTAAAAAAATTGAAAGTTCAATTGCAAGAGTTACTTGATAGAGGGTTCATTCGACCCTGTATATCACCGTGGGGAGCTCCTGTGTTGTTTGTAAAGAAGAAAGATGGGTCCTTGAGACTATGCATCGACTATAGAAAACTGAATCAGGTGATTGTAAAGAACAAATATCCTTTGCCTCACATTGATGATTTATTTGATCAACTCCAAAGGTCTATTGTCTTTTTGAAGCTTGATTTGAGGAGTGGGTATCACCAGTTGAAGATTCACTCAGAAGACATTCCTAAGACTGCTTTTCGTAGTAGGTATGGTCATTATGAGTTTCTTGTCATGCCTTTTGGGTTAACAAATGCTCCAGCTGTTTTCATAGATATGATGAATCGGGTTTTCAAACGTTATCTTGATACCTTTGTGGTTGTGTTTATTGATGACATCCTGGTTTATTCTAAGTCTCGAGAAGAACATGAGCAACACTTGCGAATGGTTCTATCTATTCTTCGGGAGAAGCAGTTGTTTGCAAAATTCAGTAAGTGTGCTTTTTGGCTCGATGAAGTTTCTTTTCTGGGACATGTGGTTTTGAATAGGGGGATATATGTGGATCCTTCAAAATAGAAGCCATTGTAAATTGGAAGAGGCCAGAATCAGTCACAGAAATTCGAAGTTTCTTGGGTCTAGCAGGGTATTATCGAAGATTCATAGAAGGGTTTTCCAAGATTGCTACACCACTGACTCAGTTGACTCGAAAGAATGTGCCATATGTGTGGGATGATAAATGTCAAGTCAGTTTTAAAGAATTGAAGAAGAGGTTGACCACTGCTCCTATTCTTGCACTGCCTAATGGGAATGATGACTTGGTGATTTATAGTAATGCTTCAAAAGAAGGCTTGGGGTATGTTCTGATGCAAAGTGGGAAGGTAATTGCGTATGCTTCAAGGAAGTTAACACCTTGTGAGCAGAATTATCCGACCCATGACATGGAGCTTGCAGCTATTGTTTTTGCATTACACAAATGGAAGCATTATCTATATGGAGCAAAGTTTGAGATTTTCACAGATCATCAGAGTTTGAAGTATCTTTTCTTCCAGAAAGAGTTTAACAACAGACAGCCTAGATGGATAGAGCTGTTGAAGGATTATGATTGCACCATTTCTTATCATCCGGGCAAGGCAAATGTGGTTGTCGATTCTATTAGTAGGAAGTCTTATGTAGCTTCATTGATGGTACGGGAATGGAAGATGTTAGAATATGCTCAAGATTGGTGTCCTTATGAATCGAGGCATGGGGCTATATTTGCGAATATCAGAGTATTACCAACCTTAATTCAACAAATTAGAGATGCTTAGAAATATGACCCCGAGTTAGTGAAGATAATGGGAAAAATCAAAAATAGAAGATTTGAAGACTTTTCTCTCAGTTATGAAGGGGTATTGACTTTCGGAGGTCGATTGTGTGTGCCTAATGTTAATGGGATTAAACATCAAGTTCTCGAGGAAGGCCATAAGTCAAGGTATACTATTCATCCTGGGAGTACCAAAATGTATCAAGATTTGAAGCAACACTTTTGGTGGAACAACATGAAGCGGGAGATAGCGGATTATGTGTCGAAGTGTTTGACTTGTTAACAAGTGAAAGCTGAACATCAAAGACCCGCAGGTTTGCTTCAACCTTTAGAAATACCGGAATGAAAATGGGAACATGTTACTATGGACTTTCTGTCAGGGTTACCTTGTACTCGGAGAAGGCATGATGCAGTTTAGGTAGTTGTGGATAGATTGACAAAGTCTTCTCATTTCTTGCCTATTGAGATGGGTTATTCGATGTAAAAGTTTGCTAGCTTGTATATTAATGAGATTGTGAAGCTGCACGGAGTTCCTGTTAGCATTGTTTCTGATCGGGATCCTAGATTCACTTCTCGGTTTTGGCAAGCATTTCAGAAGGCTTTGGGTTCAGAGTTGAGGTTTAGTACTGCTTTTCATCCTCAAACAGATGGTCAGTCAGAAAGAACTATTCAGATTCCTGAGGAAATGTTGAGTGCTTGTTTAGTTGATTTCTCAAATTCTTGGGATATTCATTTGCCTCTTGTGGAATTTGCTTATAACAATAGTTTTCAGTCGAGTATTGGGATGGCTCCTTATGAAGCATTTTATGGGAGAAAATGTCGTTCACCTATTTGTTGGGATGAAGTTGGGGAAGCAAAAATTTGGGGTGTTGATATGGTTAATGATTCAGTTGAGAAGGTTAAGCTTATTCGGGATCGATTGACTACTGCCCAGAGTCGACAAAAGAGCTATGCTGATCACCGGAGGCGAGACCTTGAGTTTGAAAATGGTGACTTTGTGTTTTTGAAAGTTTCACCAGAGGTGGGAATTAAAAAATATGGAAAGAAAGGGAAACTTGCTCCAAGGTTCGTAGGGCCTTTTGAGATTTTGGGAAGAGTTGGAGATCGAGCTTATCGTCTTGCGTTACCTCCTTCTCTTGACAAGATTCATAATGTGTTTCATGTTTTGATGCTTCGTAAGTATGTTTATGATCCTTCTCATGTGTTGTCTAAGATACCTGAAGATATTGAACCAAGTATGTCATATGAGGAACATCCAGTTCAAGTCATTGATTCTAAAGTCCAAGAATTGAGAACTAAAAGTATTCTTCTTGTTAGAGTTGTGTGGAGGAACCATAATGTTGAGGAATCTACTTGGGAGCTTCGGAAAGAAATGGAAAGGAAGTATCCTTGGTTGTTCGACTCATTTGGTGAGTTACCCTAAAATTCGGGTCGAATTTTCTTTAAGGGGGAGTGATTGTAACGACCCAAAAACCCGTCCCTATTTATTTTATATTTTTTTGGAATTTTAATTTGAATTTATGTATGCATTTTATGTGTGGCATCATATTTTATGATTTGCACATCTTACTTGATTATTTGTGTTAGTCACATGGTTAGTAGTAACAAGTGTTAAGGGAGTTAATTGATTAAGTTGAAACCTTAAGGGTTATATGTGAAAATATAACTAGAGGAGGTTATTTGTTCAAATGGAAAGTTGAGTGACTTAAATAAAAACATGGGTAAAGATCTTTTTATAAACTCATGCTTATCCCTCCCTCTCTCTGTGTTCTCATTTCACTCAGTATACTTTCCTACGTTTCTTCCTAGGGTTTAAGAGAAAAAGGTAAGTTCATTTCATTTTGATTTTATTTCTTTTTAATTACTTACCCGTTTTAAAATCTAATTATATGAAAATGATCAGGGCATTGAATAGATCATTTCTACCCGAACAAAACATATTTCCTCGATACTTTTCCCCGAAATAGGTAAGTTACTAATTCCCCTTTAAATGTTAAAATGGTCATATATGTTATATTTGACACTTGTGATTGTTATTTTTTTGAATTGGATGATTTTTGTGATACTTGTAATTTTGAGACAAAGGGAGTATTAATATACTGTGAAGAAAAACAATGACTTAGGCTTGAAAGTGGTGTCTTGGGCATGTATTGCACTTCTGGGTATTGTTAGTATTGTTAAAATGTTATTGAAATTATACTCATACGTTTGGGATGGAGAATTCTTAAGCCTGGAAAGAAATTGGGTTTTGCTGGAAATTGTAGCGAGCGCCCGCCTGGTAAGGTACCGAGCGCCCGCCTGATAGCCTTAGGAGCGCCCGCTTGACCTCATAACCAGCGCCCACTTACCTCGTGTTTCATGACCAAAATCTCTGTCGACCTGGAGCGCCCGCTTGGTCCTTGCCGAGCTCCCGCCTGGTCAGTTGTCGAGCGCCCGCCCGGTCTAGTGTGAGCGCCCGCTCGCCCCTATTTTCAGAAATCCTCCTTTTTTTGGATTAAGACTAGGATGTATTCTTGGTCTAGGTTTTGGGTAATACTCTAGTTGATTTAAATGGACATTGTGGAACACTCTAGTATTGGAAACGGTTCCTTTGTGAGCATATATGTGTTGTGGAATTTGACTAAATGTTAATTGGATATTGTTGAACATCTTTTGATGTGTTTTGGATTGGTTCATCTTTATGATGAGTATTGTGTGGTTCCCTACTTTGGAATCATGCCCCGGTTGTGGTTTAAGCAAGTATTTATTACTGTGCTCTCGTGTAAAGTCCAGCTGGTA
This sequence comes from Campanula takesimana, assembly GCA_026119855.1. Lineage (NCBI taxonomy): Eukaryota > Viridiplantae > Streptophyta > Magnoliopsida > Asterales > Campanulaceae > Campanula > Campanula takesimana. Next base: position 145,325 of record JAOWBW010000858.1, read on the forward strand.
CTTCTTGTTGTAATATCGGGCAGTGGTAGGGATTATAATGGCACACGAGCCAAGTTCATTGTAAGGTTTCTACCATTGGTTTCCCATTTTTAACCCCCTTCCTTGGGTCAAAGGTTGGGCACTTTGGGTTATGACTTGGTGTCATTTTTCCCCCGTTGTTGTTGTTGTTATTGTTTGGTTCCGGAACCTGCTTCAGCCATTGTGCTACTCAGTTGATACCTCTCAGATGGTTATGTTGATTCGAGAACCTTGGCTCGGTATCCATTTATGAGTGTTTAAATTCTACCTTATGTGTAGTATGATGAGTTAGCTTTGCCCCTCATATTATGTGCTATGTGAATGCTTATTGACATTGTTCAATTACGAGTATCATTTCGGCATGTCACGTAGTTGCATTTTAGTACTTACTGAGATTTATTCTCACCCCGTTCCTTGTTTATTATTTTTTTCTTAGATAAAGGAGAGCCCAAGGGATAGGTCACTTCACAAGGGAGGACGTCGTGGTGGTGATTTTGGGTAAGACATTTTGGGAAATGTGTTATGTAAAGGCTACACTATGTAAATGTATAACCTTTTGGGTAGTGTAACTGTGACTTCATCTTGTATCACCTATTTTTGGAACATGTTGGTGATTGTAAATTTTGTAAATAAGGTTGTAAGCCTTTGAGGCTAAGTAACTTGAGTTGTAAATGGTTTGTGTGTGATGAAATCAAAGTTTTCAACTTTGAAGAGTTGGTTATATGAAACTTTTATGAAAGTACATTTCGAAAAAAAATTCCTAAAATGTTTTATAACGTCTTCCGTGCGTGTCCCGAACGTGGGGCCAAGTAGGACCACGGGTCGGGGCACGACAGCCTAGGGATTTAATGGGTCTTCGGAATCCATCCAAAGATTGACGGGTTATCTTCTAAGGACTTAACGGGTTCCAAGGGGAATATTCCTAAGAATCTAACGGGAGCTTAAGAAATTAAACCTACGGCTTCACAGAGATCTTGGAGGATACGAGGATCCGTCCAAAGATTTACGGGTGCCTCGGAGATCTTCCAAGGACTTAACAGGTTCCTAGGGGACTATTCCTAAGAATCTAACGGGAGATTAAGAAACTAATCCTACAGCTTCACATAGATCTTGGAGGATAACGGGGATCCGTCCAAAGATTGATGGGTGCCTCGGAGATATTCCAAGGACTTAACGGGTTCCTAGGGGACTACGCCTAAGGATTAAACAGAAGTCTTGGAGGATAACGGGGATCCATCCAAAGATTGACGGGATGACGCTTGTTAGGGAAGGAATGCAATGTGTCAAAGACGAGAAGCAAAAACAGAGCAAATTCATGCAAGGTGCAATTAATTATCCGTTCAAGTTTACTTAAAACGCATTTTATTCCTAAATGGTTGGAAAAGATTTCTCTTCTTTTTCGCAACTACTCTAAACCCTGGATCAGTGGAGGCCAGCACTACGTCTATAAGCCCCTCGTTTTTCACCTGTATTGCACGCTCCCAAGGACGGACTATCCCGGGCGAGGGTCCTATAGGGCACGTGGCTTCCACCGACCAAAAGAACCAAACCTAAGGTCTAGTGCGTCACCAATTTCCAATGCGTGGGCCATTCTTATCATAATTAAGCCTCAGTTAAGGTTAAGATTGTCTTAACGCTTCAATGAAATTCCGGCATGACCTCATTTTAATGAGGGATCTCGGACCTTAACCTTGGGCTTAAGGATGATTAGGACGGGCCTAGAATTAGGGCTTAACGACACGGTGTCACCCTATCCTTAATGCATGACTTTGGTTAATTATGGTTAACATTAATGCATAAGTCAAGGACCGGGTCAAAGATGACCTTGGTCACACTTGCTTTCACAAGGAGTAGTGACTTGGGCGTTAACTTGGCCATAATTAACTTTGGACACGTATTAGAGACGTGATGACGTGAGCTAGACCAAAAACCAACCATGGTCACGGTATTTGTGTGTCACGGACATGTGTGGTTGACTCGGCTCGGAAGGGGAGCTGGAATGGACACGTGCGCGCGAGAAGGGCACAAGAGCAACAATCAAGCTGCATTGTGGCATCCATCCCGGGTTTTAAGGGTTTTTGGAACGTGCACAAGGTCGAGTGCGCATTGTGTGAAGTCTTCCATGTTCCCTTTTGAGTTAAAATAGGAATTTTCGGTTCATTTTAATGTCATGAACATGAAAGAGAAATATATGAACAAAATGATGAACATGTAATTTGCACAAGGAATGAAGCCAAGATACGAACAAGCAAGAATCAAAATTTTGTACATGGAAAGGTTGTGCACAACAAAAGGTTTTTGAAACCAAAATTTTACAACAAGAACAACAACCTTTTGAAAATCATTTTTGAAAACCCAAAATTTTATGTCCAACAATTTGTGCATAATCAAGCTTTGAAAATCCATTTTTGGCTAAGAAAAAGAAGGCAAGAGTGCACAAGTAGAGGCTGTAAATGGAACTGGATAAGAAGAAACGCAAGGGGACCATTAGAATACTTCTGCCCTGCACAAAATTGTTAGCTTGAAGCATTCTGTGGGCCCAACCAAACTAGCCGTACGGCTAGAGCAGTAGCTCCATTATTTTTGCAAATTTTCAACTTCTAATCATCAAGCCCCAGTTTATTGCATTTCCAGAACAATTTCACTCCCAGAAATCAAAACAAAAACATAAAACACACACAAAATAAGCATAAAGTCAACAAACGGGGACGGGAGTTTGACCCACACAAAAGTCCCTCCAAAGCTTCTAAAAAGAAGTTTGCAAGCGCTTTAATCCCCAGCGGAGTCCCCACTGTAAGATACCCATGGGAAATGGAAAGTTCCCTCAAGAATCAAACACGGAACCTTATTTTCAAGTAAAACGGAGTCGCCATGTTAATTTAATTTTAAACCCAAACTTAACGAAAAAGGTTAGAGAAAAAGGATTCGGAGGTCACGTTACACCTTGGGAAGAACTTAATCGAGGTTCATCCAAAATGCCTCGGAAAACCGAGTCTCCCTAAGTTTGTTGACCAAAAGATGTGCAAGTGTGTGTGTGTGTATTTTGAAAACGGGAGAAACCGACTTGTTTTTAGAAGGTGATTTTGAAAATAAAATGTAGGCATGTTAATGCCATTTTGTTTTTTTTTTTATACTTTAAAGAGACAAAATATAATGTTCATCCAAGTAAAATAAGATATTCTTGGGGACGGACTTTAATTAAGCATGGAAAGGATTAATAAAGTCAAGAGGGATGGCTAATACCTTTACTTGGATGGGACCACAACTTGGGTGAATAAAGATAGTCAACTTTATCATCCAAGCAAGGTGATCATTACAAGATTAAAATAAATAAAAGCTTTTCTTGGGCAAATCATTACTTGGATGAATAAAGCGTGTGGCTTTATCATCCAAGTAAGTTAAACAAGAAAAGATTTGAAATAAAGACTTTTAAATGGAAATAAACATTAAAGATTAAGACTTTAAATGTAACAAATCTCATCTCCATTTAGTTCATCATTTTAATACACTATTGAAGTGTAAGATGGAGCTTTTAAGATCATGTGGGTATTTGAATCCAAGTTATATAAAGATTACATGAATAAATAAAGACTTGTAAAATAAAGACTTATAAATGTAAATGACTTGAATGTAAGATGACATAAATATAAATAACATAAATGTACAAGGCTCTCTCCAAGATGTGCAATAGATCACAAAGCCAAAATTAAAGACATAAATGTAAATGACATAAATGTAAATGACATAAATGTAACAAATACTCCTCTCCACTTAGTTCATCATTTTAATACACCATAAAGTGTAAGATGAAACCATTGGGATCATGAGAGTACTTGGATCCAATCATTCACATATATAAAGACTACATTTTTATAATCAAGAAGATGAACAAAGCTAAAATTCCAACAAGAAAAAGATGAAGATGACAATAAAGTAAAGATTCAACCTTTAAGCAAGATTGGGGTAAATCATTAATTGATTGACCCAAGTTTGCCTTTTTTCCTTCTTTACTTAGAGATCTTGGACTCTAAGATTTCACTTAACATGGATTGATCACCATTTTTCATAAAGAAATTTACTTCATTGTGGAGAGAAGATAATTTTAGAGGGTAACTTTAGGGGAGCCTTCTTCTTCTATGTGAGAGGATGAGCTTTCTATTTAAAGGATGTATTGGGGGCTTGGTTGTAACTTAAAAGTTACATTTTGTCCCTTCAACTATTGGCTTGTTACTTGCTTAGGGGCTAAGCAAAATGAAGATATTTTTTGATCACAAAATGAGTTGAAATTGGGTCATTTTTGTGCACAAAATGGAGCATTTTGGCTGAGAATTAAGTCTTCTAGAAGGGTGGTGTGTAGGTGACACAAGGGAGGTGACAAACCAATCAGAATGTGCTAAGGAGGGGGCTGTGAGGGTGAGGGAAACATTGGTGGAGGAAGGACCAATCAGAGCAAGGCAAGTGGGGGGGGGGGGGGCTGTCGGGCGCGTGTGCTACACAAGGGAACGAGGCGCGTGGCTGCCGGCTGGTTGTTGGAGAAGGGATGAAAGCGCGCTTACCAGGTGCGCTTCTCAGAAGCCCACATGCTCTTTGAGAAAGCGCGCCTGGCAGGCGCGACCGCCTGGTTCGTCTCAAATTGAAATAGGGACAGTTTTGAAGCTTATTTGAGACAGTTTTCCGCAGTCTCAAAAAGCATATACTTTAGTAGTGTATCTATTTTTGTTTGGAAAAGATTATTACTAAATCTCATATCGGTTAGGAAGAGGAATAGTAATTAATCTCGCATCAGTTAGGAGAGAGAAAACTGAGTATTTCCGCATTATAAATAGGTTTCAATAGTCAGGGTATTTTTGTAGCTTGAGAGAGTGTTTACATAGGACTACACTATAGAATGAAAAATTGTATGCTTGTATGCATTGGTGATTCAAGAATGTTGTGAAAGAGGAGTATCTCCACTCTTTTAATGTCAAGAAATTTATATATGTATTGTTGGTTGGAATAGACTTTACGCTAAACCATGAAACTGTTGGGTTTCGATCAAACATGCGCAGCGGAATTTAGCATTTAAAATTTTGAAACCCAAAGCCCATAGATCCATTCATATGATTAAATCAAATATCATAACATGAATAGAGGAAAGACTAACCCTTGATGACTTTGAATTGGTCTTTAAACTTGGTAGAGATATTGAAGCTTGATCACGAAGAAAGCACGAACACGAACTTTGAAGATGATGAGCTTCACCCTCTAGCGGTATTCACACCACGAACGAATATCAAGGAGCTTCTTGATCTTGGTTGCTAGACCAACAATTATGAAACACACTTTCACAATTGATATGACTATATGGAATTTTCTTTTGTGTATTATTTTGTTCTTCAACTAAGGATGTCAAAATAAACCCTCTCTCAAACTCTTTGAGACTCACAAAAGGCTATCTATCAAGTTCTGGCCGAAATCATCCTTTTATACACAAGCAAGACCTATTCCAAATAGGAAACTTGTGTCAAAAGACATTCCAAATCGAATTAGGAAAGTGCCAGCCGACAGTACTGTGCGGCCGCCCAGAATACACTGTGCGGTCGCACAACTATCTAAAACAAAACTGGTACAAAAATGAGCTAAGTGTGCGGCCGCCCAGTCCACACTGTGCGGTCGCCCACTTCCCCAGAATGTCCAGAATTTCCAAAATTCCAATTTAGTCCTTTTAAAGATTCGTTCTATTGTGTGTGACCCTCTAGGATTATACTAAGTTGGCAATGGGTTCAAACATGAAACCATAAGATATGATTAGGTTTTAGCAAACCGTCACACCTACCCAAATAGTATAACTAGATACAAGTTTGCATTCCTTTAGAATATGTCATAATCCCTTTGTCCACGATGTCATTGAACACAAGTCATGGTCAAACAGTCAACTTGCTTTGTTCGATACTTTCTCGATTCCGAATATGTTGATAATCCAAATGACATTGATCCAATCAATTCATTTGAGTCCGGCCGAACATTTCATCAACATCATTCCTACGAGAGGCCCAAGCTTGACATCTCTCCGTAGAGGGACAAATCCATTTAGCTTATTATTCTTCCCTACGTGAATCCGATCATGCCAATCATACCCTTTATAACTACCGTGTTAAGTTAGCGTTTGAATATGTCAAACACAATGTTCATCAAGTGGAAGACTGTAATAACTCCATGTCTAAGGATTCAAATGACATAACTAATATGAGATATATGTTCGACATAGACCATGACATAAATCTCATACAACGGGTAATGTCCAGTACCTTGTTCCAAACAAGTACCCATAAATCTAACATGATCATCCCATGATCATTTAGCCTTTATACTAGTGCTTTACAAGTACTAGGGACGGAGATTATTATAAGTAAACATGAACAACAATAATAATCAAAACATCTCTTTATTGATATGAAATAAATGATAACAATTACAACGTTTATTAAACGTGCCTAGGGCACCACTACCAACAATCTCCCACTTTCCCTAGGCCCAATCTCCCATGTATCTAATACCCATGGACCTAACATGACCATCATGTTTAGCTTGTGGAAGTCCCTTTGTTAGCGGGTCCGCAACATTGTCATCAGTAGGTACTCTGCATATATTTACGTCTCCCCTATCAACGATCTCTCGAATGATATGAAAACGCCTAAGTATGTGTTTGGATTTCTGATGTGCTCTTGGTTCCTTTGCTTGAGCAATAGCACCATTATTATCGCAATAAAGGTCTATTGGATTAGCAATACTAGGAACCACTTCAAGTTCACTTATGAACTTCTTAATCCAAACAGCTTCCTTTGCAGCATCCGATGCAGCAATATACTCAGCTTCTGTTGTAGAATCAGCGGTTGTACTTTGCTTGGAACTCTTCCAGCTTACAGCTCCACCATTTAACATAAACACAAAACCCGATTGCGATCGGCTATCATCTTTGTCGGTTTGGAAGCTTGCATCCGTGTAAGCATTTACAACGAGATCATCTTCCATTCCTCCATAGACCAAAAACGAGTCTTTAGTTCTTCTCAAGTACTTAAGAATTTCTTTTATAGCTATCCAATGATTTTCGCCAGGGTCGGATTGGTATCTACTTGTCATGCTCAAAGCATAAGATACATCCGGTCTAGTACAAATCATGGCATACATGATGAACCCAATTGCAGAAGCATATGGAACATCATTCATTTTCTCACGCTCATCTTTTGTCTTAGGACATTGAGTCTTGCTTAGAGAAACTCCATGTAACACGGGCAAGGTTCCTCTCTTAGAATTTTCCATACGGAATCTTCTAATGACCTTGTCAATGTATGTACTTTGGCTTAAACCAAGTAGCCTCCTTGATCTATCTCTATAGATCTTAATGCCAAGAATATATGCGGCTTCACCCATATCTTTCATTGCGAAGCACTTTCCTAACCAAGTCTTCACAGACTGAAGTGTAGGAATGTCGTTTCCAATGAGCAATATGTCATCCACATATAAAATAAGGAATAGCACTATGCTCCCACTAATCTTCGTGTATACACAAGGCTCATCTTCATTCTTGATGAAACCAAACTCTTTGACCGATTCATCAAAATGGAGATTCCAACTCCTTGAAGCTTGCTTTAATCCATAGATGGATCTTTGCACTTTGCATACCTTAGAATCTTGTTCAAAACCTTCTGGTTGTGTCATATACACATCCTCTTGAAGTTTTCCATTCAGGAAAGCGGTTTTGACATCCATTTGCCATATTTTATAGTCATAATATGCGGCAATGGCAAGCAAAATTCTTATAGACTTGATCATTGCTACGGGTGAAAAGGTCTCATCATAGTCAATACCATGAACTTGCCTATAACCCTTCGCTACAAGCCTAGCTTTGTAAGTATGCACCTTCCCATCCATGTCAGTCTTCTTCTTGAAGACCCATTTGCATCCTATGGTTTTTACACCTTCGGTCGCATCAATCAAATTCCAAACTTGATTGTCTCACATGGATTGCAATTCGGATTCCATGGCTCCAAGCCACTTGTCTGAATCAGGAGAAGACATCGCCTCTTGGTAGGTTGACGGTTCATCATTCTCAATGATTTCTACCTCATTACTATCCGTTACGAGAAATCCATATCTCTCGGGCTCGGATCGTAACCTACTAGATCTGTGAGTTGCTTGTGTATTTTGAACAGGTTCCACAACTCCTTGTGGTTCTTGTTCTTGTTCCACTATTGGTTCAATGTTATTTTCTGGGTCTCGAATTTCTTCAAGATTTATTTTACTCCCACTGATTTCTTTGGAGAGAACCTCTTTCTCTAGAAAGACACCAGTTCGGGCAACAAACACTTTGTTGTCCTCACGGTTGTAAAAGTAATATCCTCTAGTTTCCTTAGGATATCCCACAAAAATACATTTATCAGATTTGTGTGCAAGTTTGTCTGAGATAAGTCTTTTGACAAAAGCTTCGCAACCCCAAATCTTCATGAAAGACAGACAAGGCTTCTTTCCGCTCCACATCTCATATGGAGTCTTTAGAACCGATTTAGTTGGAACACGATTTAGTGTGAAAGCAGCGGTTTCTAGGGCGTAACCCCAAAAGGATATTGGAAGATCAACTTGACTCATCATTGATCGAACCATGTCTAACAAAGTCTGATTCCTCCTCTCGGACACACCATTCCATTGTGTTGTTCCAGGTGGAGTCAATTGTGAAACTATTCCACAATTCTTTAAATGATCATCAAATTCTTGACTTAAGTATTCACCACCTCGATCTTATCGAAGTGCCTTTATACTTTTTCCAAGTTGTTTTTCTACTTCATTTTGAAATATTCTAAATATCTCAAATGCTTCACTTTTATGTTTCATTAGGTAAACATACCCAAATCTACTATAATCATCAGTGAAGGTTACGAAGTATTGAAATCCTCCCCTAGCATTGCTACTTAATGGTCCGCATACATCGGAATGTATCAATCCCAATAAGTCGCTTTCCCTTTCACCCAACTTGGTAAAAGGTGTTTTAGTCATTTTTCCAAGAAGACACGACTCGCAAGTATCATATGACTCGAGGTCACATGAACCTAAAAGTCCGTCCCCATGGAGTTTTGAGATACGCTTCTCATTAATATGACGAGACGGCAATGCCACAGATAAGTATGATTTACATCATTAGGTTTAGATTTCTTATTTACATGATAGACATTGTCATTATTTTCATTCTTGACATCCAAGATATAAAGGCCATTAAATGAATTAGCAATACCATAAAGCACATCATTTAAATAAATAGAAAATTTCTTATTCTCAATAAGAAACTTAAAACCTTCATTATCCAAACAAGAAATTGAAATAATATTTCTGCTTAAATCCGGAACATAATAACAATTGTTCAAAACAAGAATTAATCCGGAAGGTAAAGTGACTTCATAAGTCCCTACGGCTAATGCAGCAACTCTTGCTCCATTTCCCACGCGTAGATCTACTTCACCTTCTTTAAGCAGTCTCCTATTCTTTAGTCCCTGCACATTTAGACAAATGTGAGAACCACATCCGGTATCCAATACCCAAGAATCAGTGGTAGAAAGGAGAATATCTATCATATAGATACCTGAAGTCGACGCAGCCTTGCTGCTCTTCTTCTTCTTTTGCTCTTCCAAGAAAGCCTTGCAATTACGTTTCCAATGACCAATTTCTTGACAATGGAAACAGATTGCATCCTTTTATGAATCGGGTTTTGCCTCGGAAGCCTTGGCAACCTTTGCCTTGCTTATCTTGGGTTTGACAACTTTTGCCTTACCCTTGCCTTTGGCACCAGGCTTCTTCCCATCATGAACCAAGAGCACGGGAGAACCTTTCTCCACAATTTTTATCTCTGCAGTTTTGAGCATCCCATGCAACTCAGAGAGATTCTTATCCATTCCATGCATGTTATAATTCATCACAAACTGATTATAACTTTTAGGCAATGAATTAAGAATGAGATCCGTGGCTAGCTCCAATGGGATTGGATAGCCAAGTTTCTCAAGGTGCTCTACATAACCTTTCATTTTAAGAAAGTGAGGACTCACTTGTTGCCCTTCATTCATTTTACAAGTAGTGAATGCAATAATGGTCTTGTACCTCTCTTGCCTAGCTTGCTCTTGAAACATGGTTCTCAACTCCACGCCTATCTCATAGGCTTCCAAATGTTCCAAACTTTGTTGGAGTTTTGAACACATAGCAGCAAGCATGAGACAACTTACATCTCTAGAATCATTACGATGTTTCTTGTAATTGTCTCTTTCTACCCTAGGGGCAGTAGGCGGTGGTTCAGCAGGGAGAGGCCCATCGAGAATGTACAACTTATCTTCTTGCTTAAGAACGATTCTTATGCTACGGATCCAATCCATAAAGTTAGTACCATTCTCTTCGAGCTTATCCTTCTCAAGGATCGATCGCAACGACATTGATTGAGTGTTATTAGTCATTATCTACAAATATGCAAAATTTCCAAAATTTAATAAGTACCATTCTTCATTAAAGAAATAAATAATGTATTTTTCAAACAAAATACTCCCACTAAATTATATAACCTTCATATACATCCAATGTATAATATAATTTAATTGGGCTAAGATCCAACTTTAATTTAACTTTTGAGTCCACGGAGGCGGACTGCTCAAAACTAAATTAATTAGGTAGACAATCATGTCAATCATATCCCATATGATTCTTAGATCCTTTTATGAGATTCTTTGAGAAATCCAATTTCAAAAAGCATGTTTAATCTCATCTTTTGCCTAGGCCCAAAACTGTTTTGACGCCTAATTAAGTCCAACCATTTTAAACGCATAGGAACCATTCAATTTAACGCACCTTGCGGAGGCAAGCCCACATTAAATTAATGAACCTCATCTTGCTCATACATGAATAAAATCAATGCACTTCGCGGAGGCGAACCCACATCAAAATTACTCATATATAAACAAGTGTTTTAATCATGGCATGGCAAAGAAGGACTTAAAACTTTCTTTGAAGGTTCATCACATATATATAACACATTTATGAGCACATAATATAAACATGTTACACATCAAGTTTAGCCACTAAATTAATCTCCATTAATTTAAGCATGATATTTATGTGTCATTAGTTTCTCTATAATTATGAGGATGAGACTATTTCAACTTCGGTTATTATCTCCAAATCAAGACAACAAGAAGTGCGGTCGAACTAAGCCATTAGGCAACCACAATCCCGCACTAATTCAAGAAACCAAGAAAGTAGTCCATGTGGCCGAAACTAAGCAATAGATGGTCTCGATGAACGTAGGCCAATTGCATTCACAATTCCACATGGATCTCCAATCATTGAATCAAGAACTTTGTTTCTCAATTTTAGCAATTATGAACTCTTCATAATTCTAACTTCGTTTTATCTTTGAAGCGATCAAGTTTGGGAAACACAATCTCGATGAACGCAGACTAGCCATCCAAACCTTGAACCAATCTTAGAATCACAAGACTAAAACAAATAGGAAAATCAAACCCCAAAATCCACACACAAACCAACTACCCAAAACCCATTCCAGATCAGCAAGTCTGGACTGGTTCTGTTACTGGTTTTGTTGAATTCTTCGAAAAATTCCAGATTCTGTTTTTGACCAAAATCAGACCTTCTGATCCCTTTGCGCGGCCGCCCAAAAATATCTGTGCGGTCGCCCAAAAAAGTGTGCGGCCGCCCAGAATATTCTGTGCGGTCGCCCATGGCCATCAGAAGGTGCAGAATTTTCAAGTTCGAAATTTTTGTCTCAAAATTGTTTTTCCCTGATTATTAAAACTTTGATCCAATCAAAAATCAATAATCAACAATTCTGAATCCACCATAATTTATTTATTGCGATTGAATCGTGCGATTAAAGTTGCAAAACAATAAACCACATAAAATCACAAAACACATAAGCATCATATATTCGAATATTCATATCATGCAAGGCACATAAACAATTTATATACACATAACATGATCTAGGTATTGAAATAATCAACATGAACGGGGCTCTGATACCACTGTTGGGTTTCGATCAAACATGCGCAGCGGAATTTAGCATTTAAAATTTTGAAACCCAAAGCCCATAGATCCATTCATATGATTAAATCAAATATCATAACATGAATAGAGGAAAGACTAACCCTTGATGACTTTGAATTTGGTCTTTAAACTTGGTAGAGATATTGAAGCTTGATCACGAAGAAAGCACGAACACGAACTTTGAAGATGATGAGCTTCACCCTCTAGCGGTATCCACACCACGAACGAATATCAAGGAGCTTCTTGATCTTGGTTGCTAGACCAACAATTATGAAACACACTTTCACAATTGATATGACTATATGGAATTTTCTTTTGTGTATTATTTTGTTCTTCAACCAAGGATGACAAAATAAACCCTCTCTCAAACTCTTTGAGACTCACAAAAGGCTATCTATCAAGTTCTGGCCGAAATCATCCTTTTATACACAAGCAAGACCTATTCCAAATAGGAAACTTGTGTCAAAAGACATTCCAAATCGAATTAGGAAAGTGCCAGCCGACAGTACTGTGCGGCCGCCCAGAATACACTGTGCGGTCGCACAACTATCTGAAACAAAACTGGTACAAAAATGAGCTAAGTGTGCGGCCGCCCAGTCCACACTGTGCGATCGCCCACTTCCCCAGAATGTCCAGAATTTCCAAAATTCTAATTTAGTCCTTTTAAAGATCCGTTCTATTGTGTGTGACCCTTTAGGATTATACTAAGTTGGCAATGGGTTCAAACATGAAACCATAAGATATGATTAGGTTCTAGAAAACCGTCACACCTACCCAAATTGTATAACTAGATACAAGTTCGCATTCCTTTAGAATATGTCATAATCCCTTTGTCCACGATGTCATTGAACACAAGTCATGGTCAAACAGTCAACTTGCTTTGTTCGATACTTTCTCGATTCCGAATATGTTGATAATCCAAATGACATTGATCCAATCAATTCATTTGAGTCCGGCCGAACATTTCATCAACATCATTCCTACGAGAGGCCCAAGCTTGACATCTCTCCGTAGAGGGACAAATCCATTTAGCTTATTATTCTTCCCTACGTGAATCCGATCATGCCAATCATACCCTTTATAACTACCGTGTTAAGGTAGCGTTTGAATATGTCAAACACAATGTTCATCAAGTGGAAGACTATAATAACTTCATGTCTAAGGATTCAAATGACATAAATAATATGAGATATATGTTCGACATAGACCATGACATAAATCTCATACAGCGGGTCATGTCCAGTACCTTGTTCCAAACAAGTACCCATAAATCTAACATGATCATCCCATGATCACTTAGCCTTTATACTAGTGCTTTACAAGTACTAGGGACGGAGATTATTATAAGTAAACATGAACAACAATAATAATCAAAACATCTCTTTATTGATATGAAATAAATGATAACAATTACAACGTTTATTAAACGTGCCTAGGGCACCACTACCAACAGAAACATCGCATGTTTTGTCTTTGTTTCGTGTGTGTATTTATTTTGGTATCTCTTGTTATGATTTTTCTTGTGGGTGAGCAATCGCAAAAAGTGGCATCAAAGCTTGGTTGGAGGGGATAATTTGAAGAAAAGATCCAAAATCAAAGGAGGTAGCAGATTTCGGTTCCTTTTTGTTAGCGCAGTGGTGGAAAAATTGGCAAACAACGTTCGTTCATATGAAAATAAATTGAATCCAAAGTACTTTTGAACTTGAGATTTAATTTCAGAAAACACGATTTCTAAAACCAGCCATCTGACAATTAAATTCAATTGATACACCAAATGAAATTCGTCGATCCAAAAGTTTTCGCAAGCGTTCTTGGTCGAAAAATGTTAATGAACTATCCCAATGAATTCAATTCCTTATACCAAATGACTTCTAAAATATTTACCATTGTGTTTTAAAAACACATGCACACAAAACAATCTACTTGGCCGAACCATTCAGTCAAGTACCACGTTTTCCCCAGATTCAAAGTCACATATTTTTCACCTTAAATTGATTTTCCATATTCAATAAGGATTTGGCGTTCATGATGATCAAATCATCATGTTCATCAAAACCCTAGAATAACTAATTATTGATGAATCTAAGATTATCAACATATTAATCAAATTAAAATTCAGCAATCTCATGGAAGATATTAATCAAATTAATAACGCAATTCAAGATCCCACATAAACAAATTATGATCATCATAAATATTGCACAAGCATGTTTGAACAAACATCATGAAATCACATAACAATCACGATTCTAAATCATATCATGTTAAACATATAATCAAATCATATTATTATCATGATATTATTAAGATAACCATGATGAACAGAGCTCTGATACCACTGTTGGGTTTTTCACTATCATGCGCAGCGGAATAAACTCAAAAGCCTAGATCCATTTAAGATGATTAAATTAATATGGAGATGAATTTAGAATACTAACCGCGATGATGCTTTAAAATTTTCGAATCTTCAATCTTTGTTCTTCGCGCTTCTTGAATCACGATCGTAGGAACATGCTTTGAATTTATGAGCCACGAACTTGAAGGAGTTGAGATCAATTCCCTCTATGTGTATCCACACGTTAATCAATATCTAGAACGATTCTAGATTCGGATTTCTAGATCTGATAGAACAATTTTTGTTATGGAGACTATATGAAAACTAGGCTTCTTAATCTTGAGGAAGAAGAAGAGTAGTTTTTCTCTCTTAGAGGCTTTCAATATTTATTACAATAATCATATTTTACCAAGGGTTTTGAGAGGGGTATTTATACTTTTTAATCCCAACTAGTTTAGGTTTCAAAGTCAAAATCCCGTCAAAACTCGGAGTAAAAAAGCCAGAAACCTGGAGCAGACCAGGTCCGGCCAGGTAGCCAAACTGGTCCGCCCGTATCTTCATGAGGTTCGATCGGGTCCTATTGGAGGTCTAGCCGGACCACCCTTATCTGGCTTAAATTTTATTTTTCCTCTTAAAATCTGCTTTTAAGACTTTTTGAAATTCCAATTTTAGCCCTTTTGCAACTCGTTCTTTTGTGTGTGACCCCATAGGATTATATTAAGTTGAAAATGTGATCAAAAACATTAGATAACATAAATCATGAGCGGACTCTTGCAAGCCATCATGACTTAATATAACTTATCAAAGTTCGTGAATCCTTTATAGAACATAACACTATCCCTTTATCCACGATGTCATTGAGTGTAAGCCATGGTCAATGGTCAACTTACAATGCCCAATACTTTTCTCGATTCTAAATATTTGATTAATAGAAATGACATTGATCATATCAATTCAATTGAGCATGGCCATGCATTTCATTAATACTATTCATCGAGGATGTCAAGAGAGACAAATTCCATCTTGACTTATTACACTTTCCTACATAACTTCGATCATGCCAATCATATCCTTTATAATTACTTGGTTAAGAGTAACGTTTGAATATGTCAAAAATGATCTTCATTATGTGGAAGATCATAATAATCTCAGGTTTAAAGATTCTAATGATATAACTATTAAGAGGTTTAATTATGAAATTTGATCATGACATAAACCTCATAGGTGGGTCATGTCCAGTATATGTTCCCCAACATATACCCATAAGTTTGACTTGTATCATATACACATAATCACCACATGATTATCTAATAAAACTTATACTAGTTCTTCATAACTACTAGGGACCAAGGTTCTAAAAAACGTTAGGCGGTCGCTAGGCGCCGCAGGTGCACCTAGCGCCTAGGCGGGATCTAGGCGGGGCCGAGAATTCAAAAATAACAATAATATCCTAGACGGGACCTAGACGTTTCATGAACGCCTAGCGCCTAGGCGGGGCCTAGGCGGCCTAGACGGGTGTCTTTTAGAACATTGCTAGGGACAGAGATTATCATAACAAAACATGTAACAATAAATAATAATCTGAAACTTCTCTTTATATAATGAATAAATGATAACAATATATCGTTCAAACAACTTGCTAATAACATGCCTAGGGCATATACACCAACAGAAAGAGCCTTGATAATTAGAACACACAAGCACCTCACTAAGTTTGATATTTTAGATATTTCTTTGTGAGATACACTAATTTTAGTCTAGGATTTGAACTTCATAGATTATAGGTCTTTTGAGTTGATTGAGCTCAAAATTATTCCTTTGGTTTTGCGTCTCCCTTATTGTGTTTTGCGCCTTCTTTAACTTATATATTTCGGCTACACATTTCACTCTTTCTTTAGTGCGCATTTGTCATTAAATTTTCAAGGGTACAAAAAGAATTTGAAAACAGCTATTCACCCTATCTAGCTATTTTTTTTCATGTCCTTGTTGCTTTTTGGGACCAACACCTTTCGTTAATTATTTGATTTCTATTAAGTCTTTTCGTTAAGTAGTTACACTTTGTCCCACTATTTTTTGGTAATTACAATTCACCCCTGAATATCTTGTTTTAGTATAAATCTCTATACTTAAAAATAAAAAATACCTTTAGGCTCCAAGGCTTTCGCAAACGGCTCACTTATATTTTACCCTCAAATCTTCTCTTATTTCAAGTAAGCCCCTAAACTTTCAAGTATACCATTAGGCCCTTATGTTTTTGAAGATGGGGTGCAGGCCAAAGGAGCAATACTTGAGAACTAAAAGGTACTCGTGCATTATGTTGTCAGCTTCTTACAGTTTATAATATCCCTTCTATATGTATAGATTATTCATCTTAGGTCCCTAATTTTTTGCTTCATACCATTATTTTTTGGCAATTATAGTTTACCCCCTATTCTTTTTATGTTTTTAAGCAAGTCTCTATACTTTCGAATAATACCCTTAGACTCTTAATATTTCATAGATGGGCTACAGTCCAAAAGGGCAAAAGTTGCAAAGTAAAAAGTGGTCCACGCCTTGGCATCCAGTTGGGAAATCTATATATATATATATATATATATATATATATATATGTTATAAAACTGAAGAACCAAGAGCATAATCTCAATAGATATTATTTTATTTCAAGACTATTATAGAGAAAGTGTACAAGAGAGAAAGGTAGAAGTTAAGAACTTCTGAAGTATATTGAAATGAAAACTAGAGCCTACTATTTATAGGTGAAAATTGGCTTCCTCTATAAGCTTCCATAAGGATAAAAACTATCCTTTAGTAAGGCTTCCTTAGTAAGCTTCTCTGAAGATATTTACCAAGCTTACCTAGTAAGCTTCACTGAAGATATTTACAAAGCTTCCTTAGTAAGCTTCGCGAAAGATAATCTTGCAAAGATTCTCTTGTACACTTCTGGTTCAAAGGACATCCACATAATAATATATTATAACACTCCCCCTTGGATGTCCGCAGCTAAGTAGCATGCCTCATTAAAACCTTACCAGAGAAAAACCTTGTGGGATAAAAACTCTAGTGAAGGAAAAAGAGTACACGATTTCTTAGCTTCATGATGCTCCTCTTGAACAAAATATTACTCGCGATCTCTTAGTCGCCTACTCCTCCTTGGAGATTCCTATTGAATGGTAATTGTGCCGCACATGTTGCCTCATTAAAAACCTTCCGAGCAATAACCCTTTAGGAAAAATAATCTCGAAGGAAAAGAGTGCAACTCACAATCTTTTCAATAAACGCTCATTGCCTCGTTAAAACCTTGGCGGGTAACAAAACCCGATGGGAAAAATAACCCCGCGCGAAGGAAAAAGAGTACAATGAAATCTGAGTATCGTCTGGATACTCCCCCTGAAAACTACAAGGGTGGAAGCTCCAACAATCTGCGTAAGCCAATTGTTTTCATATACTTCTCAAAAGTGGCTATAGGTAGTGACTTCGTGAATCAGTCGCCGCAGTTGTCTTGACTTCTGATTTGCTGGATCATTATCTGACAAAATATCAGAATCTAATAACTTCCATAACGTGAGAGTATGTTTTATCAAAGTCAATCCCAAGCCGTTGAGAGAAACCTTATACCACAAGGCGAGCTTTATATCTCGTAATCTCATTTCTCTCATTCCTTTTTCTCGTAAATACCCATTTATATCTCACGGGTATAACCCTAAAAGGTGTAGGAACTACTGGTCCAAACACTCCTCTTTTCTTTAAGGAATCAAACTTTGACTGGATTGCTTTCTCTCATTTAGGCCAATCAATTCTTTGTTTACACTCATTTACGGAGTGAGGTTCAATATCATTACCACATATAATCTCAGTTGCTACTGTATAAGTAAATACACCGTTGATAATTGTTCCATCCCGATTACATATCTCATATATGCATGCATGACTAACTGATATTTCTTTATTCTCATAAATGGATGTCAATGTCGAGGCGTCCCCCGACTTCGTTTTCCAAACGAATCCATAATCTGGAACAATATTATGAGATAGATCGGATGAGATTCCAATTTTATTATCGCTAACGGGATTCGACTTTTGTGCACTCGCCCGTTTACGGGGATGCAAATCCTTGGAATCAATTGGCATCCCTCTCTTCTAGGCAGGGGTATGTATTTCGTTAGGTGAGATCACTGGCCTTCCTGATAATACTCCTTCTGGGAGTTCTATCTTCGTAGGCACATTTGCAGCTTAACAACTATTGAAAGTTCTTCTGGACTTCCAATAACATTTAGATTAACATAAATAGCAGTTATAACAAATCCTGAAACAGATTTTCTAATGAAAAATACATGGGCAAATAGGATCATTCTTGTATCCTTCTTTCGCCAAGTATTCACTGAGATGGTTATACCACATCCTTCCAGATCGTTTTAAACCATACAAAGATCTTTGTAATTTAATTTAACAAACTTCTCGAGAATTTGAATTGCATGCATCATACATCTTGAATCCTTCTGGGATTCTCTTAAACCCTTCTGGGATTCTTATATAAATATCATTGTCAAGTCTGCCATACAAATATGCAGTGACAACATCCATTAAACGCATATCAAGCTTTTCATGTATTGCCAGACTAATGAGATAGCGAAATATAATTGCATCCACCACAGGAGAATATGTCTCCTCATAATCAATTTCAGGTCTTTGCGAAAAACCTTGTGCAACAAGACGTGCTTTATTCTTGTGCAACAAGACATGCTTTATTCTTGTGCAACAAAATGTGCTATATATTTTATTTTCGCACTTGTACTCTACTAGTTTTACACCTTCAGGTGTATGGACTACAGGTCCGGAAAACTCACGCTTCTCAAGTGAGTTGAATTCTGCTTGAATTGCGTCTTTCCTCTTTGGCCAATCATTTCAACATCAATACTCATCGATACACCTAGGTTTGTGATCCTCGTTATTTTCCATAACATTAAGCGCTATATTATATGCAAAAATATTGTCGACAATTGTTTCCTCTCGGTTCCATCTTTTTCCTGTACTGACATAACTGATCGAGATCTCATCATTCTTAATGATTACAGGTACCTGAACTTCTTCTGAAAGTATTTGATCATATTTGTCATGTATCTCTTCTGGAGATTCATATACCTCGACGGGGCTTTTCTCATAATTTGCTCATTTTTTATTTCGAGGATTTTTGTCTTTGAACCGATAGGCCTTCCACGCTTCAGGCATGGTTTAGATTCATTAGCGGATTGTCCAATCGGGACATCAATCCATATAGGAGCATTTACAGCTGGAACATGTGACTTTGTCAGTCTTTTTAGGTCAGTAAATGCGTCTGGCAATTGATACGCTATCTCTTGCAAGTGGATTATCTTTTGAACTTCTGGTTCACGTTGCTTTGTATGAGGATAAAGATAATATTGCAATATATTCCACTTGATTTCTTTTTCCAGCTTATTACTTTCTCCCCCTAATGTTGGGAATATTTTTTTTTCTATCAAAATGACAATCGGCAAAATGTGCCGCAAATAGATCTCCTGTTAATGGTTCAAGATATCGTATAATAGAAGAAGAATCATACCCAACATATATCCCCATTCTCCGTTGGGGTCCCATCTTGGTGCGTTGTGGTGGAGCAATTGGAACATATAGCGTACACCCAAAAATTCTTAGATGGGAAATATTTGGCTCCTGACCATAAGCCAATTCTAATGGGGAGAACTTATAATAACTCGATGGCATGATGCGTATAAGTGTTTCTGCATGTAAAAACAGCATGTCCCCAAGCTACGACAGGTAGCTTTGCTCTCATAAGCAATGGTTTAGCTATTAACTGAATTCGTTTAATAAATGCTTCAGCTAAACCATTTTGTGTGTGAACATAAGCAACTGGATGTTCAACATCTATTCCAATAGATGTACAATAGTTATTAAAAGTCTCTGATGTAAATTCACCAGTATTATCAACGCTAATTGTCTTGATCACATAATCTGAAAATTGTGATCGTAATCGAATTTTTCGCAAACGTCAGGTTGTGAGTTGATAATAAACTTATGTATGACCATTTAGTAGATGCATCTACCATAAAATATCTAAATGGTCCACACGGTGGATCAATCGGTCCACATATATTAACTAGAATTCGCTATAAAAACTTTGAAGATTCAACTCCAACTTTTGCTGGTGATGGCTTAATTATCAATTTGCCTTGAGAGCAAGCAGCACATGAGAATTCATTAGATTGAAAAATCTTCTGGTTTTTCAATGGATGCCCATGTGAATTTTCCATAATTCTTCGCATCATATTAGAACCGGGATGCCCCAACCGGTCATGCCATATAGTAGAACCATTTATATCAGTAAACTTCTGGTTTACTGGTAAAATCATTTATATTAGTAAACTTCTGGTTTACTGTTAAAACCATTTATATTAGTAAACTTCTGGTTTACTGGTAAGACCATTTATATAAGTAAACTTCTGGTTTACTGTCATTTGTATTTCAATTATGCTAATTTTTGTATAGCATACTTTAGAAGAAAATACAGGTAACTTTTCTACCACATATTTGTTACCTGATTCAGTCTTTATAATGCATAAATATTTGATCTCTCCTTCATTACTTGTCTCAATATGATATCCATTTTCACGAATATCTTTAAAGCATAGTAAATTTCTTTGAGACATAAATGAAAGTAATGCATTTTTATACTGATTTTTGTTCCTCTTAGTAGTACTATGTTAGCTCTTCTGAAGCCATCAATTATCTTTGTACTACCACATATTGTACTAATATTAACATCATTTACAAATATACTTATAAGTAAAAGTTAAATATGTTAGAAAACACACACACTGAAATAATAGAACACACTTAAGTAAATTATAATGAGTCAGATACTTTAGTTAGTTTGGGTTTCTCCCCCATTAAGTATGTAATCATTTACATCTGGATTGAGAAAATCTGATATATCCAGATGTATACTTGTAGATGGATCTTGATTTACGTCATCGTTTTCATAGACAAAATTTGTTTCAACATCTTTCCCTTTATTCAGCATTGATGCTTGATACAACTTAACAAGATGTTTAGGCGTACGACAGGTACGGGCTCAATGGCCTTTCATTCTGCACCGATAACATAAATTCTCAATTTTTATCGGTTGCTCAACTTGTCTAGTCGATGATATTTCATTCTTACCTTCTCTATTCCACTTCTGGTGGCGAGAAATATTTCGATCATTATTGGGGTAATTGTCATTATGATACCGATTATAAAATTTCCCCCGACCACGGTCGCGATTACGTCCACGGCCATGTCCACGACCACGTTTTCACCCTCGTTCAATATTATCATATATACTCGCGTTCACTTCAGGGAACGGAGTAGAGCCAGTGGGGCGGGCTTCGTGGTTTTTAATAAGATCTCATTATTTTGCTCAGCCACATGAGATCAATTCAGAATGTCTTTTAAAACCTTTTTCTCAATATTGCTACTGCAGGAGCAAATCAAAGAAGGAATGTGGAGAAAGTTTTCTCTAGCATATCGTTATCAGTTATTCTTTCTCCACATAGTTTTAACTGTGTTGTAATTTTAAACATCGTAGAATTATATTCACTTATCATTTTAAAATCCTGCAAACATATATAAGATATAATTTTGAAATAACTTGAAAATAGACTATGTAGATTTTACCGATACCGTACCTACTTCGGTGACTATAGCTCAGGATCTGGAACTAGAACGAAGTCGTGCTGATAACGTGTTATAAAACTGAAGAACCAAGAGCATAATCTCAATAGATATTATTTTATTTCAAGACTATTATAGAGAAAGTGTACAAGAGAGAAAGGTAGAAGTTAAGAACTTCTGAAGTATATTGAAATGAAAACTAGAGCCTACTATTTATAGGTGAAAATTGGCTTCCTCTATAAGCTTCCATAAGGATAAAAACTATCCTTTAGTAAGGCTTCCTTAGTAAGCTTCTCTGAAGATATTTACCAAGCTTACCTAGTAAGCTTCACTGAAGATATTTACAAAGCTTTCTTAGTAAGCTTCGCGAAAGATAATCTTGCAAAGATTCTCTTGTACACTTCTGGTTCAAAGGACATCCACATAATAATATATTATAACAATATATATATATATATATATATATATATATATATATATATATATATATATATATATATATATATATATATATATATATATATATATATATATATATATATATAGGTAGGTGCTCAAATGAGAACATAAATATCGTGAGAACCGTGAGAACTTGGATACATTAGGTAAGAACCTAATGTATCCAAGTAATGTATCCAAGTGAACCATTGGATACATTAGTTTTTACCTAATGTATCCAAGTAATGTATCCAATGTATCCAACTGAACCATTTGATACATTAGGTAAAAACCTAATGTATCCAAGTTCTCACGGTTCTCACGATATTTAGGTTCTCTCACAGGAGCACGGCCATATATATATATATATATATATATATATATATATATATTAAAGTTGGTGAGGAGAGCTAAGGTGTTGCCATGTGGACAAGTCATGGAAGAAGATTGAATTTGGTGATGCCACATCAACACTAACCTCTTAAATAAGTGACTTTTCATTTTTTTTTCTATTAGCTAATAATATTAGGCATAATTCCATGAGGCCCCTTCTCCCAGATCTTTTCTCCATAAAAGTCCACCTGAGATTCAAAAGTCCACCTCCACCCAATGTCCAAATCAAAATTCCATTAAAGCCCAAAAACCCATCACTCGGGCTGCCCACTTAACCACCAAGCCCAATGCCAGGCCGGATGCCCCGACCTGTACGGATCCGCCCACCCGCCCCGGATCCAGAACCAACTACCAGCCCGCCCATTTTAATTAAAACAAAAAATGTTGACTATAGGTTTTGAACCTAGGATCTTTTCTAGGACAACCATGTCTAACCACTAACTCAATGTATTGCTTTGTTCACATTTTGCAATATTTATTATTACTAACAGCAGTCTGTACGAAACTAAATTACAAAAATTGAGATTTTACAATCAATTAATGAAAATCTTGAATATTCACAAAAAAAAAACTTTTAATATATATATATATATATATATATATATATATATATATATATATATATATATATATAGAATATTAAAAACATGATTTAAGAATATAAAATATCTAAAGATTTTTATTAAAAAAATATGAAAGACGTAAAAAGTAAATTAAATTGTAATTGCAAAAATACATTATTTCAGAAACTTTTATACTTTTTTAATTATTACCCTTTTGGTAAGGCATTTATTTACATAAATGACACCAACTAAGTCTATTATATACTGAAAATATGAGAATTAGAAGAAAATAAATTAAATAACTCTTATACCTTAAATATAAGAGTAATTCTAGTCTTATATTTTAGGTATATATTTTTTTTAAAAAGGGGGATTTAATGTGAAAATAATTACTCTCATATCTAAAGTATAAGAGAAGAACTAGTCTTATACTTTCGGTATAAGAGTTAATATTAAAAATATATGAGAATGATTTTTTAAAATGTTAAAAATTATTTAATTATTAAAAAATAATTAAATAACTCTTATACCTTAGGTATAATATTAATTCTTGTCTTATACCTAAGTATATGAGGGGAATAAAAACCTAATGTATCCAAGTAATGTATCCAATGTATCCAAGTGAACCATTAGATACATTAGTTTTTATCTAATGTATCCAAGTAATGTATCCAATGTATCCAACTGAACCATTTGATACATTAGGTAAAAACCTAACGTATCCAAGTTCTCACGGTTCTCACGATATTTGGGTTCTCTCACAGGAGCACGGCTATATATATATATATATATATATATATATATATATATATATATATATATATATGTGTGTGTGTGTGTGTGATGAGAGCTAAGGTGTTGCCATGTGGACAAGTCATGGAAGAAGATTGAATTTGGTGATGCCACATCAACACTAACCTCTTAAATAAGTGACTTTTCATTTTTTTTTCTATTAGCTAATAATATTAGGCATAATTCCATGAGGCCCCTTCTCCCAGATCTTTTCTCCATAAAAGTCCACCTGAGATTCAAAAGTCCACCTCCACCCAATGTCCAAATCAAAATTCCATTAAAGCCCAAAAACCCATCACTCGGGCTGCCCACTTAACCACCAAGCCCAATGCCAGGCCGGATGCCCCGACCTGTACGGATCCGCCCACCCGCCCCGGATCCAGAACCAACTACCAGCCCGCCCATTTTAATTAAAACAAAAAATGTTGACTATAGGTTTTGAACCTAGGATCTTTTCTAGGACAACCATGTCTAACCACTAACTCAATGTATTGCTTTGTTCACATTTTGCAATATTTATTATTACTAACAGCAGTCTGTACGAAACTAAATTACAAAAATTGAGATTTTACAATCAATTAATGAAAATCTTGAATATTCACAAAAAAAAAACTTTTAATATATATATATATATATATATATATATATATATATATATATTAGAATATTAAAAACATGATTTAAGAATATAAAATATCTAAAGATTTTTATTAAAAAAATATGAAAGACGTAAAAAGTAAATTAAATTGTAATTGCAAAAATACATTATTTCAGAAACTTTTATACTTTTTTAATTATTACCCTTTTGGTAAGGCATTTATTTACATAAATGACACCAACTAAGTCTATTATATACTGAAAATATGAGAATTAGAAGAAAATAAATTAAATAACTCTTATACCTTAAATATAAGAGTAATTCTAGTCTTATATTTTAGGTATATATTTTTTTTAAAAAAGGGGGATTTAATGTGAAAATAATTACTCTCATATCTAAAGTATAAGAGAAGAACTAGTCTTATACTTTCGGTATAAGAGTTAATATTAAAAATATATGAGAATGATTTTTTAAAATGTTAAAAATTATTTAATTATTAAAAAATAATTAAATAACTCTTATACCTTAGGTATAATATTAATTCTTGTCTTATACCTAAGTATATGAGGGGAATAAAAACCTAATGTATCCAAGTAATGTATCCAATGTATCCAAGTGAACCATTAGATACATTAGTTTTTATCTAATGTATCCAAGTAATGTATCCAATGTATCCAACTGAACCATTTGATACATTAGGTAAAAACCTAACGTATCCAAGTTCTCACGGTTCTCACGATATTTGGGTTCTCTCACAGGAGCACGGCTATATATATATATATATATATATATATATATATATATATATATATATATATATATATGTGTGTGTGTGTGTGATGAGAGCTAAGGTGTTGCCATGTGGACAAGTCATGGAAGAAGATTGAATTTGGTGATGCCACATCAACACTAACCTCTTAAATAAGTGACTTTTCATTTTTTTTTCTATTAGCTAATAATATTAGGCATAATTCCATGAGGCCCCTTCTCCCAGATCTTTTCTCCATAAAAGTCCACCTGAGATTCAAAAGTCCACCTCCACCCAATGTCCAAATCAAAATTCCATTAAAGCCCAAAAACCCATCACTCGGGCTGCCCACTTAACCACCAAGCCCAATGCCAGGCCGGATGCCCCGACCTGTACGGATCCGCCCACCTGCCCCGGATCCAGAACCAACTACCAGCCCGCCCATTTTAATTAAAACAAAAAATGTTGACTATAGGTTTTGAATCTAGGATCTTTTCTAGGACAACCATGTCTTAACCACTAACCCAATGTATTGCTTTGTTCACATTTTGCAATATTTATTATTACTAACAGCAGTCTGTACGAAACCAAATTACAAAAATTGAGATTTTACAATCAATTAATGAAAATCTTGAATATTCACACAAAAAAAACTTTTAATATATATATATATATATATATATATATATATATATATATATATATATATATATATATATATATATTAGAATATTAAAAACATGATTTAAGAATATAAAATATCTAAATATTTTTATT
The DNA here is from genome assembly GCA_026119855.1 of Campanula takesimana. Classification (NCBI taxonomy): domain Eukaryota; kingdom Viridiplantae; phylum Streptophyta; class Magnoliopsida; order Asterales; family Campanulaceae; genus Campanula; species Campanula takesimana. The sequence continues at coordinate 171,748 of JAOWBW010000858.1, forward strand.
AAAAAAATATGAAAGACGTAAAAAGTAAATTAAATTGTAATTGCAAAAATACATTATTTCAGAAACTTTTATACTTTTTTAATTATTACCCTTTTGGTAAGGCATTTATTTACATAAATGACACCAACTAAGTCTATTATATACTGAAAATATGAGAATTAGAAGAAAATAAATTAAATAACTCTTATACCTTAAATATAAGAGTAATTCTAGTCTTATATTTTAGGTATATATTTTTTTTAAAAAGGGGGATTTAATGTGAAAATAATTACTCTCATATCTAAAGTATAAGAGAAGAACCAGTCTTATACTTTTGGTATAAGAGTTAATATTAAAAATATATGAGAATGATTTTTTAAAATGTTAAAAATTATTTAATTATTAAAAAATAATTAAATAACTCTTATACCTTAGGTATAAGATTAATTCTTGTCTTATACCTAAGTATATGAGCGGAATAAAAATAAAATATGATACTTTTTTTTTATGTTTTTTAAGAAAATTTGAAAAATGTGATTTTATTACTCTTATACCTTAGGTATAAGAGAAATATTAGTCTTACCTTAGGTGTAATAGTAATTTTAGTCTTATACCTTAGGTATACGGCAATTGTAGTCTTATACCTTAGGTATAAGAGTAATTTTAGTCTTAAACCTTAGGTTTAAGTGTAATTGTAGTCTTATACCCTAGGTATAAGAGTAATAACTAGTCTTATACTTTCGGTATAAGAGTTAATATTAAAAATACATGAGAATGATTTTTTAAAATGTGAAAAATTATTAAATTATTAAAAATAATTAAATAACTCTTATACCTTAGGTATAAGATTAATTCTTGTCTTATACCTAAGTATATGAGCGGAATAAATATAAAATATGAGACTTTTTTTATGTTTTTTTAAGAAAATTTGAAAAATGTGATTTTATTACTCTTATACCTTAGGTATAGGAGCAATATTAGTCTTACCTTAGGTGTAATAGTAATTTTAGTCTTATATCTTAGGTACACGGCAATTGTAGTCTTATACCTTAGGTATAAGTGTAATTGTAGTCTTATACCCTAGGTATAAGAGTAATAACTAGTCTTATACTTTCGGTATAAGAGTTAATATTAAAAATATATGAGAATGATTTTTTAAAATGTGAAAAATTATTAAATTATTAAAAAATAATTAAATAACTCTTATACCTTAGGTATAAGATTAATTCTTGTGTTATACCTAAGTATATGAGCGGAATAAAAATAAAATATGAGACTTTTTTTTATGTTTTTTAAGAAAATTTGAAAAAAGTGATTTTATTACTCTTATACCTTAGGTATAAGAGCAATATTAGTTTTACCTTAGGTGTAATAGTAATTTTAGTCTTATACCTTAGGTATAAGGCAATTGTAGTCTTATACCTTAGGTATAATAGTAATTTTAGTCTTATACCTTATGTATAAGTGTAATTTTAGTCTTATACCCTGGGTATAAGTGTAATGGTAGTCTTATACCCTAGGTATAAGAGTAATTTTAGTCTTATACCTTAAGTATGTGATGAGTGCAATGACAATTATGTAAATAAATGCCTAGGCTGGTATTTCAGTAATAAAGGAGTTAAATGGTGTCATTTACGTAAATAAGTGCTTTTACTGGAGGATAATAATAAAAAATATATGAAAAAAATATATTCAAATACGATATTGCACAATTATAATTTAATTTATTTTTTAGGTCTTTCATTTTTTTTTTCTAATAAAAGATTTAGATACTTTATATTTTTTAATCATGTTTTTCATTTTTATAATTTTTTATTTTACAAAAAATTGATTTTTTTTTTTGAATAATCAAGAATTTTATTAATTGGTTGAGAATCTCATTTTTATTTTTTTTCATTTAGTTTCGCCCATGCGAAGATACTAATAGAACATATTGCAAAATATTTATCAGAAGCTAAGCTGGTTTGGTGGTTAAGGCATATGTTTTCTTAACATTGTTGGGGGTTCGATTCCCAAGTGCCACACATTTTGTTTTTATTATTCAAACGGGCTGGGCGGGTTAGTGACAGTTACGGGCTGGGCTGGGCTGGGCTGGGCTGGGAGTTGGTTAGTTCTGGAGGGTTTAGATGGAATTTTGATCTGACCCAGGGTCCTTATGGGTTTATGATCTGGCCTAGGGTCCAAATCTCATAATATTAGTTACTATATAGGGTAACTATTATAGTTAACTATAATAGTAACTATTACTAATAATAGTAATACTTAACTATAGTACTTAACTACTATAGTTAACTATTATTATAACTATTACTAATAATAGTACTCCCTCCGTCCCAGAGTAAGAGTCCTACTTTCCTTTTTGGTACGTCCCAGAGTAAGAGTCTTATTCCTAAAATGGCAAAGAATCTTTACTATTCACCCCTCTCATTCTCTCTCCTATTTTAGTTTTATACTCACAACACCAATCAATTCACTATTCTCTCCCACTCATACTTTACTTTTACACTCACAACATTTACATCACTTCCAATATTTATTAATAAGCGTGCAAATGAGGGGTATGACTCTTACTCCGGGACGGAGGGAGTAATACTTAACTATACTATAGTTAAGTATTACTCCCTCCGTCTCACTATGTTTGGCAACTCTTGACTTTTAATGGTCAACACAAGTGAACTTTGACTACATATTGGTGTCAAATTAATTATTCTAATGAAATTCTAAAAATTGCTATTGATAGATATATAAATGATTTATCAATAATAATTTTTAGAAATTAATTAGGATGATTGGATTGACATTAATGTTTAGTAAAAATTCACTAATGTTGATCATCAAAAGTCAAAAGATGCCAAACATAGTGAGACGGAGGGAGTAGTAATTATAACTATTACTAATAATAGTAATACTTAACTATAGTACTTAACTACTATAGTTAACTATTACTAATAGTTAACTATTGTAGTTAAGTACTAGAGTTAAGTGTTACTATTATTAGTAATATTTACTATAATAGTTACCCTATATAGTAATTATTACTATTATTAGTACTCCCTCTGTCCCGCTTTAAAGTTCTTACTTCCTTTTTGGTTTGTCCCAATTTAAGGTTCTTACTTTACTTTATTACCTAAAATGGAAAGTAGGACCCACTTGTCATTCTCACAACAAAAACTCTCTACCCACTTTCTCTCTCCTACTTTACTTTTCATACTCACAACATTACTTTTTCTTAATCTCCGTGTAAAGTCAACGTAAGAACGTTAATTTGGGACGGAGGGAGTAATAGTTACTATAATAATTACTTTATATAGTAATTAATATAATTAGTTAATATTGTTAAACAAATAACAATTGACAATTAATAGTTAACTATCGTTATAATTAACATTTATATTTAACTATTATAATTAACTATTAAATAAACTAAAAATTACTATTAATAGTATTAGTTAATCATAATATTTACTATATATATTAATTATATATAGTAATAGTATTATTAGTTAATCATAATAGTTACTATTTAAGTTAACTATTATTATTAATAGTATTAGTTAATCATTATACAATAGTAAATGTTAATATTTAATATTAATAGTACTCGCTCCGTTCGAGAGTAAGAGTCCTACTTTCTATTTTTTTACGTCCCACTAAAAGTCTATTTCCTAAAAGGACAAATGATGAGAAAAAATGAATAGTGTTTTGGACAATTATACCCTCAACACACTGGCAATGTTTACCAATTTTCTATTGTGCCTTTAATAAGTGTGCACAAACAAGGTAGGACTCTTACTCTAGGGCGTAGGGAGTATTAATTAATTATAATAGTTAATATATAGGTTAATTATAACTATTAATATTATTAGTGAATAATAATAGTTATTATATATGTTAATAAGTACAATTAATAATATTAGTTAATTATAATAATTTTTTTAATTATTATTAAAAAATTAACACAATTTTCCTAAATTTATAAGCAAACATTTTAATTCATATATAATATAGTTATATTAAAAAAGTTATTATGTTACATTACTAAATAAAATCATAAAAAACAAAATACGAAAAAATAGTAAATTAGTTTCCCGTGCAAAGCACGGGTTACCCACTAGTATGATATATAGTTAGAGATAAGATGCACATATACCTTGAAGTCATTTTTCTGCAGATATGCCTTTGTACTGCATTAAAATTAGGTGGAAATTTGACCATCATTAACTTTTCGTCCATATTTTAACAGTGTTAACGAGGTTGGTAGTTTTGCAAAGTTTACATATACATGTGGCGAGTAGTCATATGAACATGCTTAGTATGAAAATGGAATATTAAGTTATTTTTATAATTGAACAATATCATTCACACACACACTAGTAAAGAGCCTGTGCTCTGCACGGTCACACTTTACTGATATTACTATATTGATTATTTATTTATATAGTAATCATCATTTTAAATATAATGTTAGCTAGTAATAGTAATCTTATTTATATAGATAATTGAATATTTACCAATATAGTAACAATTATGAGTAACTAATATTTTATTATTACTTAAAATATTCTAATGTATTAGTAAAATAATGTTTTTAATTATAATTTATTATAATAGTATCTATTTTTAGATTGTAAATGTAACAGTTAAAATTACATTTTTAAAAAAAAAAAAACAATAATCTGTGATAATATATCTTCATGGTGGATGGAGTCATGGAGCAGAAGAACACCAATTTCGTTCAATTAAGGACATGAAATGGGACGTGAAATATCGTTGACGACCCTTGCCCTTGAATTTGATCATCAAATAATCTATTTAAGTGATTAGTGTGGTCAATCAAGATTCTTAGTTGGATGAGCACTTCAACTATATCATTAATCCACCCAAAACTATAATTAAAATTAAAAAGAAGTCCGCACTTAATTGCGTAATTAAATTATATCCAAATTTCTCAATATGCAAACAAAATTGGTCCATCCTTTGTCGGCTTAGTGATACATTACGTTCCATAAATTTCTCAATAGATTAACATAATTTGGTTGTCTTGTGAAAAAGCCATAGTGTTTTTCATTAGGTTCTTCTCACTAGTCCACATGTGGCTTCTTACATCCTAAAATTGAATGTCTAGTCCCTTATAAAATTTCCCTCAAAATAAATGTCTATTTTTAAAAATAATTGTACTTTTAAACTATTTTTTACCATTTTTACATTTATATTTTTTCATATACTTGTGAAACTAAAAATAAGTCAAAGAGGTATTGATGTGAAATGCAGCGGAATAATACCAATGATTGATCGAAATCAACCCTTTAAACAATATGATAAAGATCTCTCTATAATAATCTCCTAAAAGACTATTCTGCATGCACGAAGCTTAAGGGTAAAACCCAACAATTGCAAAGCAATTAAATTTTTATTAAACAAAGTCTTATTTTCGGATTACACTGTTAGGCCTATTTTATAGTGCCCATAAAACTTGAAAAACACTCCTAAACCTTCTAAAATTACTCCTAACCTATATGGTAATATAATAGGACTCAAAAATAGCAAAAACATTCCTAATCCTACTCTAAAACCCTTTTTAAATGACCTATCAAAAATAATAACGAAAATACTAAATAAAATAGAAACTAATTTAAACTAAATCCTAAAATACTAATTAAAATACAAAAATAATTAATATGTTTGATGTTGGGTTAATGCCTTTGAATTTGGGACGCCGAGTTAAAGGATTAAACAACAGAGAGATTTCGTAATTCTGGGACAGAGCGCATAAGGAAGGTTTCCAAGTCAGTTTTGGACTAGGTTTCCAAGTTCCTAAGAGATTTTGAGATAAACTTTACTTGTATAAATAGAGGCCAGTAGTTTAGATTAAAATCACACCTCAGATTGTCATAGACAAATTATTAGAGTGCTCAGAGAAGATCAATAATTCTAGATCTAGGGTTTTAGCACAATCAGGAATTTTGTGACCAAAATTCGTGCTAGCATAGATTAGTGTGATCTTGTAAATAATTCTCCAGATTGATAATAATATTCTCTCCCCTCCCCGTGGACGTAGCCAAGTTGGTGAACCACGTATATATGTGTTCTTGTGATCGCTCGCTTTTCTTATCAAGTCTTGTTATTGCTCTAACAAGTGGCATCAGAGCTTGGATGAAAAGGAGAATTAGCATCGAAGGAAGAGATCCAAGATCGAAGAAAAACAAGGTAACAGTTTCTGGTCCGTTTTTATCCAGCACAGCGGTGAAGAAAAAGCCGTAGCGCATTCGTTCACCGTTGGATCGTGCTGATTTTCGGTGAGTAGCTTCGGGACTCATAGATCTTCGATCTGAACGGTGGAGATTGGATTTTGATGTCCATAGCATCCAAAATTGTATCCGGACAGAAGATGCTGGTGTTTTGTCTTCGATTGTATGCGTTTGGAGTTCTTGTTGCGATTTCTCTTAAGTGGGACCAGAACTTTGGTTCGTGGTTAGGGATTCAGGGATTCCGCTGCAGAGAACAAGAAGATGGGTCAAGGAGCAGATTCGATCGACAAGTTCAATGGGAAGAATAGTTTTTCTCTCTGGCAGATCAAGATGAAGGCTTTGTTGGTAGACAAAGATTTATGGGAACCGTTGGAGATTGCAATCAGGCATCGCAAGGATCCCAAGGGTAAGGCGATCACCACAGAAGAGTCAGAGAAGAACAAGCAGACAGCCGCGAAGGAGGCAGCAGCATTGAAGAAGTTAGATCAGAAGGCTCACGCCAAGATCATTAGACAGTTGGATGATGAGATCCTAACCAATGTTGCAGGAACAGAATCCGGAAGCGATCTTTGGTTAAAGTTGGAAGATATGTACATGACACGTTCATTGACCAACAAGTTATACCTGAAGAAGAAGCTATATGATTGTCATATGACTGAAGGTACGCCCATAAATGATCATCTTGACATATTTACTTCTGCATTACTTGAACTGCATAATATAGGAGTAGTTGTTGATGATGAGGATGCAGCCTTGTAGCTTTTAGTATCTTTACCTATGTCTTATGAACATTATGTCAATTCGTGCATAAATCGTAAAGATGGGATCTCTCTAGAGGAAGTGAAAACTTCTCTCAAGATGAGGGAATTGCGTCGAAAGACGAGTGGGAATGAGGCAGGTACCCAGTCATCAGGTTTGGTTGCTAGCAGTACCAACAGCAGGGGTTCTAGTGGGAGGAAGAACAATCAAGGTAATTCTTCACACGAGAAGGGTCCAAAACATGGGGATATCTGTAATTTCTGCAAAGAGAAGGGGCATTAGAAGTTCGACTGTCCCAGAAGGAAGCAAGGCAAGGCACCAGTCACAGCAGAGGCCATGACGGCCAGAGATTGCAGTTCAGATGAGGATTATGCTCTAGTAACATCAGAATCAGCATGCGCATCTGATGCGTGGATTCTTGATTCAGGAGCGTCTTACCATATCAGTCCTATGAGAGAATGGTTTACCGGTTATAGGCAGATAGTTGGCGGTGATATAAGCATGGCTAACAGTAAAGTCTGCAGGGTTGTCGATATTGGTTCAATCAAGGTCAGGACTCATGATGGTAGGGTTGTCACTTTGAACGAGGTTCGACACGTTCCGCATATGACGAAGAATCTGATTTCTCTTAGTCAGTTAGACAGCAAAGGGTTCAGTTTCAAAGGTAAAGGTGGAGCAGTTTGTGTCTGTAACGGTTCAGAAGTGATGCTGAAAGGTCTTAAGCGGGGCTCCTTGTATTTCCTCCAAGGAAAGACGCTTGCAGAGTCGACTATGGCTGCATCAGAAGAGGTGAACGAGGGAGATATGTCTAAGCTGTGGCACATCAAGCTCGGTCACATGAGCACTCGAGAGATGCATGAGTTGACTAGCAGAGATCTTCTTTATGGCCATAAGATCAAGGATCTTAAAGGCGTTCTGGATTACATCCACTCAGAGAGTTGGGGACCTTCACGTCAGGAATTTCTAAAGGGGCACAAATATGTCTTGTCTATGGTTGATGATTACTTGAGGAGGCCTTGGGTGGTTATCATGGAGCACAAGAATGGGGTCCTAAGGAATTTCAAGGACTGGAAGACAGTAGTGGAGAACCAGACAGAGAAGAAGATCAAGAAGCTCCGGACAGATAATGGTTTGGAGTTCTGCAGTACTGAGTTCGATTCGTTTTGCAAAGAGGTTGAGGTTTCTAGACATCTCACCAGCAGAGGCACACCACAGGAGAATGGTGTAGCAGAACGAATGAATCAGACATGGCTTGTGGGAGCGTTGTGCATGCTCTCCAATGCAGAGTTGTCTAAACGTTTCTGGGCAGAAGCGCTTAGTATAACATGTTACTTGATTAATCATAGACTTCATACCGGTATTGGCCTCAAAGTTCCCTATGAGGTATGGACTGGTAAATCTATGATTGTTTCAAGTGTTGGCGGTGTTGATAAACAGGTGGAGCAACAAGATACTGAAGAGTTAGTTGTCCCACAGTCAGATGTTTATCAGGATCCACCAACAGAGACAAAGACTGAAGCACCAGAAAGTTCAAGTTCAGTTCCTAAAGAACATGGGTTAACACAAGGAGGGTCTAGAAGAGCTAATTTCAGGAATAGATTTGAAGACTTGGTGTCTTATGCACTGCAGGTTGCTGAGGAAGTAGAGCCCGTTCTTGCGGAACCTTCTATTTTCAATAAAGCAGATACATGTTCAGAGTCATCTCAGTGGTATGCGGTTATGGGTGATGAGATGGAGTCTCTTCACAGGAATCAGACTTGGAAGTTGACCACAAGGCCAGAAGGCAGAAAGATTGTGACTTGCAAGTGGATCTTCAAGAAAGAGGAAGGGATGTCACCGGCAGAAGGGTTCAAGTATAAAGCTCAAGTTGTTGCAAGGGGTTTCACACAGAAAGAAGAGGTGGACTACAATGGGATCTTCTCAACAGTGGTCAGACACACTTCGATCAGAGTGTTGCTAGAAATAGAGGGAGAAATCTACATGACAGAGTCGGAAGGATTCCAAGTTCCTGGTAAGGAAGATCAAGTTTGTAGATTGAAGCAATCGCCTAGGCAGTGGTACAAGAGATTTGACAGCTATATGATAGCAGCAGTCAAGAAGTCAGAGATTCAGAAGTCGAAAGGCTTATTGGTCGCAGAGATGAAGGGTTTGGGTAACACAAAGAAAATTCTGGGTATGGAGATCTATAGAGACAGAGACAAACGGAAACTGTTCTTATCCCAGAAAAGATACATCAAAAAAGTTTCAGAAAGGTTTGGTGGGTCGACAGCTAAGACTATAGATACTCCGGGTCCAGTGAATGCATATACAGTCGCGTTTGGGCCCAAATCGGTTGAGGAGAAAGAGTATATGGCTCCAGTATCATATGCTAGTGCAGTTGGTAGTTTGATGTATACTACAGTGCGCACTAGCGACGTCAGACTCGTCTGTAAAGATGGGACAGAATGTGCAGTCAAGGGTTCCTAGATTTGGGTGATGTTGACTCAAGAAGATCGAAGACCGGATATGTGTTCACGCTTGGTGGGTCAGTTGTCAGTTGGAAGGCTAGATTGCAAACGACAGTGACGTTGTCTACAACAGAGGCAGAATACGTAGCATTGACAGAGTCCGCTAAGGAAGGAATATGGTTGAAGGGATTGATCAGCAATCTTGGGGTTCATCATGAGAGGACCAAGCACATTGATGTCAGATATCATTTCCTATGTCACGACCCGAAAACTAGGCTTTATTTTATTAGTAATAAATAATTATTATTTATTTATTTGCTTATTTATTTATTTAAATTATTATTTATTTAAATATTTATGTGTGCATTTTATGTGTTATAATATTTATGCCTAGCATTTTATTTGGGTCATTTGTGCTAGTGTAGAAATATTGGGTCTTAGTTGTTAGTGGGGAGTTTTGAGTTGGGTAGTATTGAGGAGGGGGTCTATGTGTAAGTTTTTTAAATCATACTCCTACCCTCTCCCTACACCTCCTTCTCCCTCACCCTACTCCCTCCCATTCCCAGAAATATCTCTCTCTCTCCATTGATTGGGTAAGTTTTCTTCTCTATCTTCTCTCTTCATTTTCTTCCTCTTCCTCTCATAATCTCTCATTTCTTAAAACGTGAAATGTGTTTAGATCGTCGATAGGATCGCGTAGAATCAAAAATATTTAAAATCCATCAACTTTGAGAAAATCCAAGTAAATTACTTTTCCCCCATTTTGATGTTAAAATGCTCATATCATGTTCATATAATGCTTTTGTTGTTATATTTGAAGTTTGGATGAGGTTGCAATTTATTTGGAATTTATTTGGGTTTTTGGTTAAAAATGGTGATTGTTTGAATGTTGGGATTTGATCTTGATATTGGTTGTTAAATGTTGTTGTATGAGTCTTTTTGGACTTATAAGTTGTTTTGGTACATTAGTATGCTAGTTAGAGGGTTGGATTTTGGTTGAAATGTGTTTTGGTATGAAAATGGAAGAACCCAGTTTGTTCTTCCCGATTTCCAGCAGTTCAGAAGATTGGGCGGCCGCCCAAAAATGTCTGGGCGACCGCACATCTATCTGAAAGGTTTTGTTCTTGTTTGATGGCTTTTTGGGCGACCGCACAGTTGGGTTTGGGCGGCCGCACAGAACCTCTGAAAGTTTTCATTTGTTAATTTGTGTGATTGAAGAATGCGTTTTGGTCTAAGTCTTGGGTGTCCTTCTAGTCGACCTTAGTGATCATTGTAGTACACTCTAGATAGAATTGGGTCCTTTGTGATCAAGTTTGTGTTTGAAATTAATTAAGTGTTAATTGGGATTTGGAACATCTTATTGAGGTATTGTTGGTTTGACTCATCTTTGTGATGATCATTTGGTATATGTTTGGGCATCTTATGATGTGTTCGTGATTGTTCCAATCGAATTGATTTTCGAGTAAGACTTGGTCTAGGTTTTAGGCGATGTCCTATAGTACCTAGAGGGTGGTTACTGAACACCAAAGTGTAGGGTTTAGTCCGGTCGTGATCATGTTCTAATAAGTGTAACCTTTTGGATTCGTTTGGGGTGTTTAGAATTGGTTCGTTATGAACGAAGGTAAAGCGTGATTGGCAATTGGGTATCTATGGTTTGATTAACCTTAAGATGTATTCATTCGGATTTCTTATTTGGAATTCCAGGTGTGATGAGATGGTTGAGTTCATAGTCCTAGTATATCTTTTGAGTAAATGTTTATGATCATTTTGGTAATAGTCATTGTGCTATTTGTGAGCGACCGTTTGGGTTGTGCTCTTTATGAGTAACTTGTGGGTATCATATTTAGGATGTATTTGGTACGTGCCTTATCTTGGAATCATTATGTTTTAATGGTCAATGTTGTTGGACTCTTTTATGAGAAACTCTTTGTGCTATTGTTGTTGAACTCTTCTTGAGTAATCGTTTGCATCTTTTATGGTGATTAATTGGTATGGTTCCCTACTTTGGAACCTTAAATTGTTTATTTAAGCTAGTATTTATTACTTAGCATTTATTTGGAAGCCCAGCTGGCATATTTGTTGCATCGGGCGATGGGAAAGATTATAATGGCAAAGCCAAGTCCATTATAATGTTGACCATTGTTTTGCCCCCTTTTATACCCCCTTTTCCAGATTGGCCTTGGAAGGGATAAGTTAGCTTCCTTTGTGAATGTATCTAACTACCGAGCATGACTTTGTGGCATGGCTCTTGTCCTTTGTGACACTCTCATTGTTATTGGTTCCGGTACCGGGTTTCTCTTCAGCTTTCATGCTAGTATGAAGATGATGATTTGTTGATTATTGAAGCTGCGCAGCGACCTTTATTTGGTTCTTCAGTTGGGTGAAACCTTGGCTATGTATCCACTTATGAGTGTTTATTTCAGCTTTATGTGTTGCATGATGAGCTGGTCGTTATTTCCAACCGGTATGGGACGGTTGGCGATAGGGAGCCTCTCATTTGTTGTTATATGTTTATTTATATGATTGATTATTGGATGTTACCGTTCGTCAGCATGTCACTTATTATTCCGCTGCTATCTGTCTTATGTTAATTGCTATTGGTCATTGAATATTAGCATGTCATGTAGTTGCATTAGTAACTTACTGAGATTTTATCTCACCCCGTTTATTTCCATCTTTATTTTTCCTTAACCCCCCCAGGAGGAAAAGGATTAGGGTTCGCGGTTCAAGGAGGACGTCGAGAGGATTGAGATTTTGGGGCAGGTTGTTATAGATCGGTTTACATTATTTAAATGTATAACCTTTTGGGGATAATTTTACCATTACTGACGTCATTAAGAATTGTATATTTTATTCTTTTGGGTATAAGCTGTGGAGCTTATGTTGGATGTACATTGTTGATTTAATCTTGGATTTGTAAAACCTTGTGTTATCATCTTTTGGTTCAAAATTGAATTTTTAACTTTGGTATTTCATAGTTTTGGTTTTAAGTCGAAGTCCAGCTCGCGGTCTCGGGCCCGCGGGGTTCGGGGTCGCGACATTCTAAGGGATGAGAAACGGGCAAAGGTGAAGGTAGGGACGGCGAACAACCCTGCAGACATGTTCACAAAACTCGTGACGGGAAGCAAGTTCCAACATTGTTTGGACTTGCAGATTGTTCGCAGCTATTAGATAGCAGAAGAGGCGAGGGGGGAGAAAAGGTTTGTTGTCATGGAGATTCAAAGTCAAGGTGGAGATTGTTGGGTTAATGCCTTTGAATTTGGGACGCCGAGTTAAAGGATTAAACAACAGAGAGATTTCGTAATTCCGGGACAGAGCGCAGAAGGAAGGTTTCCAAGTCAGTTTTGGACTAGGTTTCCAAGTTCCTAAGAGATTTTGAGATAAACTTTACTAGTATAAATAGAGGCCAGTAGTTTAGATTAAAATCACACCTCAGATTGTCATAGACAAATTATTAGAGTGCTCAGAGAAGATCAATAATTCTAGATCTAGGGTTTTAGCACAGTCAGGAATTTTGTGATCAAAATTCGTGCTAGCATAGATTAGTGTGATCTTGTAAAGAATTCTCCAGATTGATAATAATATTCTCTCCCCTCCCCGTGGACGTAGCCAAGTTGGTGAACCACGTATATCTGTGTTCTTGTGATCGCTCGCTTTTCTTATCAAGTCTTGTTATTGCTCTAACATTTGACTTTGTCTAACATTCGTCCTACATCAGGTATAGCTCGAATGGTATATGGTATCACTTTCTATTTGAAAGATTAGGGGTTCAATTCCGCCAAATACATTTTCAAATGCGTTCTTGTAATAGTTTAAGACATTCATGAAAAATAAAACCCATTTTTAACTTAGTGAAACAAAAAAATATATATGTAAAGTGGATAGCGAGATAGTTACTTTCCCTATTACATTTTTTCAAACAATTTTCTAAAATGTTACTTCATATGTCTCATTATAAAGATTACTTTTTTTTTTTTTTTTTTTTGCGTTATATAACAAAGATCCCAAAATGAAATCTAAAAAATATTTGTTAATTCATTACAACCCATTTGTTCATTCACAACAACAATTCTCTTATTATTCCACACCCACATTCTCTGTCTTGCTTTATTTTATATGCTCACAGCACCTACTCCACTATTAATATTATATTTATTTTTCAAAATTACCGTGTGTTTAAATTCAGTAAATTTTACTATTAGGCGATATTTTTTTTAGTTACCGTGCATTTTAACTCTTGTAATTCTTACTCCCTCCGTTTCAAAATACATGTCATTTTAGGAGTTGATTTTTGTTCCAAAATATTTGACGTTTTACTATTAACAAAAAATATTTGCTCTTGTTTACCTATTATATCATTATTCATTAATTATAAAATATTTCTTGTACATGTATTTAAACTGCTTAGAAAATTGGATCCTGTTAGGGCACATAAGTCTTTTTTATATTTAGTAATTGCATTTTTTAACATATGTGAAGAAGTATAAAACGACATATGTTTTGAAACATAATGAGTATTATAGAACGGAGAGAGTACTTAAAAATTAAAAATAGATATTTATTTAGGATGTGGGGAGTAACTTATTTTGTGTTTATTTATCTTTTTTTCTTTTTTATTTTTAAGAAATCAGACCATTTAACATCCCTAATTATGATGAAATCTCTCATCAACACATTTCAGAGATGATATCTTATGTACTACTTTTTTTTATATTATAATCATTTTAATCTTAATAACTTATAGCCGTTAGATCACTTGTGTTAAACAAGTAATATACAAAAATGTTACGGAATATCTCCAATCCACATAAGATTAAGAAAGTAGTAATCTAAATGAAACAAGCTACTTCGCGCGCACTCCATTGGATTTCGAAACACTCCACCGAGCGGTTAGCTCCTCCCACTCCACCCAATGGCTTCGATTAGAGCCACCTCATTGGATTTTGTGTTCGACGGATGAGATGTGTCCGAGCTCGGTAGGACTCATAAAAAATTGAAATCATTTTAGCCGCACACAAAATGAGCTCGCCTATGTGGTTTTGATCGGGGCCGTTGGGTGGAGCTAAAATGGGTGGAGCGGTTCCGGATCCATTTCGGATTTCGGGGAAATGATCGTCAGTTTTGTTTCATTCAATTGGAATCCACAACATTTTCTTGTCTTTATGCTTTTATTCATGAGTTATTGACTCACCCTGTTAGGACACTTCCAATCAGGAATAGCAAACACAAGTTTTAATACTCAGTATATTGTTTTGTACTGACATCTTTAATGGTAATCTCTAATACGGAGAAATATTTATATAGTACTCCCTCTGTCCTGAAAGATAGGTTAACAAAAATAAAATTTTATCAATAATTGGTAACGATCTAATTATTCTAATAAAATTCTAAAATTTATAATTGATAAATCATTAAGTGATTTATCAATAACAATTATTAGAATTTTATTGTGATCATTAATTAATATAAACATTTAAATTGTTTACAATTAATAAATGAGGTTATAATTGGTAAAAAATTGCAAATATTTATTGATAATAGTAAAACTTCAAGTATTTTGAAAAAAATAATCCTAAAACAATACTCCTTCCGTTTCAAAATACATGTCGTTTTAAGAGTTAATTTTTGTTTCATAATAATAGTCGTTTTACTATTTTTCAAGATTTTGTTTTTATACCAATTGTAGTATTATTAATGATAGTGAACCATCTCTTGCACAAGCATTTAATAGTCTAATTAATTGGTATGCTTTAAGGGTGTATGAGACTTTTTCACATGCATTAATTGCATTTTTTAATATGTGTGAAAAGGTCTAAAACGACATATATTTTCATACAAATGAAGTACTATATATTATGAAATGGAGGGAGTAAATTTTTTGTTGATATTAAGAAAGGTAGGAAATATGTTGCATTCTTATATATCAACTCAAATATTTCAAAATATTATTTTAATGGGGGAAAAAACAATTCTTGATAAATAACATTCGTATGTTTATGTGGTATTTTTATGCAATTTTTTTGCTGTATTTTCACACCATATTTATGTCATATTTTTATACCGTCTTTCATATCATATTTTGACAATATTTTTTAATGTCATATTTTTATATCACATTATTTTTATTTTTTATTTTCATATCTTATTTTTATACCTATTTTTATACTCACTCTCCTTCAGAATAAATGTCATAGTTGACAAGTCAATATTTTTAAACATTTAGTTATGTTTTCTTGATTGTCAAATCTATTGATGTGGGTAAATCTATTGATGTGGGTAGAGTGACTCCTCCTATAGCATTGCAATGTTTGTATCTATTAAAATGGGTAATATAAGAGATTACCAAACTTTATGTTGGAAAATAGTGTATTTTTGTATTATGTGAAGGAAATATGATTTATTTTCATGATAAATAATTTGTCGAATGACAAAATTAATTATGGGTTTGTGTTTAGCTCCATGAGAACATTGACATAATGTATTTATTTGTCCAATTTTGTGTTTGGATGAATAAGAATTTAAGGCTTGAAGTTGGGAAAATAGTTCATCTCATTTGAACTAGAATGTCAAGTGACTAGTTCATCTCATTTGAACTAGAATGTCAAGTGACTAGCCTTATCTCCAAAACAATTAATAAAGGACATATGGATTGAGTTTATCCTTTGATTAATTTGGGAGATTGAATAGTTGTTGGTTGGACTATAAAAGGAGCAACAACCATTTGTGAAAACACAATAGAAGAAACACAAAAAGAAACACTGTTTTCAGCAATCTCTCCACATCATCTCTTTCGTTGCATTTTGTTCATTCCTCCTATTGTCTCCTGCATTGCATACTCGTGGTGATACTGTCCAGGCACTTAATTCAATTCGCCGGAGTCTCTTAGTGCAGGGAAGCATCCGGTTCGTGCGAGTTATCCTGGGAGACTAGCGTCCGAAGATAACCTCAAGCACTCACGGTAAGGGGACGAATAAGTCTTAAGGACAGTGTGTTCAACACACGGCTCGGCACAAAACATTCAGTCTAGTTTTTTTTTTTATCTAATCTCCAGTTTATTAATTAATTTATTTATTATGTATTCTGTAATTCGAGTTCTTTTTTGTAGAATTTTCCTAATAATCTTAAGACTTATTCTTTCTGCAAGAGGGAACGGATTACAGAACAACATACTAATTTCAATTATGAGAAAGGATTGCAGATTACGATATTCTTGTGGCGTGGTAGCTATTGGAGAAAATATTGAAAATTGATGGAAAAATGGTGGAAAAGAAGCAAATTTCCAGCACTGTTTTTTCATGACCAGCTGTGGTAAAATGAATTTTCCCACTTCGTTAACCGTTAGATCGTTCTGAAATTTTTGTGCATGTTCAGGACTCATAAAAGAAAAATCTGAACGGTAGCGATTGGATTCTGATATCCAGAGAAGGAGATAAAAAATTCGCGGAATAGCAGTTTTTGTGAAACAATTTGCTTTCTACTTGTTTAATGATTTAACCAAGTTGGAAACATTGATGTTCATGACATCAACTATGAAACAATGGTGGATATGCCTCGTAAAGTGGTTATACATCTTGTGATATGACTCTTATGGATCATATGAATCATATTGAAGAGAGTAAAAAATTCGATGGAACTAAGAACGTTGAAAGATGAAGTCTTTAACGTTACATTGACAAAGATAATAGGGCTTTTTGAAAGAAGTTGTTAAAACCTCTTATGGTCAATGGTGACAAATGTCACAAAAGTTTAACATAATAAGGCTGTTGTTAAAGCTTATTATTGTTAATAGTGACAAAAAGTCATAAAGATGGAAACAATAGGACTTTTTGAAAAAAATTGTTAAATCCTATTGTTATAGATGATGGGTAATGACACAAAAATTTAGATGAAGGGCTTCTAAGAATTTGTGCATTTTGTAACGACCCCAAAAGCCCGTCCCTATTTTTTTAAAAATTTTTGGGAATTTTTATTTGACTTATGTGTGCATTTTATGTGTTGCATAATATTTTATGACTTGCACATATTGTTTGATTAATTGTGTTATTTATTTAGTAATAAAGGTTAAAGGAGCTAAATGATTAAGTTGAAACTTTAGGGTTCTTTGTGAAAATGTAACTATAGGGGCTTAATTGTTCAACTTGGAACTTGAGTGACAAAAACATAATTTTGGGTAAAAAAATCTTTACAAGGTTATCCTCCCATCTCTCTCTGTGTTTCATTTTCTTTGCACAGCACAATTTCCTCGTTCACTCCTAGGGTAGGAGAAAAAGGTAAGTTCAACATATTTCGATTTATATCTTTTTAATTACTTCTCCGTTTTAAAATCTAATTATATAATAATGATCAGGACGTTGAGTAAGTCATTTCTACCTGAACAAAACATATTTCTGCGATACTTTTTCCAGAAATAGGTAAGTTACTAATTCCCCTTTAAATGTTAAAATGGTCATATATGTTATACTTGATACTTGTACTTGTTATTTTTGTGATTCGGATAATATTTGTGATACTTGTAATTTTGGGACAAAGGGAGTATTTGGTATGGTCGTTTGGTTGGGTTCAAAGTAGTGTTAGAGTTGTTTGGGACTGATTTTGGTAGCCTTAGTAAGGCTATAAACGTTAAGTGTGTAAGTGTTGTACTTTTGAGGCGGTGGAACGAAAGGAGTAAAAAATGTGCAATTTTGGCCTGGCAGGGTTTTTAGGCGGTCGCCCACTATGGGGCTGGGCGGGCGCCCAAAACAACTAAAAGGTGAATTTTTAAAACAGGGCTCTTGGGCGGTCGCCCAAGATAAGGGCGGGCGGGCGCCCACTTTTGCTGAAAAAAATTAATTGCTTAATTGATTTGGTTTAGGACCCGATCTTGGGCTAGGTTTTGTGCCCTAGTCTAGGGTGCCTAGATAAGTGTTTTGGGAAGCTAAAATGGTAGATGATGATTTGGTTTCATATGTGTACAAGGTTGTGTTTATGACTTAAATGTCAATGTTATTGGGAACACTTATGAGTGATTCTTTTGTGTGCTTCTTGTGATGTGTTTGGCTTGGTTCCCTACTTTGGAATCATTGCCCCCGGTTGTTGTTTAAGCAAGTATTTATTACAGTGCTTTGTTTGAAAGTCCAGCTGGTTTTGTGTTATCGAGTGGAGGTGGAAAGGATTATAGTGGCACACAGTCAAGTTCACTAATAGGCTTTTCCACTGGACATTTTTTTCTAATCGAGTGGAGGTGGAAGGATTATAGTGGCACACAGCCAAGTTTACTATAAGGCTTTCCACTGAACCTATTTTCCCCAGTCCAGATTGACCTTGGATGGGATGAGTTAGCTCCCTCGAGTGAGCATTTGGGTTATGACTTTGTGTCATATTTCCCCGTTGTTACTTTGGTTCTTATGGTTATGGTTTGGTTTTCGGGATCCCGGCTTCAGATCTTTGATGCTGCTCAGTTGATACGTCTCAGATGGTTATATGTTTGATTCGAGAACCTTGGCTAATGTTCTTTCGGTAAACCTTGACTAAGTATCCTTGTGAGTGTTACATTGTTGTATGTGTGGTATAATGAGTTGGATTTGCCCTCATGCTATGTGCTATGTGATGCTTATGATATTGTTCGTTATACTTATCATTATAGCATGAAACGTAGTTGCATTTTAGTAGCTTACTGAGATTCATTCTCACCCTTTATTTGTTTACTGTTTTAGATAAAGGCGAGTCCAGGGGATAGGACACTTTGGCACGAGAGGACGTTAAAGTGGTAAGAGTTGGGATTTGTTTAGTAAAGATTACATTACATAGATGTAATACCTTTTGGGTAGAGTTTCCATGACTTCATCATTCTGTAACACCTATTTTGGATAATGTGGGTGTATGTACATTTGTTTAAAAGTTTGTAAGCCTTCGGGCTAAGTACTTTCGTTTGTGAAAGAGTTTGTTTGAAAGTTAAATGAAGTCTTTGAACTTCGAGTGTGGATTTGTTAAACTTTATGAAAGTATATTTCGAAAAATTTTCTAAAAGTGTTTTATAACGTCTTCCAATCGTGTCCCGATCGTGGGGCCAAGTAGGACCACGGGTCTGGGGCGCGACAGTTGGTATCAGAGCCTGGTTGTAGATGGTCTAAAATGACTATGTGACCTAGGAGGGTAGTTGTGTAGAGAATGAGTAACGTTGAGGGTTTTATGCAGGTACTTATTGAAATGGTTGGGACAGAAGGAGATCAGTCTGGGCCTTCAGGGCATGGTAATGTTAGAGAAGAGGTTCGAATGATGTTCCAAGGTATGTTTGAAACTGCAATGAAAGCAATTAACGACATAGTTGAGCGTAAAAGCAAGGTTGAAGCTTCAGATGTGACAAGATAAGGAGGACAGCCAAAACCACAACATCAGTATGGCGATAATAGAGGATCTCAGGGTACATCTTCACAACTTAGAGGATCTTCTCAAGGACCACAGAAAATCAGAAGTCAAGTTAAACGAGTATGTAGTTATTGTTGGAGGGAAGGACACTTAGAGGAGAAATGTTGGAAGAAGCAAGGTAAATGTATGAGATGTGGTCAGTTGGGTCATTTTCACAAGGATTGTCCAAGAATGAAGAATAAGGCATTGGGAAGTGTTGTCAGGCCTTCTCAGGGCCAGAAGAGGGATTCTTCAGGGAAGTGTTGTCAGGCCTTCTCTGGTTCTTCGCATTCTTATGTGTCTGTGCATTTTGCTTCTCGGTTGCATTTGTCTTCTGAGTCTCTACCTTATGTGTTAGAGGTGTCTATACTAAGGGGGAGTGTTTGGTGATTGATAGAGTGTTGCGCACTTGTGATGTGCAAATTTATGAGCATGTTTTACTTGCTGGTTTAGTTATTTTGCCATAGCAAGATTTTGATATTATTGTGGTGGAGTTTTATATGTTAGTGTGCTTTAATTAAGCATGGTAGATATATGTGTTGGGCATTCATGTTATTTATGCATTAAAGTCTGAAAATTGTTATCAGAAGGTTGTGCCGGGTATTTAGTTTACATGGTTGGTAGTAGAACGTCTACATCTAAATTGGAGGATTGATCATTTCTTTGTGAAATCTCAGATATATTCTTTATTGAGTAGTACATGTTACCTGGGGAGAAAATTGGGTTATATTGAGTTGTTACAGTACAATGCTACAGTGCTAATATCTAGTTTAATATACCTATAACATCGGTTGAGTTAAAGGAGTAGAATATTCAGCTTGAGATATTTCTTGATAAGGGATTTATTACGTTTAGCATATCTACGTGGGATGTATCGGTATTGTTTAGTATAAAAAGATATAGTACTTTACGAGTGCATATTAAATACAAAAAGCTCAATCAGGTGACTATAGCGAATCATTACTTGTTATCTTATATGGGTGATATATTTTATCAACTTCAGATATCAGTGGTTTATTCAGTGTTTGACTTGAAGTGATTATTATCAGTTGAAAATTTGAGATGGGTATATTTCAAAGACGGCTTTTCATACCAGGTATGGGCATCATAAATTTGTGGTTATATTGTTTGAATTAACAATTGCTCCAGTGGTATTGTTGGATATTCTGAATTATATCTGAAATCATAATTGGATTGCTTGAGAGAAGCAACGGGTTGTGAAATTAAGGTATTATGTCTTTTTATTAGCGGATATATTATTTTGAGGAAGTTACAATACAGGCATAGATATTGGTCGTTTAATTACGAAAGCAACAGTATGTACGTGGCTTGTTGGGATTGGCATGATATTGTTAGAGATTTATTGGTGAATTTCTAAGGTAGCTAAACTGTTAACTAATTGACACAGAAAGATATACTTCCTCGATGGATTGATAAGTGTGTAATGAGTTTTGATTATTGAAATAAGGGTTAATAACAACTTCAGCATTTATATTGCTTAGTGGATTTGATTAGTATTACAATTGTCAAGAGGGTATGACCGTGTTACTATTTTCTAATGGATATTTCGAGTTTTACCATTATAGTGGATCTAATCAACTCATTGTTCATGGTGATGCCTCGAAGAGTGATTGAGATGTTTATCCATTCAGAATTGTATGGCAGTTATGTATGCTTCGAGAAGATTGATTCCTTATGAACAAAGTTATCCTCACCATAACTTGAGGTTGATTTCGATTATACATTCATTCCATTAGTAAATGACTTTTGTAGAGCCATATTTGAAGTGTCTACTGACCATGAGAGTTGAAGTAATCGTTTTCTTCAGGAGAGCTACACTTGAGACAATGCAAGTAGAGTATTATGTTATATCATTCAGGAAAGACAAATATATTAGAGGATTCCTTGACTTATAGTTCATGTTTGATAACACTAAATGGGGGAAGGTTAGAGGAATTGACATCTTGGAGTCCTTATGAGTCGAGACATGTGATGATTTTGCGATTGTGAAAGCTTTAAGTTTCTACTCTATTGAATGATTTCAACTATAGAAAATTACTAGTGGAATGAACGATGATTGACAACACGATTTTGTTCGTTGCTAGTGATGGAACTTTAACTTTTGTAGCAGAGTATGTAGTCGACACTTAGTGGAACCAACATGCATAACGGAATTCAACTATAGGTACTTGAAGAGATACACAAGACCAATTTAATTATAAATCCGAGTAAATGTAATTGAGATAAATTTGAAGAGTTACATTTGATTTGTTTGACACGAGAAATTCTAAGCATTCAACTAAGTCCTTGAGCTGCGAATAATCTGGAAGTAAAATATCAGTGATCAGTTGGTTTGTGACAAGCCTTTGAGATTTCTGAGTGGATATGAATCTATTGTGAAAGGTTTCATTGAAGGAGTTACACTGAATAGTTGAGAACAATGATGTTGATTGATAGCGGATTGGTTACCAAGTTTCCTCACCTTATCTATTTTGAGGGTATAAATGTTAATTCCAGTTGTTACTTATTTGTTCAGAAGATAGTTCGATTTCATGGGATGCCTATGAGCATGGTATTAGATATGGGTTCCTTATTTACATCTTGATTTTAGTAAGCAATTCAGAAGGCTTTGAATTCAGAATTGGGATTTAGAACGACTTTTCATCCTCAGACAGATGGTCAGTTAGGAAGAACCATTCAGATTCTTGAGGACATGTTGAGAACTTGTTCAGTTGATTCTTAGAATTTGTGGGATATACCTTTACTTCTCGTGGAGTTTGCTTAATATATCAGTTCTTTTGAGATTTTGGGAAGAGTTGGAGATTGGGCTTATCATCTTGTGTTACTTCCTTCTCTTGACAAGGTTTATAATGTGTTCCATGTGTCGATGCTACGCAAATCTGTTTATGATCCTTCTCATGTGTTTTCTGAGGTTCCCGAGGATATTGAACCAAGTATGTCCTATGAGGAGTATCCAGTTCAGGTGATTGATTCTAAAGTTCAAGAATTGAGAACTAAAAGTATTCCTCTTGTTAGAGTTGTGTGGAGGAACCATAATGTAGAAGAATCAACTTGGGAGCTTCGGGATGAAATGGAGAGGAAATATCCTTGGTTGTTTGATTCGTTTGGTAAGTTATCCTAAAATTCGGGACAAATTTTTTTTAAGGGGGAGTGATTGTAACGACCCCAAAAACCCGTCCCTATTTTTTAAAAAAATTTGGGAATTTTTATTTGACTTATGTGTGCATTTTATGTGTTGCATAATATTTTATGACTTGCACATATTGTTTGATTAATTGTGTTATTTATTTAGTTAGTAGTAATAAAGGTTAAAGGAGTTAAATGATTAAGTTGAAACTTTAGGGTCCTTTGTGAAAATGTAACTATAGGGGCTTAATTGTTCAACTTGGAACTTGAGTGACCAAAACATAATTTTGGGTAAAAAAATCTTTACAAGGTTATCCTCCCATCTCTCTCTGTGTTTCATTTTCTTTGCACAGCACAATTTCCTCATTCATTCCTAGGGTAGGAGAAAAAGGGAAGTTCAACATATTTCGATTTATATCTTTTTAATTACTTCTCCGTTTTAAAATCTAATTATATAATAATGATCAGGACGTTGAGTAGGTCATTTCTACCCGAACAAAACATATTTCTGTGATACTTTTTCCGAAAATAGGTAAGTTACTAATTTCCCTTTAAATGTTAAAATGGTCATATATGTTATACTTGATACTTGTACTTGTTATTTTTTTGATTCGGATAATATTTGTGATACTTGTAATTGTCGGACAAAGGGAGTATTTGGTATGGTGGTTTGGTTGGGTTTAAAGTAGTGTTAGAGTTGTTTGGGACTGATTTTGGTAGCCTTAGTAAGGCTATAAACGTTAAGTGTGTAAGTGTTGTACTTTTGGGGCTGTGGAACGAAATGAGTAAAAAGTGTACAATTTTGGCCTGGCAGGGTTTTTAGGCGGTCGCCCACTATGGGGCTGGGCGGGCGCCCAAAACAACTGAAAGATGAATTTTTAAAACAGGGCTCTTGGGCGGTCGCCCAAGATGAGGGCGGGCGGGCGCCCACTTTTGCTGGAAAAAAATAATTTGTTTCATTGATTTAGTTTAGGACCCGATCTTGGGCTAGGTTTTGTGTCCTAGTCTAGGGTGCCTAGATAAGTGTTTTGGGAAGCTAAAATGGTAGATGATGATTTGGTTTCATATGTGTACAAGGTTGTGTTTATGACTTAAATGTCAATGTTATTGGGAACACTTATGAGTGATTCTTTTGTGTGCTTCTTGTGATGTGTTTGGCTTGGTTCCCTACTTTGGAATCATTTCCCCCGGTTGTTATTTAAGTAAGTATTTATTACAGTGCTTTTTTTGAAAGTCCAACTGGTTTTGTGTTATCGAGTGGAGGTGGAAAGGATTATAGTGGCACACAGTCAAGTTCACTATAAGGCTTTTCCACTGGACCTTTTTTTCTAATCGAGTGGGGGTGGAAGGGTTATAGTGGCACACAGCCAAGTTCACTATAAGGCTTTCCACTGAACCTATTTTCCCCAGTCCAGATTGGCCTTGGATGGGATAGTTAGCTCCCTCGAGTGAGCATTTGGGTTAAACTTTGTGTCATATTTCCCCGTTGTTACTTTGGTTCTTATGGTTATGGTGGTTATGGTTTGGTTTTCGGGATCCCGGCTTCAGCTCTTTGATGCTGCTCAGTTGATACCTCTCAGATGGTTATATGTTTGATTCGATAACCTTGGCTAATGTTCTTTTGGTAAACCTTGACTAAGTATCCTTGTGAGTGTTACATTGTTGTATGTGTGGTATAATGAGTTGGATTTACCCTCATGCTATGTGCTATGTGATGCTTATGATATTGTTCGTTATACTTATCATTATAGCATGAAACGTAGTTGCATTTTAGTAGCTTACTGAGATTCATTCTCACCCTTTATTTGTTTACTGTTTTAGATAAAGGAGAGTCCAGGGGATAGGACACTTTGGCACGGGAGGACGTTAAAGTGGTAAGAGTTGGGATTTGTTTTGTAAAGGTTACATTACATAGATGTAATACATTTTGGGTAGAGTTTCCGTGACTTCATCATTCTGTAACACCTATTTTGGATAATGTGGGTGTATGTACACTTGTTTAAAAGTTTGTTAGCCTTCGGTCTAAGTACTTTCGTTTGTGAAAGAGTTTGTTTGAAAGTTAAATGAAGTCTTTGAACTTCGAGTGTGGATTTTGTTAAACTTTATGAAAGTATATTTCGAAAAATTTTCTAAAAGTGTTTTATAACGTCTTCCAATCGTGTCCCGAGCATGGGGCCAACTAGGACTACGGGTCTGGGGCGCGACACATTTTGAGAAATTAATTTCTCTAAATCCGAGGTACTCCAAGATGAGACCTTTAAAGTTTGGAATGATTGACCTTTAATTAAAATTAAGAGGTTTATAATTATAGTTGTTACAATAAATAAATTGTGTGAATTCTCCTATTGAATTAACAATTTATTTTATAGTAAATTATTTACTTGAGGTTGAGAGTTATAGTTGTAACAACAAAGTAATAATTTGGTGATTAATTGTTTTAAATTAAAGCCAAAGTATTAGGAAAGACTCCTTGTGTGGAGACGAATCTCCAAAGGAATGTGTTGGGTATGCTTATTATAAACCACTCCTATTACCTAGATTTGATTGATCCCATAACCTAATTTTATCTTTTGTGGGCTTTAGGATATATTGTAAGAAGTGTTAAACTTCATTTTTAGAATAGTCCACTTTGATAGTATAGGCTTTAGATTGATAGGCTTAAAATCTCCTAAGTCTGGAAATCTAGTGGTCAAGACCTTGACCGTGAAAAGCTCTCCTTTATCGGAAAGAGGCTCACCTCAACCGTGCAGATCTGTCGACCGTGAAAGACCATCTGACCGTGGATCATTCGACCGTAAGGTCTCGACCGCAAGTGAAGATTTCCAAGTAACCCAAGTTTGTTCAAACTTAACCTTGGTCAAACTATGGTTAGTTTAGAACGTTGCAAAATTCAAATTTCAAATTTGAAAACACATTAGTGGGACCACCACTACTCTGCAACAAAAGGACAACTCAGATTGAGCTCCAATCAGAATTCAACAGCTCATCATCCTTCAACTTGGTGCCCAAGTAATTCCAACAGCTATTTTCTCATTCAAGGCTATAAATAGCCCTTAAGTTCTTCATTGAACAGTGCTGAGATTCAAAGAGAGAAATTGTTGTTGATATACTTGGTGATTGAAGATCATACTCAAGATTTCCAGAATCCTTTGAATCTTCAAAGAACTCACCTTCAAACCTTCAAAGATCTCCAGCAACAAACAAGTCATCTCAAGCCTTGTAACACACAAGATTCATTAGGCTCTACAATCACTTAGATTTTAAAGAGCTTCTGATTCTTACACACACACTCACCCCAATTGATCAATCACATAGATTGAATCAAAAGGGATACACTGGTCTAAGTCTAGGATTTATTCTTCATAGAAAGTAGGTGTTGATTCGAAACTTCATCTCTGTAATCTGTACACTCAAGAATCAATATATACCTCCATTCAAAATCCAAGACTGACCATCTTGGTAAAGGACGTAGATCTTTTAACAGATCGAACCTTTCCAAATACTTGTGTCATTTTACTTTCTGCAAATTTACTTTCAAGTATTGTTCATCTTATTCTTTATTGATCATATTAATCTTGTTTGTCGTTTAGTGTTTGATCTTGCAGATATTCAAACGTATTTTGAATTGTGTTTGTTTGTTCTCCACATTGCCTTAGCTAAAATCTGACCAACTTATCTTTTGCCAAAACTTCTAAGACAACAACTTTCAATCTCTCAACCATCTGACCGCAAATCTCTGACCGCAAATCACTTGACCGCATCTCACTCGACCGGAAAACTCTTGACCGTGAGTGAGCTTCTATACTTAAGAGATTTTTGTCAAAAACAACCTTACATCATTTCTATCGAAAACCCTCCGCTGTGCATATTACACCTTGACCGTGTGGTTTTTACTTGACCGCAAACTCAAGATTGTAAGCACTTGGTTGAATTTTGAAAAAGGGTTGAAATTTTAAATAGGCTATTCACCCCCCCCCCTCTAGCCTCTTTTCATACCCTTGTTGTGTCTTTGGGACCAACAGAATGTGATGTATTACATGTATTCCGGCTCACTATAGTGAGAAGTCAAGGAACGTTGTTGGCCTCGACTTTATGTGTTAGCAACAAAAGATGTTTTATTTGACCATCTTGAACTTAGTGAGGTTCTTAATGAAGATCCTACAGAGTTTGGTGAAAATGAGACGGATGTTAAGCCATGAGTGCGTTTGAAGCATGTGAATTTCTCTTGCCTTTATCATGGAAACTTGTAGAATTCATTTGCAAGAATTATGTGCTTAATGAGCTCTCTGATTATCTTTACAGTATTTAGAGAGAAGATGAATGGCAAAATAATTGTGGGAGTCTTTGGACTACAAATATAAAATTGAGAATGTGGGTGCAATAATTAATTGTAAGCCATTTCCCTGTATAAAAATATTAGACTCCATAGACCATGAAAAAGTCAAATGAATGAATTGAAATGGTCTTTCATGAAATACATGCCGAATGGATGGTGTTAAGTGAAATTTTCAAGTGAAAAATTGAGAATTACTTTTCACTTGGAAAATTGAAGAAGCACCTCAAAAGTAAATGAATTGAAATGAATGTTGAGATGCTTATAGCAAAGACAAAGTAGGTCAAAATTACTTCAAAATTCAAAATTTGTTTGAAAAGTCGAATTTGTGCAAAAGACAAACATGTTTGAAGCGTCAAACTTGTTTGAAAAGTCAAGCTTGTTGGAAAAATAAAATTTGTTTGAAAAGTCAAGCTTGTTTGAAAAGCCAAAATTAAGTCATGCATATATCTTTCTTGACTACAGTGGGTGTCATCAAGGATAATATTCATGATTTGAATGAATGAAATAGAAATTGTATCAACCGATGGGTTGATTTAGTGATCAATAATGAGAATAAGTCTCTTTAGTTGGATCACATCCCTCATTCAAAAAGGGATTCAACAAGATGTGAAATGTGTGTTGAACTATATCATTACAAGTTAAGTATAGTGATAGATTGTTCAAACACATGGTAATGATAACAATGTTATTGCTATATGTAATAAGCATTGTCTCATTGAATGGACAAGTTGGAGACCAACTTTAAAATGAGATAATGGGGATGAAACACTAATGCTTATAGTGTGTATATAACATGTGTTTGTACACAATATCCACCTTGTAAACTAATATCAAATGGTGTTGATGAAAGAACTAATATCACTATTGTTATATTTAGGACTAACCCAAAATGTGGGGAGTGACTCTACTTTGGAAAATTAAATACCTATTGAATAGGTTACCCCCAAGAAAACAATGTAAATTCCATATGAAGTATGGAAATGTAGGCCTACGTACACTTGTGAATGTGGGGGTGGTTTGCAAAGTAGATAGTCCAACATCAACAAAATGGATATTTGCGTACAAGATGGTGGAGTATGTAAGTAATGAGTTTTCATTAGGTTGTCATATATTATTCATTGACATTGAATATATATATAAAATCAAGATTGAAATAAATGGAAATCATGTAATGATGTCAAGTTCATGGAAAATGAACAAATGATACTTTGAGTGAAACAGATCAAAGTGACACTTTGAGTGAAATGGATTAAAGTGATACTTTGAATGAAATAGATTAAAGTAAAGTGTGCAAGTTAGTAAAATCACTAGATAACTTGAAACAAGCACAATATAATGGCATCAAATCTTGATTTTACCATGAAAGAAAGTGGATTAATAAAAAATGACATGAATGGAAATGTCATAGTGTTGATTAAATCTATCGAAGATATGTTGAACTTGAAAGAAGTTTGCTAATTTTACCGTTGAATTTAAAACTTCAAGAAGAACTCATGAATTTGCATTAAGCAAGTTATGATATAGTTCTTAAAAGTTTTGAAAAGGTCAAGAGATATGAGTTTAGCGGATGTTATCCTTAAAGTGAAAATGTAACGACCCGAAAACCCGTCTCTATTTTCTTAATAATAAATATTTATTTAATTATTTATTTATTTGTGTGTGCATTTTGTGTTTCATAAATTTCATGCTTATAATTATTTGGCTTGATTTTGTGATAAGTGTGAAATTTGGGGCTTTATTGGTAAGTGGGGTATATGGGTTTATGTGTTCAATGTTGAAGTAGATGGGTTAATTAGAAACCTTTTTTTTAATATATACTAACAACTCTCTCACCTCCTCCCTCACCCTCCACTCCAGTCAACTCCTCCCCCTCCCTCCTGCGCCCTACACACACACACACACACAATGCAATTTTCTCTCCCTCTCCCTTTTTGATGAAAAAGGTAAGAAATCTCCATTTTCTTCTCCCTTATTTTTGGTAGTCTTTTACTCATCATTTCTTAATGCTCATTTTATGAAAAATGTTTAGATCGTCGCTAGGATCGTACAGAGCTAAGAAAATTTGAATTCCGTCGCATTTCATAAATTTCAAGTAAGTTACTTTTCCCCCATTTTTATGCTAAAATGTTCATCACTTGTTTGAATGATACTTTAGTGATATATATGATGTTTTGGTTGAGTTTAGAATTTATTTGGATTTTTGGTTAAATTTGTGATAATATGAATGTTGGTATTAAATCTTAGTTTGGGTTGATAGATGTTGTTATTTAGGTCCCTTATGGGTTTATAAGTTGTTTGGGTTCATTATTAGGCTTGTTGGAAGTATTGATTTTGAGAAATTTGTGGATTGGTAAGAAGATGTGAAGAACCCAGCTTCATCTTGCCCAGATCGCCGACCGGGCGCCCGCCCGGATTGAGCCAGGCGCCCGCCCACCTGGCCAAATTCCTTTGACCCACCTTCTGTCTTAATGAGCGCCCGCCTGACCCTTAGTGAGCGCCCGCCCGCCCCCTGTTTCTGGAAATCTTCCTTTTGATTGTTTAAGACTAGGTTGCATTCTTAGTCTAGGTTTGAGTACTATTTTATTTAACTTGTATGAGCATAGTGGAACACTCTAGGGTTGTATAGTGGTTCCGTTGTGAGCAATTGTGTTATGGAATTAGTCTAAGTATTGTTGAGAATGTTTGGGCATCTTGTGATGTGTTCATGATTGTTCCAATCGAATTGATTTTCGGGTAAAACTTGGTCTAGGTTTTAGGCGATGTCCTATAGTACCTAGAGGGTTGTTATTAAACACCAAAGTGTAGGGTTTAGTCCGGTTGTGATCATGTTCTAATAAGTGTAACCTTTTGGATTCGTTTGGGGTGTTTAGAATTGGTTTGTTATGAACGGATGTAAAGCGTGAATTGGCAATTGGGTACCTACGGTTTGATTAACCTTAAGGTGTATTCATTCGGATTTCCTATTTGGAATTCCAGGTGTGATGAGATGGTTGAGTTCATAGTCCTAGTATATCTTTATGAGTAAATGTTTAGGGTCATTTTGGTAATAGTCATTGTACTATTTGTGAGCGACCGTTTGGGTTGCGCTCTTTATGAGTAACTTGTGGGTATCATCTTTAGGATGTGTTTGGTATGTGCCTTATCTTGGAATCATCATGTTTTAATGATCACTGTTGTTGGGCTCTCTATGAGCAATCTCGTTTATCATTGTTGGACTCTTTTATGAGAAACTTCTTGTATTCGTTATTGTTGATCTCTTCATGAGTAACCGTTTGCATCTTTTGTGATGAGCTTGGCTTGGTTCACTACTTTGGAATCATTGCCCCCGTTGTTGTTTCAAGCGAGTATTTATTACTATGTGCTTGTTTAAAGTCCAGCTGGTACTTGAGTTCGAGTCAGGCAATGGATAATGTTATAATGGCACGAGCCAAGTCCAGTATAGCATCGCCCATTGGTCCTTCTTTCCCCTTCCAGATTGGCCTTGGTTGGGATGAGCTAGCTCCCTTTGGTGAGTATTCTAGCTAGACGTTTTGGGTTATGACTTTGTGTCATTTTCCCCTGTCCTTTGTGACATGTTACATTGTTATAGTTCCGGTACCGGGGTTGTGATCTTCAGCTGTTTATGCTACTATGAAGATGGTTTGATGGGTTGATTGATTGATTGGTCGGTTCTGGCTGGGGTTCTCTTCAGCTGTTATGCTGCTATTGTTGATTGGTTGATCGGTTGAAGCTGCGCAGCGATTGTTCTATCAGTTTGGTGAACCTTGGCTCGTATCCTTTGTAACGTGTTTATTACAGTCTTATGTGCTGCATGATGAGTTAGTCGTTATTTCCAACTGGTATGGGACAGTTGGCGATAGGGAGCTTTCTCATTTGTTGTTATGTGATTTACTTGTTCAGTTATACCGTTGATTTGCATGATATTATGCCATGTAGCTGCATTAGTAACTTACTGAGATTTTATCTCACCCCGTTTCTTTTTATCTTTGTTGTTTTCCTTAACACCCCCCCCCAGGAAATCAAGTGGTAGCGTTGTGAGGTCCGTTGTAGCGGGAATCTTCTGAGCAGGTTGATCGCCTTTGGGATAGTTGCTCTTCGGAGCCTTTATGTATTTTATTGTGGGTTCGTAGTCGTTCAGTGTTTTGTATATACGGTTGTACTTTGGGTATTTTTGTTAATAGTTGTTCTTGCTTCCGCGTTTGGTTCTAGTCTCCGAGTTATGATCTCGTTGAGGTGTTGTTTGATGGTATTGGTTTCCTAGTTGAATCCACGCGCCCGGTTTGGTATTTTTGTTGGTCCCAAAGGGCAACAAGGGTATGAAAAATAGCTAGAGGGGGGGTGAATAGCTGTTTTATAATTCTTTTTGTACCCTTGAAAAACTCAATTTCAAATGCGCACTTTATCAAGTAAGCGTTATGAAATGCGCCTAAGTGAGTGAGTGAAATGCACAGCGGAATTTAGTAATGAAAATAGGCGCAAAGTGTGATAAAGGGGCGCACACACACTCTAAGTATTTTGGCTTAAAGTGGTTGAAATAAGGAACTAAGGCAAATGAAATAACAACACAACACAATTCGGTTCAATCAATCTACAATGAGTAAACAAGCAAATAGTGAGTGAAGATAATAACTTGAAGGTAAATGACAAGATAATAACACAAGCTATTTGGAGAGGTTCGATCAATGAAAGATCTACGTCCTCTACCAAGATGGTTAGTCTTGGATTTCTAATGGAGATCTTATATAATGAGTGAGTGTTACAAATTACAACTTTTGAGCTCCTACACTAACTCAAGATCTAATTTTCTATGAATGAACAAATCCAAAACAATAACTGGTGTATCTCTAAAAGATGGATCTAAGTGATCAAACTTAAAGAGGTGCGTGTGTGATTTTAGTATCAAGGCTCTTTAGATCTTTATGATTTAGAGCACAATGAAACTAAAGTGTTATAGCTTGAAGATCTGGGCTAAGGATGAAGGTATGGAGATGTTCTTGAGGAAATCTGGAAAAAACTAAGGCAATCTTCAAATCTTCAACAAATGCTTTGAGAGAGAAATTCTTGAAATTCTTAGCAAAACTCAGCAACTTCAAAATGTTGAAGTTATGGGGTATTTATAGTGAACTTCAAAAAACTAGCCTTTGGAAATCCTTGTGGATAAGATGAGCTGTCGCTCGTTGATTGGAGCATGCATATATTATGGCCATTTTGACACTCAACATAAATGTGACCGTTATGGACACGTGTCAACAGATTAGGCGTATATACATCTTTTAACCACCGTTGGATCATTGGCGTAATTTGAATTCTCTTCAAGTCTTTGAGTCTTTAGTAAATCACTGAGTGTTGAATGAACACTTTGAGGCGCATTGAGCCAAGAGGCGCATAGAGACTGCGCGCGCTAAGGCATATGGGGCGCATAGCGCGTAACATAGCTTATAAAGAAATCCTTATGCGCGCGCTCTAAATAACACATAGAGAGAATGTAGAAGGCACGTGGCGCGTGGCGCAGGAGGCGCATACGCGCGGCTCAAACTCACTGAGTGATTTTTCTTGAAACTTGATCTTCTTGCCCTATTTCTAAGCCTATTCTATAACAATGGACAACTCAAAAAATGAAGTATAAATACTTCTTACATGTGGGTCTAAAGTCCATGAAATAAAACTTAGGTGATGGATCAATCAAATCTAATAAATCCATTACATTAAAACTGAGATATGTGTGGGCATACCCAACAATTTTGCATTTTGGAGATGTATATTATGTAAATTTTATGGATTAATGATTTTAGTATTTTCCGGGGCGTGACAGTTGGTATCAGAGCAATGGTTTTAGATCTTGAAGGAGAATAAGAACTCTGATATTGAATAGGTTTCAATACTTGGGTGTGATGATTTTGAGTAGTTTAGAAACTAAGTTTTCTTGAAAGTACGAGGTTAAGGTAGAATTGGTTGAGTTGTTAGTCGTGATATTAACGTCGAGTGTTTCTCCTCTTGTAGTATATCGAAAATAGGATTAGTGTTAATAGTGTTGGTTCCATTGGGGTTAGTTGGCTTGAGAATCGAGAGTGCGAGTTTTGAAGGCTTGGACGTACCTATTTCGTAAAGTGGAAATGTCTTGTGCTATATTCGTATGTTTGTTCTCATCAAGTGATTTATGTTGAGGTGTATTCTCGAGTACGAAATTTCGTGATTGCTACTAGTATGTATAGGGTGATTTAGTTATGTCACCTATGCGGGATATTGATGAGTTAAGTGGTATGGTTTAGCTTTCGACATGCTACGAATTTCTTGTGTGCCATCGATAGGTGGAGAATATTTCTATATGAGTATGTTTGACTTTGTTTAGGAGCATACTAGGTATATATATAATGTTCAAGTTCTATATTGAAAATCAGAAAATCTTTATTATAAGGTTGTGCTGGGAATTTAGCTTAGTCAGTTGGCAATATTAATTTTGGAATATTAGGTATAATTTATATTGGGTGCAATATGTCGCTTGACCGATAGAGAACTTGGGTTATATGATGAGTTGATATGGGCTATAATACTGATAGGTGAATCAGTGGACATATAGTATCGGTTGGGTTAAAAGAGTTAAAGATTCGATTTGAGAATTTCTTGATAGGAGATTTTTCTTTACTTTTAGTACATCTACGTGAGTGCATCGGAATTGTTTAGTATGAGGAAATACTTAAATTATTATGGGTCATATTAAGAAGTTGAGTTATGATACTTTTGGGATCATTTTAGTACATGACTGGAGTTGAGTTAAAGCAATACGAGTTATGAGTATATTGTGGAAGTTTTAATCATTAATGATGGTGAGCACGTTAATTTTAAAGGACTAGACATATTTAGAGAAGGTGAGAATTCCTCGAACAATATTAAAGGCATTTTTGGGTTTTAGTGAACAGTTGTCACATGGTTCTGAATCTTTTCTTGGTGGCGTCCTCGTTTGGATTAAGGATTTGTAAAGGAAATTAAGTATAGATACTTTGGCATATTAAAGGATACTATGATTCTGTATTGGGACGGAGCAGTTTATTGAATATTCGGATTATTAGTGATCATTTGTAAAATCTTTTAGAGTTGTAAGTTGTAATATATTGATATTTATGAAGATAAAGATTGCGAAAATTTTGGATCGTTCCAGTTACTGCTATAATGGTAATCCTTGGAGACATAGTCACTTAGGTGAACATTTGGAGGATGGAAATTTCTTTAGCTTTTCATAGTTTAAGAAGTTTAGTAAGCTCGAGATCGTTTAACGTTTTGAATTTCTGGGAAGTAATATTAAGTATGCGATTATCTAATGGAAGTATCTTTACAGTATAATTAGGGTTGTGAATAAGACAAGTTTGTAGTATCTCGAGAATTATGTTTAAGAGAAATTTGGATTCTTCAATTTTGGCCTTGGGTATGGATTTTAGTTAGGAGTGAAAATAGTGATTGAAGAAGGTTCGGTACGAGAGATTACTATGTTGTAAGCATTATTTAAGTTTACTATATGATGGGTTAAAGTGGATAATTGGGAAATTCGGGAAGAGACGGAACTAAAGTAGCCGTGGCTATTGGATCATTCGGGTGAGTATTCTAAAATTCGGGTTAATAAATAGATCTATCTATGACTAGGGATGGATTGTGGTTTTATTGATATCGCCTTAGCAAACTATAGTTGTTTTTATGGGACCAAGTTTAGAAAGGATGGTAATAGGTTATCAATGTTGGATAGTTATATGTTCTTCGAAAAGATAAATGCGAGTTAATACAAGTAGGTTGAGAAATACAAAGATTATGACTGTATTATGTTTTATCTCATGAGGAAGTGAGTGTGGTAGTGGAATCTCATTTGATCGGATAGTTGATGACGATAGATTTTTGAGTATATCATTGAGTTATTGGGTGACAATAATCGTTAGCCCTATTCCTTCTCTTATTTGTTCGGGTAGTAGTACGATTACTTGGGATGATGTCTAGATCGTCAATGCGTACGGATGAACCGGAAAAGTAAAACTTATGGATGTTGATGATTTATGGGTTGAGGGTGAGCGTAATGCTAATTAGGGTCAAATCAGCTATTTCTCAGAATTGGTGAACAAGTGATAGTCTTGAGAATGTGAAATTCGGGATGAAAGAGGAAGTTAACTTTAGGATGTTTGATATGATTATGCTTGGGATATGTATGTGTTCCATATGTGTTGGTTTATTTGAGTCATGGAGACTATGTCGGAAATATTTAATAGGTACTTGATTGGGATTATGAGTGCTTTATGAGAATCGATGTTTTGTGGCCTCGATATGGCTGTGTTATGATTTTGATAATTGAATTCGCGGACGAATTCTTTTTAAGGAGGGTAGATTGTAACGACCCGAAAACCCGTCTCTATTTTCTTAATAATAAATATTTATTTAATTATTTATTTATTTGTGTGTGCATTTTGTGTTTCATAAATTTCATGCTTATAATTATTTGGCTTGATTTTGTGATAAGTGTGAAATTTGGGGCTTTATTGGTAAGTGGGGTATATGGGTTTATGTGTTCAATGTTGAAGTAGAGGGGTTAATTAGAAACCTTTTTTTTATATATCCTAACAACTCCCTCACCTCCTCCCTCACCCTCCACTCCAGTCAACTCCTCCCCCTCCCTCCTGCGCCCTACACACACACACACACACACACAATGCAATTTTCTCTCCCTCTCCCTTTTTGATGAAAAAGGTAAGACATCTCCATTTTCTTCTCCCTTATTTTTGGTAGTCTTTTACTCATCATTTCTTAATGCTCATTTTATGAAAAATGTTTAGATCGTCGCTAGGATCGTACAGAGCTAAGAAAATTTGAATTCCGTCGCATTTCATAAATTTTAAGTAAGTTACTTTTCCCCCATTTTTATGCTAAAATGTTCATCACTTGTTTGAATGATACTTTAGTGATATATA
The DNA here is from genome assembly GCA_026119855.1 of Campanula takesimana. Classification (NCBI taxonomy): domain Eukaryota; kingdom Viridiplantae; phylum Streptophyta; class Magnoliopsida; order Asterales; family Campanulaceae; genus Campanula; species Campanula takesimana. The sequence continues at coordinate 207,989 of JAOWBW010000858.1, forward strand.
TGATGTTTTGGTTGAGTTTAGAATTTATTTGGATTTTTGGTTAAATTTGTGATAATATGAATGTTGGGGTTAAATCTTAGTTTGGGTTGATAGATGTTGTTATTTAGGTCCCTTATGGGTTTATAAGTTGTTTGGGTTCATTATTAGGCTTGTTGGAAGTATTGATTTTGAGAAATTTGTGGATTGGTAAGCTTCATCTTGCCCAGATCGCCGACCGGGCGCCCGCCCGGATTGAGCCAGGCGCCTGCCCACTGGCCAAATTCCTTCGACCCACCTTCTGTCTTAATGAGCGCCCGCCTGACCTTTAGTGAGCGCCCGCCCGCCCCCTGTTTCTGGAAATCTTCCTTTTGATTGTTTAAGACTAGGTTGCATTCTTAGTCTAGGTTTGAGTACTATTTTATTTAACTTGTATGAGCATAGTGGAACACTCTAGGGTTGTATAGTGGTTCCGTTGTGAGCAATTGTGTTATGGAATTAGTCTAAGTATTGTTGAGAATGTTTGCATCTTGTGATGTGTTCATGATTGTTCCAATCGAATTGATTTTCGGGTAAAACTTGGTCTAGGTTTTAGGCGATGTCCTATAGTACCTAGAGGGTTGTTATTGAACACCAAAGTGTAGGGTTTAGTCCGGTTGTGATCATGTTCTAATAAGTGTAACCTTTTGGATTCGTTTGGGGTGTTTAGAATTGGTTTGTTATGAACGGATGTAAAGCGTGAATTGGCAATTGGGTACCTACGGTTTGATTAACCTTAAGGTGTATTCATTCGGATTTCCTATTTGGAATTCCAGGTGTGATGAGATGGTTGAGTTCATAGTCCTAGTATATCTTTATGAGTAAATGTTTAGGGTCATTTTGGTAATAGTCATTGTACTATTTGTGAGCGACCGTTTGGGTTGCGCTCTTTATGAGTAACTTGTGGGTATCATCTTTAGGATGTGTTTGGTATGTGCCTTATCTTGGAATCATCATGTTTTAATGATCACTGTTGTTGGGCTCTCTATGAGCAATCTCGTTTATCATTGTTGGACTCTTTTATGAGAAACTTCTTGTATTCGTTATTGTTGATCTCTTCATGAGTAACCGTTTGCATCTTTTGTGATGAGCTTGGCTTGGTTCACTACTTTGGAATCATTGCCCCCGTTGTTGTTTCAAGCGAGTATTTATTACTATGTGCTTGTTTAAAGTCCAGCTGGTACTTGAGTTCGAGTCAGGCAATGGATAATGTTATAATGGCACGAGCCAAGTCCAGTATAGCATCGCCCATTGGTCCTTCTTTCCCCTTCCAGATTGGCCTTGGTTGGGATGAGCTAGCTCCCCTTGGTGAGTATTCTAGCTAGACGTTTTGGGTTATGACTTTGTGTCATTTTCCCCTGTCCTTTGTGACATGTTACATTGTTATAGTTCCGGTACCGGTGTTGTGATCTTCAGCTGTTTATGCTACTATGAAGATGGTTTGATGGGTTGATTGATTGATTGGTCGGTTCTGGCTGGGGTTCTCTTCAGCTGTTATGCTGCTATTGTTGATTGGTTGATCGGTTGAAGCTGCGCAGCGATTGTTCTATCAGTTTGGTGAAACCTTGGCTCGTATCCTTTGTAACGTGTTTATTACAGTCTTATGTGCTGCATGATGAGTTAGTCGTTATTTCCAACTGGTATGGGACAGTTGGCGATAGGGAGCTTTCTCATTTGTTGTTATGTGATTTACTTGTTCAGTTACACCGTTGATTTGCATGATATTATGCCATGTAGCTGCATTAGTAACTTACTGAGATTTTATCTCACCCCGTTTCTTTTTATCTTTGTTGTTTTCCTTAACACCCCCCAGGAAATCAAGTGGTAGCGTTGTGAGGTCCGTTGTAGCGGGAATCTTCTGAGCAGGTTGATCGCCTTTGGGATAGTTGCTCTTCGGAGCCTTTATGTATTTTATTGTGGGTTCGTAGTCGTTCAGTGTTTTGTATATACGGTTGTACTTTGGGTATTTTTGTTAATAGTTGTTCTTGCTTCCACGTTTGTTTCTAGTCTCCGAGTTATGATCTCGTTGAGGTGTTGTTTGATAGTATTGGTTTCATAGTTGAATCCATGCGCCCGGTTTGGTATTTTGCATTTTGGATATGTATATTATGTAAATTTTATGGATTAATGATTTTAGTATTTTCTGGGGCGTGACAGAAAATTTCTAAGAAATATAATGGATAATTCTTGAGAAATTAGTAAGGATAATTTTTCAATGGCTCGAACCTAATATTCAGGAGTCAACATCTATTGAAAAATAAAGCTAATGTTGTTTTTCAAGTTGAACACTCGAGAATTATTGGAAGTCTAGTGAATTGGTACACTAGTAATTCTAAATGTATAGTGAGAGTAATATGATACTTGAGATACAATCGAGATCAAGGATTACTCTACACTAGACATCTATCGATATCTGAAGGATATAGTAATGATACATGGATAGATATCCAAGACTCAAGGTCTACAAGTGGATTTGTATTCACATTAGCAGGTGCAGCTATATCATGGAAATCTTCTAAACAGATGGTTATAGCCAGATACACGATGAAATTTGAGTTTATAGCTTTGGACAAATGTGGGGAAGAAGCGGAATGGCTACGCCATTTCCTGGAATATATTCCAAGATGGACAAATCCAGTGCCACCAATATGTATACATTGTGACAGTCAATCTGCAATTGGTAAGGCACAAAGCAACATGTACAATGATAAGTCGAGACATATACGTCGAAGACATAATACCATAAGATGATTACTCTCAACTGGTACTTTCTCCATTGACTATGTGAAGTCAAAAGATAACTTAGCGGATCCGTTAACCAAAGGGTTAAATAGAGAAGTAGTTGCGAGATCGACAAGGGTAATGGGTTTAAATCCTCTTGAGAAGTTAACCACGGCGGAAAACCCAACCTAGCTTAATGGAGATCCCATGATCTAGGTTCAAAATGGACTACCTAACCGTTAAAAGACTTGTAGAATCAATGTGGGGATTAACCCCATACCCATTCCTAAAAGTGACATCCCGAGATGAATAAGATTAAGCCTATGGCTTTTAATGATTTTTATGGAGTAAACCGGGTTACTTAGAAGAATCACCTATGTGAGAGAGAAGTGGAGCCGCTTCGAGGAGAATTGTGTGAGGCTCAATTCTTAGACCCTCTCACAGAACCAGGCATTGTGTTCCAGGGCCACAAATAGACACATCTATGAGAATTGAATTGTGTTAGGGAGATACATGTGTAACGTATATGACTGGCTACACAAAAAGCTGACAGTTCAAGGATACTGTGTCTACTGATTAGCGAGTAGAATAAGTATCCGTCTACAAGGGAAGGTTCAAAGGGCAATCTCATACCTAGCTTAGCAGGTTTTCAACTGTTGGATTTTATCACCAAATTCCTCATAATTTCCTTCATGTGGGGAATTGTTGGAAAAATAGTGTATTTTTGTATTATGTGAAGGAAATATAATTTATTTCCATGATAAATAATTTTTCGAATGACTAAATTAATTGTGGGTTTGTGTTTAGCTCCATGAGAACATTGAGATAATGTATTTATTTGTCCAATTTTGTGTTTGGATGAATAAGACTTTAAGGCTTGAAGTTGGGAAAATATTTCATCTCATTTGAACTAGAATGTCAAGTGACTAGTTCATCTCATTTGAATTAGAATGTCAAGTGATTAGCCTTATCTCCAAAACAATTAATAAATGACATATGGATTGAGTTTATCATTTGATTAATTTGGGATATTGAATGGTTGTTGGTTGGACTATAAAGGGAGCAACAACCATTTGTGAAAACACAATAGAAGAAACACAAAAAGAAACACTGTTTTCAGCAATCTCTCCACAACATCTCTTTCGTTGCATTTTGTTTATTCCTCATTTGGTCTCCTGCATTGCATACTCGTGGTGATACTGTCCAGGCACTTAATTCAATTCGCCGGAGTCTCTTAGTGCAAGGAAACATCCGGTTCGTACGAGTTATCCTGGGAGACTACCGTCCGACGACAACTTCAAGCACTCACGGTGAGGGGGCGAATAAGTCTTAAGGACAGTGTGTTCAACACACGGCTCGGCACAAAATATTCAGTCTAGTTTTGTTTATCAAATCTCCAGTTTATTAATTAATTTATTTATTGTTTATTCTGTAATTCGAGTTTTTTTTTTTTTAGAATTTTCCTAACACTTTATACCCTAGTTTAAGAAGATTATTTTAAAACGAATAAAAATGAAAAGTAAAATATTTGTTATTTCGAGGAAACATATTTTTGTGTTGCATAGGGCCACGGAGTACTAATTAATTTTAATTGGCAGAAAAGTTTCAGGCTTTTTAGCCGCCATATGTTCAAGTGATGTGCACTAAGCTACCTTTACATTTTAATAAACTCGATTACACCCCTCTACTCTTTCTGTTAACTAATATGCTCCCATCTCTATACAAAACACCAGCAGCGGAGCCACACCTTGGTTTAAGGTGGCATTTGCCGTATTTAGAAAATGAAGAGAGAGATTGAGTGGGGTAAATTGAGTGGTTGAAAATAAAGAAAGAGAATGAGTAAGGTTAAATGGTGGGGTAAGGAAAATATATATAAATTAAAACATGCATTTTCATCTTCGGCAATCTAAGTTGTGGTGGAACTGCCTAAAAGGGAAAGAAGTCTCACTTCTGCTGAGACGGAGGGAGTACAAAACAGCTATTAGTAATTTTTTACCTTTAAAAAATTATATTTTCCCCTCTTTGAGAAAGAAAAATAACAATATATTATTGTTTTGCACCCGTTTAAATCAAATTTAAGTATTGTATCATAATATATTATAATAAATATAATCTTGATAGCTTTAATAAAAATTTGGCTATCTGTGCACTGAAACATAAATACCCTCTCCGAAATTTAAAAAATTAATTATTAATTACTTTATTTAACATAATTAATCGAGTAAGACACACATAAGAGATGGTTGAGAGGCGTTTATTACTTTTTTATACTCTCATCAATAACATTGTTTCGTTTTACAAGTTAATTTTTTGTGATTGATGCTTTATTACTTTAGACATTCTTGATATTGCACTATAATATTTTGTAGACATGCGGCGATTTCTCTGGATAAGTTAGAAAGTAACTTACTAAAATCTTTTTTGAAACGAAGGGAGCATTACATAAAACAACATCACAAAATAATAGTTCTGTTTGACTTTAACACATTAAATTAAATAAGTTTTAAAAATTCGGTAATTTTCAGGCTTAATTTTGAGAATAAAAACTATTCTACAAGAAAAAGAAAAGTTGTACAATTATTTTAGGATGGAGGGAGGGAGTATAAGCTAAGTAAATAGCATTCCCTCCAACTCATTCTCTCTCCTACTTTACTTTTATACTCACAACACTTAGATCACTTTCACAATTTCTTAATTTTTGTGCATATGGAAAGGTATACGGGACTATTATTTTTGGAATGAGGGAGGGAGTATAAGCTAAGTAAATAGCATTCCCTCAATTGAATGCTGATATATCAATGTTCCGCAAACAAGAAGGGTGACTAATGTAATTTAACCTACATTGCAATAGGTTCCTCTAGAACGTGAAAATAAAATTCAAGGTAGGCCCCTCCTATATTTGTTTTTTCACATTATTATAACTCTCCATAGTTTAATCCGTCTAACGTACCAAGAACTATGATTTTCACACACAATTCAATTATATATACCCCAACCACTCCCAAGTTCCCCCCACCCCCAAGCTCTAACACTTCATATATTAAGCTCTTTCAAGGTCTTCCCAAACCAAACAATAAAACTTAGAGGAAGAAGATCATCGATGATCATGAAGATCTCGTCGTATATCGGATCACGAGAAGGAAGAACACGTGAAGCGACGATGAACGAGTTCTTCCAATGGGACAGAACAGTCCTGTTTGAGCAACGAAGAATGGGATGAGTTGAAGAAACGTAATCCCTAGGCAAGTCTGATGCTTGGCTTACATTTATTTCTCTTGTTGATTTTCTTTCACGTTTTTCTTACTGTTTAGTACGGTTCAGTTTGATTTGGTTTTACCGTTTGCACTCAAAAGTGACTTGAGGATTAATAAATGTGTATGGAATCTTGTTTAAAGATTCTGTGTGTTAGGTTTTTCTCCTTTTGCTATAGTCCAAAATCTAATTTTACTGTTTTCTTATCGTTTCTAGTGTTTATCCTTTTATATGGTCGGCTTTATTTCCTCTTGATCATTTTCTTTTACCTTAAAATATTCTCATTTGTCAATTGATTGATTAAGTATATTGTACTACAACAGTACAACAATGCTGTGATGGATTAACCATTTTTGCTTGAATGTGTTCTAATTACTTGCGGTTACATTCATTTATATTTTACAATGTTCCATTTTTTATTTTTTTTCGAAGCAGTCCCATTTTTTGTTTGATATGCAACAATGGTTATTTCATTACTTGAAATTTTTCTCATATCATTACCAAACGAGCAGTCATTGTGTAACAACACTTCGAGATCAAATCCGCTATATAAGAATTCCGTACTGATTCACTGAACACAAATAATTTGGATCTACTTTGGTGTCAGAGCAAGAGTTCTAGAAAAACAAAGGTTTACATGATGAAATATAGATTTTGGTACAATGGGGCAAAAATATTGGTGCAATTTTTTTCTCAGTAGAAACAAGGGGAAAAATATAATATTTTATTGGAAAAAAAAGCACAATTTCTAAATTTATAAGGGAAATTGACAATTTTAAAAAGTAAAAAGGGGCAACTGCCCCCTTGTGATATGTGTGGCTCCGCCTAGTGGTTCACTTGGCTTATCATAACTCTACTCAAAAGCTCATGAACTTATTAGTCCACAATAGCAGGCCCTGTGTGTTTTGTTAATTCGGATATTGGATTATAGAAGAGATATTAATATCTCGTTTCCAAAACTTGCTAAGCCAAAAATACCCTTGCAAAAATGACATGTGCAATAGCACATGATCACTTAACTGAGAAAACTTAACATAGTCTTAATGGTAACTAATGCAAAAAAAATAAAGTTGGATATGCCGGATACAAAAAAAATAGTTTGGTGGTAATATCCACAAAAGGTCAAGAGTTGAGTGGTTTTTTTTTTTGCAATTTTTCCTATAATTAAATTACATTATTGAGAGAGTTTTGATAATCTTTATTTTTATTGCACAATGTTCCATTTTCTCTAAGAACTTTTTAGAATTTTTTAAAATTATTACATGTTTCTATGTTCATTTTTTAATGCGGGTATGTTTTTGTAAAATATATAATATATACACTCAGTCACATATGCGAGAAGCTATGAAAAGTTATGAGATGAACAGACTGTTGCTCACTACTTAGCCCTAACTACCTACATACTCCCCCATCCCGAAATGATATCATTTTTCCTTTACAATATTTATTAATAATGAACTTTAAACAATATTTAACAATTTAATTTATTTTATAAAGAAACTATTTTTTAATTAATTATTAGTCATACTATGATGTCTTTCCGTTCCAGTTCATCGATTTGTGAATATGTTAGATACAATAGATATTATAGTTTTCTCTAAATCTTAGTAGTTATCTGCAACGATTTTACATACTCTATTAAATAAACAAATTCAACATACCTGATATCCTAATATTATAAGGAGTTGATCCATTGGATGTGGTGCCAATTTCATTATCCAATAGAAGATTTCTTTTCTTGGAACTATTCATCCGTTGTGATGTACGCATTGATGAATCTGTAAAGAAGATCAGAGTTTGAGAATAAAGAAAATTGTATTTGTTAGTAGTAACTTTAGTGTGTATATATATACATACATACATATATACGTGCTGTGTGTGTGCCCCGTGTGTGTATAGGTTAACTACCGAATTTTATGAGGAATATAATTCTTAAACTTTGCAAGAGACTTTAGTTATATGAAGGAATTTTGACTTCAAACCTGATTGGCCAAAAAGAGTTGCCGGTCCATCTTTCGGGATGCTTGTTACATCTTTATCCCTTCATAATTTTAAAAGTTGTTGATTGTTTTTTTCTCATGATATGCGCATATCTAATAGCCCGATTCTCTTTAGCAGTTTCTTTTGGAGAAATTACTAAAACAGAAAAAATCATTACAATAGTAGTCTGTATTTTATCAAAAAATATTGAAATATATGATAGCCATATATATTTTCTTATTATTTGCATACGGAAAATTGAAAACAATATTTAATGTAATATGAAAGTAACTTAACTTCTTACCTAATTTTTCAATATCGGTTGTCTGAAATAATGTCGTTAAATTTGTATATCCTCTTTCGCGTGTAAATTTAGACTTTGTTTTTTATTTTACTAGCGGGTAACCCGTGCTCTGCACGGAAACCAATACTATGTCTTTTAACTATAGTTAACTGATATAGTAATCATCATTTTAACTAATACTATTAATAATAAAAATTAATCTATATGATTACTATTATTATAATAACTATTATAATTAATTAATACCATTGATAGTAATAGTTAATATATATATATTAATAGCAATGATTAGTCTATATAATAATAATTATTAATATAATTATTATAATAAAATAATATTATTAATAGTAATAGTTAATTGATATAGTAACTATTATGATTAATTAATATTAAAAATTAATAATCTAACTTATATAATAACTATTATAATCAACTAATACTAATAATAATAATAGTTAATGTATGTAGCCTATTATAGTTAACCAATACTATTAATAGTAAAAAATAACTTATAAAGTAACTATTATGGTTAAATAATACTATTAATAATAATAATTAGCTATATAGTAACTATTATAGTTAACTAATACTATTAATAGTAACAGTTAACTAATATAGTAGTAACTAATACTATTAGTAGTAATATTTAACTAATATAGTTAACTATAATAGTAACTATTATAGTTAACTAATACTATTAATAGTAATATTTAACTTGTATTGTAACTAATATTGTTAACTAATACTATTAATAGTAATAGTTAACTATAATAGTAACTATTACTAATAAGAGTAATAGTTAACTATAATGGTTAACTATTATAGTTAACTATTACTAATAATAGTAATAGTTATTTCAAAAAAGTTAATTATTAGTTTTATTATATTAAAAATTTGAAATGGGAGAAATAATACTCCCTCCGTCTCAAAATAGATGTCGTTTTGAGAGTTAAATTTTGTCTCAAAATACTTGTCGTTTCACTATTTTCAAAGCTTTTTTATTTCTCTATATCAATTATACCCTTAATAATGATAGTGAACTATCTCTTACCTAACCATTTAATTACCAATGTAGTTGAATTACTTTAGGGGTATTTGGGATTTTTTCACATGTATTAATGACATTTCATAATATGTGTGAAACACTCCAAAACGACATCTATTTTGAGACGGAGGGTATATGATAGCCTGGTTCATAAATATTAGCTTCCTTGTTATTGGCAATACACTGGATAAGAACTATGATGATTGGTTTAGATTAGAGTATTAAATTACATAATTGGTCATTATAGAGAGTGATGAAACCGTTGTAAAAAGCACTAGCGGGTAACCCGTGCTCTGCACGGGAAACTAATATTTTGTCTTAAAAAATATTTTAACTATAGTTAACTAATATAGTAATCATCATTTTAACTAATACTATTAATAATAAAAATTAATCTATATGATTACTATTATTATAATAACTATTATAATTAATTAATACTATTGATAGTAATAGTCAATATATATTAATAGCAATGATTAATCTATATAATAATAATGATTAATATAATTATTATAATAAAATAATATTATTAATATTAATAGTTAATTGATACAGTAACTATTATGATTAATTAATAATCTAACTTATATAATAACTAACATAATAAACTAATACTAATAATAGTAACAGTTAATATATGTAGCCTATTATAGTTAACCAATACTATTAATAGTAAAAAATAACTTATAAAGTAACTATTATGGTTAACTAATACTATTATGGTTAACTAATACTATTAATAGTAATAATTAACTTATGTATTGTAACTATTATAGTTAACTAATACTATTAATAGTAATAGTTAACTAATATAGTTAACTAATACTATTAATAGTAATATTTAACTTGTATTGTAACTAATATTGTTAACTAATACTATAAATAGTAATGGTTAACTTATACTATTAATAGTAATAGTTAACTTATACTATTAATAGTAATAGTTAACTCATATAATTACTAATATGATTAACTAATAGTATTAGCTAAGAATGAGAATATCAAAAGTCATTACATTTTAGGATGATGTTGATGTGGCTTCTCCAAATTCAAGCTTTTACTAAAACATGTACACATGTCAAACCCACAACTCTCCTCACCAACTTTAATATATATATATATATATATATATATATATATATATATATATAGATTTGAGGAGTGGTGAATGGATTTACATTGTCCGTTTTGCTACGGTGCTGCAATGGGTCCCGGTTAAAACATACTCCCTCCGTCCCATTACAATGGGCATTTTTGGTCAAACCTACTTGAACTTTGACTAACATTTTATACTAAATAATTTATCTCCATACAAATTTAAAAATAGTTATTGATAATGTTTATATTACTTATTTAGTAACTTTTTTTAAATTTTTATGAAGATTAATAATTTAGCATAAAATGTTAGTCAAAGTTCAAGTTGGTTTGACCAAAAGTGCCCATTGTAATGGGACGGAGGGAGTATACAAATACAAGTCTTGTTTTTACATCAAAAGTTAAAATTATAGGAAAGTTAGTTTCATTTTTTTCATTGTTATTACGAATGAATTTTGAGCAATAATTTCTTAGAATTAGAGGTGAGGTAAGAAGAAGCGAGAGGCCCGAGTGTTAGCATGGGCTAGACTGGGCCGGCAATGGACTATGTTGGAGGTTCCACCTTAAAACCAATTGGTGATAAGGGGAGTAACTGCTCAAGTCTATATAACGGTCCATGTTTCTCTCTTTAGAAGATGTGGGATAATTGTCAGTAGAAGCAGCGGAAGTCAGGCCACCATATATCGGTGGCTCTGATACCATCTTAGAATTAGAGATGGAAGAGATGGGGTAAGAAGAAGCGAGAGGCCCGAGTGTTAGCATGGGCTAGACTGGGCCAGCAATGGACTATGTTGGAGGTTCCACCTTAAAACCAATTGGTGATAAGGGGAGTAACTCCTCAAGTCTATATACCGGTCCATGTTTCTCTCTTTAGAAGATGTGGGATAATTGTCTCTTACACGCCTTCTCACGTGTAGCCGGGCTATTAATCGGGTGACGCGGAGCATTGCACGTATCCCAGTAGAAGCAGCGGAAGTCAGGCCACCATATATAGGTGGCTCTGATACCATCTTAGAATTAGAGATGTGGTAAGAAGAAGCGAGAGACCCGAGTGTTAGCATGGGCTAGACTGGGCCGGTAATTGACTATGTTGGAGGTTCCACCTTAAAACCAATTGGTGATAAGAGAAGTAACTACTCAAATCTATATACCGGTCCATGTTTCTCTCTTTAGAATATGTGGGATAATTGTCTCTTACATAATTTAGGCTACTTTTGATAATATTAATAAAAATTCAATATTTCTTATTAATAAAATGTTATAAAAACTATCAATACCAATTTTTTGATTTTTATTAAGATAACTAATAGCACATTAAATAGTTGCTCAAAATAAAGTTACATTAACAAATAACAAGGAAAAAAGATGGACTAACTTTTTGAGAGAGAGAGAGAGAGAGAGAGAGAGAGAGAGAGAGAGTATTTATTGTGACCGAGATGAGTTCTATAAAAGTTCATTATATTTCATCGATTGATCGTCAATTTCATCGATTGATCGTCAATGAAGAAATATTTGCTTTTGTACTTACCATTCTCCTAATGTAAGAGCGCATACAAGGCTATAACAGTATTTGAATTAAACAACAGTCTCTCAGTCTCTCTGCCCCAGAAAAATAGTTTTATTTTGATTTTTTATGTTCAATAAAAATAAACTTTGACTAACATTAGTGTCAATAGATTGATGACAATGAAATTTTAAAAATTGTTATTGATAAATCACTTAATAATTTATCAATTACAAATTTTAGAATGTCACTAGAATGATTAGATTATCACCAAATGATTGGTCAAAGTTCATTTTTGTTGATCATAAAAAATTAAAATAAGATTATCTTTATTGGGACAGAGGGAGTAATAAGTGGAGCTGATAAAAGAGTTGGGTTGATTTTCTAAGAGTAGATCTATTTAAGTTAAGAGACGAGAATTTATTAGCTTTCTTGTTATTGGCAACAAATTGGATGAGAACTAATACGATTAATAGAAAAAAAATTGGGGTTGCAATTAGATTATTAGAGCATTCACAGTCATAAATTATTTTCAAAAAATAACTGAAGTTTCTATAAAAATAAAAATCTTTAAAAACTTTTTATTGTTGATGCTCTTAAAAAAGAGGAATAGAGAGAATCGAATTGATTACTAATTCAGATTTTACTATTTCATTAAAAAATAAGTTTATGAGAAAATTAAATTATGATTCATATAGTTATATACTCCCTTCGTCCCACTCGAATTAGGACACATTTCTATTTTGGGTGTCACATTCGAATTAAGACAACCAAAAAATGGAAATGTTTTATTTAATGAGACCCACATTCACTCAGAACAACTTTCCACTCATTATTCTCTACCCTACTTTCTTTCTCCTACTTTACTTTTCATACTCACAACACCTACTCTACTAACATTTTTTCCTTAATCCCCGTGTCCAACCCAAAAATCCTAATCCTAATTCGGGTGGGACGGAGTAGTACTTATTTGTCAACATTGATGTGAAATTGTACGGATTCAAATGATTGTTGGCCAATAATACAGATCCATATGTTGTATTTTACTCAAACTTAATTAGGCTTATTGGAGGAGTTGGCTACGCTAACGAAAAAGGACAAGCAATTCTTTGTTTTTTAAAAGAAGTGGTGAGTTAATCAATTTAAATAAATTTCAATTGGTACGTGACTCACCAACAACTATAAATGAGTGAGGTGGTCTCCCATGAGAACAAGGGGATCCGTCTCATCTATGAGATAGGTCGACCCATGATCCATGGGGCATAACCCGATGTAATAACCCGAAATCTTCCCCTATTATTTTATTTTAAACTCTTTAATTATTATTTGGGCCGAGCCATAAATAAAAGTAGTGGGTTTAGTTATTGGGTCAAAATAGAAAAGCCCAATTCTTTATTTAAAAGGAAAATGAATACTTTTTAAATTAGGGAATTGAAAACCCTTTTTAATATAAATACTCTCTAAACCCCTAACCCTATTATTAATTTCCACCGCAAAAAAAAAAGAAAGGATAAAATGGGAGAAGAGAGGGAGACGGCACAGAGAAGCCGTGCAGAGGAAGAGAGAGGCGGACAGAGTGGAAGAAGGAGAAAAGAGAGAGAGAGGAGGATTGAGTTTATGATTTTCAAACCCCTAACATGAAAAGATGAACTAGGGTTGCGAGATTTGGATTTAAGATTTAAAGGGGGATTGTGTTGTGTGTGTGATCAGTGTGTGTGGTGTGTGCGGCAATGTGTGTTTGTGTGTGCAGCGTGATGTGTGTTGTGGTGTGTGCGGCAGTGTGTGTCTGTGAATAGTGGGTGTGTGTGTATATTGGATGTGCTGAGAATAGTAAATATAGGTGCTGAGAATAGTAATTATACGTGTTGTGAATATTGTTTTAGTTCGTGCAATTGAATACTAGAACATGATAATTGAGAATAGAAACTATAAAACCCTAAGTATGCATTGATGAAACCTAGAGGTATTTTGGTAAACCTAAAATGGTATTTTGGGTATAAATCCAATTGGGTAATATGAGAGACCCTAGAATGAATATAACCTTAAAAGGAGTTAAAGGGAATAACTCATAGGTTAATGATAAGAAAAGTAATGTATAATGGGGACGGAAGTAAAAAGTATTACTTTTCTCTAAGAAAGTTATTTTTCGCATGATTGTTGATACGTGCGCGTGGTTTTGCAAGGAGAACTAAGCAAGCCAAGGTAAGGGATTACGTTCCTTAAGTATTTGAGATTCATCCTTTAATGTAGGATTCTCTTAATTCTTTCAAAGTGTAGCTACTAACGGCCGGTAGCATTTGAACTCCGATGTTGATATAACGTCTTTTGAATTATCTTACCCATGATATGTGTTGTTCATAGGGTATCTAAGTGAATTGAAATTGTTTATGTATTCGTGTACCTTGAATACTTTGTGGAATATGGCTGTATCTAATTGAAACAGGTGCAGTTGGCTTAGTCTGATTGAAAAGGGCTTAGCTAGAATTACTCTGAATGAAAAGGACTAATTAAGATAGTCTAGTTTGATTGAAAAGAATTAGACAAACACACTGCTTGATGAAGCGGCTTAATGATCATGATCGAACTTAATGAGGGAGCACCGTGAGGAGGTGTAAGGTCTCTCGACACCTTGAAAAGGTGATGTATGAAACTATGGAATTGACGAACTTGTACTAGGGCCATAATTCTTTGAATGTGATAACTGTGTTTTGTATATGTACAGTTAAGATTATTGATGTTAGCCTTTCGTTGAATAATATCGTTTGGCTTCGTTCTTTCGGTCATCTCTTCTTATTACCTGGAGAGATCCCGTATGAACTTACTGAGCATTGTTCGCTCACCCCTTTCTTATATTATTTTTCTCAGGTAAAGACTAAGGATCTAGATGGATTGCAAGGAAGGGCAGTCCGAGGTTTTGAAGAGTTTAAGACATTAATTTGTTTTGTGTTGAGCTAGTGGGTTGTACTAGCCGTTGGAATTTAAATATTAGTTATGCTTCCACACTGTTTGAATTATGGTTAAGTAAACTAGCCGTTGAATGGTAACGTTGATTTTGAATTTATGTAGCCGTTGGGATTTTCCCTAGTTTATGGAATTTATTTATTATGTGAAAGTTAGGGTCGTTACAGTTTGTATCAGAGCTATGGGATTATAGCTTAAAAGGGATAGGAACTCTGATATTGAATAAGTTTGATTTGAGCGTTTTAGGAAGACTAAGATTGCTTGAAGTCAAACTAGTTATTTATGGAAACTTACTATTTTAGGAAATAACCTAAGGTAAGAATTCCTCGAGAGATATGAGGAATATAAGTGAACACTTTGGGAGTGAAACTTGAAGGGTTACACTAGAATTTCATTCTTTTAAGTTGCTTATGCAATTGATGATTATAGCCATATACCTTTAAGTATATGGTACTGATAATGGTTATGTCTTGATTGGACGGACTTAGAAGAAACATGGAGATGAACTTGAAACACAGAACAATTAAGAAAAGAGTGATCCAGAGGTAGACACTCAAGATTCAGAGGTTAACTGAAGACTTGGAAGCTGAAAAGACAAAAATAAGCTTTATACTAGGGAAGTGAATGCGAGATACGAAGGCATTGCTAGGCATTCGCAAAGAGTTAGAAGAAGTCAAAGAAACCATGACTCAGAATGAAAAGTACTATCATGAAACCCGAGAACAGGCGTACTAGTGGTACTACGAATTGAAAGACTTAAAGGAAGAAAGAGCTACGGAGTCAGAACCAACAACCCCCATAGGCAATGAAGTGCCAAAGGAAGATAATTTGGTAGCTGAAGAAGAGATCGAGGAAGTAGAAATTAACCTTGGGGACAATGAAGCTACCCCAATTATAATTGATGATGATGAACCACCAATGGTACTAGTTCGTAGGTCCAGAGGTAGGCCAAGAGGCTCTAAGAAGACTCCAAAGGTTCCTAGTGGAAGACCTAGGGGAAGGCCTAGGAAGGTGTCCATGATTGAAAAGTGGAACATAGAATTTATATCATAGTTAGTTCTAGTTAGAGAAAATATTAGAATTTTTGTTTTGTTTACTTTTATTCCAAGAAGATCCTCGTAATAAAACTTTATGATTTATTCTAAGCAAATGGATTTGTTTAGTGTTCGTTCTTAAATGTTAAAGCGTGTGAGCTAGTCTAGAACGAGAACGTATGGGTCAAGTGAAAAGACCATGAGTATAATTGGCTTATTGAAACGGCCAAGTGAAATTAGTTTTGGTCTAGTAAAACGATTGAAACAAGAATATAGTGACCTATTGAAGCGGTCAAGTAAGAAAGAATAAAATGACCTATAGAAACGGTCAAAAGTAAAAGTAATTGGCTTAGTAAAACAGCCAAAATGTGAATGAAAGTAGGTCTAGTGAATCGACCTGCGATGAATAAAGTAAAGTCTAGTAAAATGACTTCCCTAAGTAAAATTGGTCTATTGGAACGACCAGAGATCTAGTAAACCGATCCTTTGTAAAAGTTACGTCTATTAGGGATGGCTTATTTATGTGAAAGTATTAAGCATAGTACAATGCTTGTGTTGGCGTGAGTAATAGGGTTAAATGTGCGAGTTAACCTGGAATAAGTAAGAATGGTCTATTGAAATGACCGATGAAAATGGAAATGGTCTAATGAAGCGACCAATAAGTCTAGTAAAGTTGACTAATGAAGATAGTGATGGTCTGTTGAAACAACCAGTGGTCTAGTGAATGACCTATAAATTGAATGTTAGTCTGTAGAGATGAGCTATAGTATGTGAGTGCGTGAAAAAGTTTCATATTCATGATAACTAATGATAGTATCATATTATCCGGCAAGTGTTCGAAACGCCAGAGTGTCTGAGTTTATGATGCTAACTCAAGGAAGTATGACGGTGAACGACTATGGTGCTAGATTCACCGAATTGCTAGAATTGCCCTAACGCTCTTCGATGATGAAGCGCAAAAGGCTCGAGAATTTGAAGAGGGTTTGAGCAACCGAATCCGATATAGAATCACTCCATTAATGCTACCAACCTATGATCAAGTGTTGGATAGGAAAAGGATAGTGGAGAAAGAATCAGATAGCTATCGCAGTAAGTGAAAAGAGAAGAAGAGTCAACTGAGAAAGAGTCGACTGAATCTAAAGGAAGCTGGAACCGCGATGGGAACAATAATAAGCGGAAGGCTACTGACGATCGTGAAAAGGAAGGTAGTACAAGTGAGTACCAGAGTAAAGGCTACGGCAATAGAAATGATGGTAATAAGAACGACGCCAAAGGGCAAGGTTCTGATAAGAAGTTCCAAATGATTGCTTGGCTAAGAATATGAATTTAATTCCGAGGCGTTAGAGAATTCTTTAGTTATGGATATTCAAACTAGAGAATCGATCCCTATTACATCTGTATATAAGAATTTTCCTTTGAAATTGGCCGGGAAGGAGTTTGAAGTTGATCTCATTAGTTTGGAGGTCAGGGAATTTGATGTAATCTTAGGAATGGACTAGTTAGCTGCATACCATGCCCATGTAGATTTCTTTAAGAAGGAAGTTCACTTCAGATTACTATCTAGAGAAGAGTGATGTTCTCAAGGAACGATACCTAGAACCCGATCGAACCTTATATCGGTAATGAAGACTCTTAAGCTTTTAAAGAAAGGATGTGAAGAATTCTTGGCGTACATTGGTGATACGCGCAAGAAGGAAGTAACCGTAGAATCACTTTCTGTTATTAGAGATTTCAAGGACGTGTTTCCTGAGGATTTACTGGGAATACCTCCTTAAAGAGAAGTAGAATTTTCTATCGATTTGGTACCAGAGACTACACAAATATCGAAGGCGCCGTATAGAATGGCTCCGTCAGAATTGAAGAATTAAAGGAGAAACTGCAAGAGTTGTTGGATAAGAGTTTGATTAGACCGAGTGTATCACCATGGGGTGCACCGGTGTTGTTTGTGAAGAAGAAGGATGGGTCGATGAGGTTATGTATTGACTATCGTGAATTGAACCGCGTGACGGTAAGGAATCAATACCCGTTGCCAAGAATAGATGATTTGTTTGATCAACTTCGTAGAGCGTATTATTTCTCAGAGATAAACTTGAAGTCTAGTTATCATCAACTAAGAGCGAAGAAGAATGGTATAGCTAAGACAGCCTTTAGAACAAGGTATAGTCATTATGAGTTTGTAGTGATGCCGTTCGGATTGACTAACGCACCGGCAGCGTTTATTGAGCTTATGAATAGGATATTTCAAAAGTTTCTGGATAAATGTGTGATAGTGTTCATTGATGATATCTTGGTGTATTCGAGAACCAAGGAAGAACATGAAGAGCACTTGAAGTCAGTGCTGCAGATTTTAAGAGAGCAGAAGTTATATGCAAAATTCAAGAAGTGTGAATTTTGGTTGGAGAAGGTGGCATTCTTAGGACATATGGTGTCAAAGGATGGAATAGCTATGGATCCAACAAAAATAGAAGCAATTGTGAACTGGGAAAGACCAACCATGGTTAGTGAAATAAGGAGTTTCTTAGGTTTGGCTGGCTACTATAGGAGATTCGTAGAAGGTTTCTCGAAGTTGTCAGTGCCATTGACGAGGTTAACTCAGAAAGGAGAAAAGTTTGCTTGTTCAGAAGAATGTGAAAAGTTTTTTGAGGAATTGAAGCGACGATTGGTGTCCGCACCAGTTCTTGCTTTACCATCAGGATCAGATGGATTTGTGATATATAGTGATGCTTCACTTAAAGGACTAGGCTGCGTGTTGATGCAGAATGATAAAATTATAGCTTATGCGTCTAGGCAATTAAAGAATCACGAGAAGAATTATCCAACCCATGATCTAGAGTTAGCTGCAGTGGTGTTTGCTTTGAAGATATGGAGGCACTACTTGTATAGGGTGACATGTCAGATTTATACGGATTATAAGAGTCTTAAGTATATATTCACTTAGAAGGAGCTTAATATGAGACAAAGAAGATGGTTGGAGTTATTAAAAGATTATGATTGTACGATTTTGTACCACCCTGGGAAGGCTAATAAGGTGGCAAATGCATTGAGTAGAAAGAACCGTGGAACGCTAGCAACGTTAATTCCTAAGGAGGAAAGTCCGTGGGACCACATTGAAATTTCGAGCATGGAAGTGCAAGTTAAGGGTTATTTGGCTCAAATGAGTGTTCAGCCAACGCTTATGAATAGGATCAAAGAAGCATAAGGAGCCGATGAGGAAGTATTGAAAGTGCACGAGAGAATTGCTAAAGGCAAGTCAAATGACTTTCGTGTGGGAGAAGATGGAATCATGAGGTACCAATCTAGGATATGGGTGCCAGACAATGAGGATATTTAGAAAGAGATTCTGAAGCTCATCGTTCGAGATTTTCCGTACATCCTGGAAGTACGAAGATGTATAGAAACTTAAGAGAGACAATCTGGTGGAACAATATGAAAGGAGATGTAGCCGAGTTTGTGACACAGCGCGGAAGCGAAAATAATACTACTGTCCGTTGATTGTACGAAACAATGCCGGATGAGTATTCTTCAAAGACGTATTGATTCAAAAACAATGAATTCTAGGAAATTGGCATCAAAAAAATCAATGACTTTTGGAAAAACAAGAGCAACGCTCAAATGTATTAATTATAAAAACATAGCTGATTTTCGGAATTAAAACTACCCATATTATTATAGAGCTCCTAAGACTTGCAAACAAGTCAAAAGCACCTAAAATTAAGCCTAAACTATCTAGTAACCTAATAGGACTATACTACATTGAAATAACACCATAATCTACTTCTAAAAATACAAATACTGCCTATTAAAAATAAGATCCAAAAATAATAGTAAAATAAATTGAAATACATAAAATTAAATCCTATCATATCATGAATATTTCTCTGCATCATTCTCTTCCGCTTGAAGAAAATTCGTCCTCGAATTTTAACTTATTCTCCAGTCCACTCATCTTGAACACTTTCTTTATTCCATTGTCGAACTTTGAATTTAGTACCGCTCATCATACTATCCATCCATTCAGTCCAGCCACTTTTGAGAAAATTTTCCATCAACAGTCTTTTGAAGAACCAAGATTGTGAACTACGTGAAGAATCAATATCGAAAGGATCCTTATCATAATTATCAAATTTGGTACTTTCAATAACAGTCTTTGATTCACCAAATGGAATCATTGTAAAAGAATTTAAAATTGAATTTTTTGTAATTTCGGATACCTTCTCCGGTGTCCCTCTTGACTGAATAGGCTCCTCAGGCACGGACGTACACATTAATGAAATATATCGTATTTTCTCGTTGCACCTTAAACTCTCATCTAAGCAAGGATTCACGTTCCACCTCCATTTTAGGGTTCTCCGCTGAATTTTTATCGGTCTCCAGCGAGTCTTCCTTTTCTTATTGGCCTCTACCTTCAAAGGTGTATGGCTGATGGGTTTTTGATTGCCCATCACCGTAGCCACTCGTTGGAATAGGCACCTCGCCACCACCTCCATCTGATTGTCCAAAACGGCAGTGAACCGTTTTTCCAGGATTTTCCCAATCCTCTTACCAAGATTTAGGGGATCATAGATATCACCTACGGTTGGAGAACGTTCAAAATATCTTTGATGCGACATAGTTAATCCCTGAGCGAACACCGCTCTGATACCAACTGACGAAGCGCGGAAGCGAAAATAATACTACTGTCCGTTGATTGTACGAAACAATGCCTGATGAGTATTCTTCAAAGACCTATTGATTCAAAAACAATGAATTCTAGGAAATTGGCATCAAAAGAAATCAATGACTTTTGGAAAAACAAGAGCAACGCTCAAATGTATTAATTATAAAAAACAAAGCTGATTTTCGGAATTAAAATTATCCCTAATTATATAATGTTCCTAGGACTTGGAAAACAAGTCATAACCTACTCAAAATAACCCTAATCTATATAGTAACCTAATCAGACTATAAAACATCAAAATAACACCCTAATCTACTTCTAATAATACAATTATTACCTATTAAAAATTAAATCCGAAAATAATAAAATAATAACAAACAAAAATAATTAAAAGTAAATCCTAACTTATCATAATTCTTTCCCTGCATCATTCTCCTCCGCTTGAAGAAAATTCGTCCTCGAATTTTAGCTTTTTCTTCAATCCACCCATCTTGAAATTTTTCTTTATACTTTTGACGGACTTTAAATCGAAGATTACTCGTCATCATATCCATCCAATCTGTCCTGTAACTTTTGACAAAATTCTTGATGTTCAATCTTTTAAGGAACTCAGATAGTGCATTATTTGACCCATCAAGATTAAAAGGAACTTTACAGCAATGGCTGGAATTGTTACTTTCAGAGATAAATTGTGACTCACTCCATGAAATTGGTGTAAGAGAATTTGAAACTGAATTTTGTCTAATATCATCAACTTTCTTTAATAACTCCGTTGACTGAATGGTCACTGTAGGCACACACAAACACATTAACTTTGTACCTTGTGATTCTACCTTGGATCCTCCATTCAACAAACTCTCATCTGATTGAAGACTCATATTCCACCTCCACTTTAGGTTTCTCTGTTGAATTTATCGGACGCCAACGAATCTTCCTCCTTGGCTCACAATCTGGACTGCCACAATAAAGATTGTGGTTGACGAGTTGTTGACTTCCCATCATCGCAGCCAGTCGCTTGAATAGTGACTAGGCCACCACCTCCATTTCGTTGTCTAAGATGGCAGTGAACCGTTTTTCCACAATCTGCCCAATCCCCTGACCAAGATTTTTGGGATCATAGATATCTCCTACGTTTGGAGAACGTTTGAGGTATCTTTTATGCGACATAGTTAATCCCAGAGCGAACACCGCTTTGATACCAATTGACGCAGCGCGGAAGCGAAAATAATATTACTGTCCCTTGATTGTACGAAACAATGTCGGTTGAGTATTCTTCAAAGACCTATTGATTCAAAAACAATGAATTCTAGGAAATTGGCATCAAAATAAAACAATTACTTTTGGAAAAACAAGAGCAATGCTCAAATGTATTAATTATAAAAAACAAAGCTGATTTTCAGAATTAAAATTATCCCTAATTATATAATGTTCCTAGGACTTGGAAAACAAGTCATAACCTACTCAAAATAACCCTAATCTATATAGTAACCTAATCAGACTATAAAACATCAAAATAACACCCTAATCGACTTCTAATAATACAATTATTGCCTATTAAAAATTAAATCCAAAAATAATAAAATAATAACAAACAAAAATAATTAAAAGTAAATCCTAACTTATCATAATTCTTTCCCTGCAACAGTTTGTATCAAAGTGTTTGGTGTGTCAACAAATGAAAAGTGAGCACCAGAGACCGGAAGGATTACTACGGTCGTTACCTATTCCAGAAAGAAAGTGGGAGCATATAGCTGTCGATGTTGAGAAAGTACATTTTCCGATCCGAGTCATGTGATCGAGTACAAGCAACTCAGAGTTCGTGCCGATTTGAGTTATGACAAAGAACCTGTGAAGATTGGAAAGATCAAATCCTGAGGAAGAGACTAATTCCTTATGTGAAAGTACAATAGAACAACCATACGGAAAGAGAAGCTACGTGGGAGCTCGAGAGCGAGATGCGAGAGGCGTATCCCGCCCTGATTTCTGATTAATGTACGCTTAGTTTGGTGGACCAAACTCTTTTAAGGAGGAAAGAATGTAATAACCCGAAATCTTCCCCTATTATTTTATTTTGAACTCTTTAATTATTATTTGGGCTGAGCCATAAATAAGAGTAGTGGGTTTAGTTATTAGGTCAAAATAGAAAAGCCCAATTCTTTATTTAAAAGGAAAAGGAATACTTTTTAAATTAGGGAATTGAAAACCCTTTTTAATATAAATACTCTCTAAACCCCTAACCCTATTATTAATTTCCACCGCAAAAAGAAAAGAAAGGATAAAACGGGAGAAGAGAGGGAGACGGTGCAGAGAAGCCATGCAGAGGAAGAGAGAGGCGGACAGAGTGGAAGAAGGAGAAGAGAGAAAGAGGAGGATAGTGTTCATCAAGGTAATTATCGAACCAAACCTTTTCTTCCCTACCCTGTTAACAATACAAAATCATTAGAGTTTATGATTTTCAAACCCCTAACATGAAAAGATGAACTAAGGTTGCGAGATTTGGATTTAAGATTGAAAGGGGGATTTTGTTGTGTGTGCGATCAGTGTGTGTGGTGTGTGCGGAAGTATGTGTTTGTATGTGCAGCGTGATGTGTGTTGTGGTGTGTGCCGCAGTGTATGTCTGTGAACAGTGGGTGTGTGTCAATATTGGATGTGCTGAGAATAGTAAATATAGGTGCTGAGAATAGTAATTATACGTGCTGTGAATAGTGTTTTAGTTCGTGCAATTGAATACTAGAACATGATAATTGAGAATAGAAACTATAAAACCCTAAGTATGAATTGATGAAACCCTAGGGGTATTTTGGTAAACCTAAAATGGTATTTTGGGTATAAATCCAATTGGGTAATATGAGAGACCCTAGAATGAATATAACCTTAAAAGGAGTTAAAGGGAATAACTCATAGGTTAATGATAAGAAAAGTAAAGTATAATGGGGACGGAAGTAAAAAGTATTACTTTTGTCTAAGAAAGTTATTTTTCGCATGATTGTAGATACGTGCGCGTGGTTTTGAAAGAAGAACTAAGAAAGCCAAGGTAAGGGATTACGTTCCTTAAGTATTTGAGATTCATCCTTTAATGTAGGATTCTCTTAATTCTTTCAAAGTGTAGCTACTAACGGCCGGTAGCATTTGAACTCCGATGTTGATATAACGTCTTTTGAATTATCTTACCCGTGATATGCGTTGTTCATAGGGTATCTAAGTGAATTGAAATTGTTTATGTATTCTTGTACCTTGAATACTTTGTGGAATATGGCTGTATCTAATTGAAACAGGTGCAGTTGGCTTAGTCTGATTGAAAAGGGCTTAGCTAGAATTAGTCTGAGTGAAAATGACTAATTAAGATAGTCTAGTTTGATTAAAAAGAATTAGACAAACACGCTGCTTGATGAAACGGCTTAATGATCATGATCGAACTTAATGAGGGAGCACCGTGAGGAGGTGTAAGGTCTCTCGACACCCTGAAAAGGTGATGTATGAAACTATGGAATTGACGAACTTGTACTAGGGCCATAATTCTTTGAATGTTATAACTGTGTTTTGTATATGTACAGTTAAGATTATTGATGTTAGCCTTTCGTTGAATAATATCGTTTGGCTTCGTTCTTTCGGTCATCTCTTCTTAGTACCCGGAGAGATCCCGTATGAACTTACTGAGCACTGTTCGCTCACCCCTTTCTTATATTATTTTTCTCAGGTAAAGATTAAGGATCTAGATGGATTGCAAGGAACGGCAGTCCGAGGTTTTGAAGAGTTTAAGACATTAATTTGTTTTGTGTTGAGCTAGTGGGTTGTACTAGCCGTTGGGATTTAAATATTAGTTATGCTTCCACACTGTTTGAATTATGGTTAAGTAAACTAGCCGTTTAATGGTAACGTTGATTTTGAATTTATGTAGCCGTTTGGATTTTCCCTAGTTTATGGAATTGATTTATTATGTGAAAGTTAGGGTCGTTACACCCGCCACGTGGCAGCCTCTCATAGGCTAATTTTTTAATTAACTTATTTTATTTTATTTTTTTTTGGTTTTTTTTTGAGTTTTTATATTATTTTTTCGGCTTTTCCGTCGTTTACCAAAAGTAATAGTTACCATAACTTAATGTAATGACTGTATACATATAAAGTAACATTGTTCATAAGTAAGCGTAAAACCTGTTTTACAAAAACAAAAACTCGTTTTACCCATTTTTTCAAATGTAATACTAACTATAATTACATGTAACCCAAACATTATCTAAATGTAATTATCATTTATACTAAAATGTAATTGTGCTTTTGCAAAAATGTAAAATATTGTGTATTTTGATTTAATTTTTTGAAAGAAAGTAACATTTGAAAAGTAACAACTCATATATATGAATGTAATTGTTTGTACAAGTAAATGTAACACTTTAATAAAAAAAATTATAACATATTTCTATAGATAATGTAATACTTTTACATATAACACTAATCAAGTGTTTTTAGCTCTAAAAATGTAAATGGTTGAATTATTACTTTTTCTATACATATGTGTTACAATTATGTATAAACATTATTACATATAAGTAACACGTTTGTTACATTTTAGTTGTAATAAGTATTACTTTTGGCAAACGAAGAAAACATAGAAAAAAACATTGTTACTTTTCTGTATATATGTATTACTTTTTGTATACAAACTGTTACTTTATATGTATACAGTCATTACATTAAATATAGTAACTATTACTTTTGACAAACCGAAAAAAAAAACCAAAAAAAAATAATATAAAAATTAAAAAAAAAGCAATTTTTTTTTTGGGCCTATGAGAGCCACGTGGCAGGGTCGGCCCCTGGGTCATGGAGCTGGTTCAATGGGCCGGGTCATGGGTCAAAAAATGACCCGTCTCATCCATGAGACGGGTTCTCATGTTCTCACATGAGTCTTTGCGTAAATGATTATAATGCTGAATAAATTCAAATGACAGTTCACTAGAGGAAAAATATATCTCTAATCTAGTTTCCCAAATATGTAAAGTTACATATTTATGGAAGTAGATATATGTGTTGATTTCTTTATTTAAAACGCTTAACATGTGCCCTTAGACATATATTAAGAAAACCTTTAACTTAGTGGCAAACCGATTAGCCTAAAGTGAAATGTAACACATGTAACATATATTTTCCTATTATTTTCAACGTTGATTGATAGTTTAACTTAGGGGAAATGACAATTTAGGGTCCAAAGTTGCAAAAGTTGTGCAGGTTAGGGTTTTTTAACGATTTTATTAACGGAATCCAGTTAAGTCACAAGTGTTTTGACATGGACTTAACTGGAGTTTGTTTTTATTATTTGCATGAGCATATTGTCATTTCAGATGTAGAAAATTAATAAAAAAAATGAAATATTAAATTTTACTTTCTTATATTAAATTAACTAATAATTCAGACGTCATTTACCGAAAATATTTTTTCAAGAAATACAATAAAAATATTTTTTTCATTAGAATCACTATAAAATAAAAAGTATAAATTTTAAAAAAGAAAAAGTGTAAAAAACTATATTCCAAAAAAAAAAACCACTTAATTTTTTTAGAAAGAAGAAAGTGGGGATTTGGACAATTCTTTTTTTTTTTTTTCTGTGGTGGTGGTTAGTATTGTTTCATTATTAATATTAGTATTCCAATTATTTTATTATAAAATTATTTTTTATTTTTATTATTAATTTTCCTTGTTTACAACTTCATTATTTGCGGTTTAAAAAAAACTACTTTAATTCTTTATTTGCTTATTATTTTATTTATTATTATTTTTGAATTAATTAAAATTATTCGAAAATTTAATAATAAAAGTGAAAGAAAATTTTGGGTCCATTGTATAAGGGGTGTGTGAAATGACAGCCCAGGCGAACATCCAAAATTAACTCCAGTTAAGTTTTTCTGTTACTTAACTGGATTTTCTTTGCAACTTAGTCCAAAAACCCTTAATTGACTAACGTTGTTAACTTTGGACCCTAAATTGACAAAATTGATACACCAGACCCCTATTGACACACACCCTCCAAACTTTGGACCCTAAATTGTCATTTCCCCTTTAACTTATTGGCAAACTAAGTAGCCTATGGTAAAAGATCACTCATGTAACATACATCTGCCTATTATAATATTATAACAAGTAATTCATTTTTCATACTCCTATGTCTCGAAAAATTAGTGTTTTTTTTTATATTCATTTTTTAGTTTGAATGAACTTTGTAAAATAATTTAAGTTTAATTTTAATTATTTTAATAAAAATTTACAACTTATTATTGATACACAGTTATAAATATTATCAATAATAAGTTTAATTATTTTTTAAAAAAAATAAAATTAACATAAATTATTGCTCAAAGTTCATTCAAACTAACAATGAAAAAAATGGACCAATATTTCGGAACAACGGAAGTATATTTTCATAAGTTTCCATCTCAATGTTGATTAAAATTAGGGCAAATTGCCAATTAGTTACCCGAGTTTGTCGTCAAGTTTCAATTAGTTACCCAGTTTGTGTTTCGGTCAATTTAGTTATTGAATTTGTCTTTTTGTTTCAATTGGTGTAAAATCCGTTTGTTTGTCAAAAAACTAACGAAAATTGATGAAAAACGTAACAAAGTTCTTTCAAAATTGCAATGATCACCCTAAAGTTTAAATTATTCCATTACACCCCTAAACTAACGAATGTTAAGAGCTATCTTATTTCTAACCAACAACGATAACAAGCCCAAGTCCGGCAACCACGATAACCACCATGCCCGCCACCGGAACCACCGTAGTGCCACCATGCCCACCATCAGAACCACCGCAGTGCCACCACGACGACCAGTGAAATCTTCAAATCAAAACCAACTGCAGATCTGGGTTTCTAAAACATGAACAAACCCAGAGCGAACCAACCCAGATCAAAGAAATCAGCTTAAAAAAAACGCAGAAATCAAAAGCAAATGAAACGGAGGAATCTTGAAAGTGAACTGGATTTAGAAATTATTTCAATCCAATCTATTTATTTTGAAAGAAATCAGCTTAAAACGCAGAAATCACCACATAATTAGACAAAAATCAAACCTAGAATTGGGTTAAAAAAAAAAGAAAAGAAAAAAAAGGAACAGATCTGTAACAATGGCGTCGGCGTCAACGGATATCGGCAACGGCGTCGGCGACCTCGGCGGAACACGGCAACGGCGTCAACGGCTACGTCAACGTTCAACGACCGAACTGATCTCACCTGGGCCTCCTCCGATTTGAAGCCAATCGCACGGAATTCGCCCGATTTGATGGAGTTTGGCCGGAGAAGAAGCTCTTGCCGGCGGGGACTTGTTTTGGTTGGCTCACCGTGTACACGTTGATGAGTTG
Source organism: Campanula takesimana (assembly GCA_026119855.1). Lineage (NCBI taxonomy): Eukaryota > Viridiplantae > Streptophyta > Magnoliopsida > Asterales > Campanulaceae > Campanula > Campanula takesimana. The sequence continues at coordinate 235,910 of JAOWBW010000858.1, forward strand.
GCGGTCCCTCCTTGGCTCATCTTTGCCGGAGTCGGAGAATTTGACGGCTGCGGAGGGAGAGGCCGTGGGCTGGAGAGAGGGAGAGAGCGTATTTGTTAACGATTGGAGGGGGGAGGGGAGGGAGTATATTTTTCTGAAAAATTTATAAGGGTGAGGCAAACTGAAATAATATAAACTATAGGGGTGATCATCGCAATTTTGGTAAAAGTTTGTTACATCTTTTCATCTATTTTCGTTATTTTCGTTAAGTTTTTGACGAACTAACTAATTTTACACCGAATTGTAACAAAAAGACAAATTCGATAACTAAATTGACCGAAACACAAACTGGGTAACTAATTGAAACTTGACGACAAACTCAGGTAACTAATTGGCAATTTGCCCTTAAAATTATGTGATCGAGCTTGGCTGCTACACAACTGGACTGCCTACTCCCCAAATCCCTAGGTCTTTGTGCTTTGTTATTTACACCAATTGTTTCTAAAATTTAAATATCTATATTTGTTGAACTAATTTATGCTTTATTCGATTTTCATCCCATTATCCAAAATAGTTATTTTTAATGAAAAGTTTATACTTTCAATTCACATATATTTTTCTCAAGGGTATTTTCATGTAATAATGTAAATCAGAGTAACCATCTCAAATTCCATAATGTCAATGTAAATTTCTAAGGGTTTGTGACCTTGTGATGTCGGTGATGGCAGTATTAGGGTGGTGGTGGTGGTGGTGGTGATGGAAACGGGGGTGGTGTTGTAAGAAGTGATGCCAGTTGTTGGGTATGCTCATTATAAACCACTCCTATTACCTTAATTTGATTGATCCCATGATCTAATTTTATTTTTTATGGACTTTAGGACATATTGTAAGAAGTGTTAAAACATCATTTTTAGAACAATCCATTTTTATAGAATAGGCTTTAGATTGATAGGTTTTGAAATTTTTTAAATCTGGAAACCAGGTCAATCACTTGACCGCAAATGACCTAACCGCAAGGATTCAACCGTGAGAAGATGATGAACCATGTTTGACTCAAATTTAGCCACGGTCACACTAGTGTCCAAAGCCTTGGTTAGATTGGAACGATGTGGAATTCAAAATTTGAATTCAAATACAATTGTCATCCAACAGATATGATAGTATACTTGGACCACTATCTTCTGCAACAAAAGGACAACTCAAACTGAGCTACAATCAGACATCAACAGCTCATAGTCCTCAAAACTTGGTCCCCAAGATTTTAAACGGCTAGTTTATCATTCAAGGCTATAAATATTCCTTGTATTCTTCATTGAAAACAAGCTGAGATTCCAAGAGAGAAATTGTTGTTGAAAATTTTGGTGATTGAAGATCACATTCAAAAATAAAGTGACTCAAGAAGTCAAGAAGGTAAGACATTCTGTTGAAAAGGATGTTGATGTGGCTATCCAGGCATCAATGTTTTCCTTGGGTGAAAGCTTAGGAAGGAAGTTGGAAGCCTTCAAGCAGGCTATGACAGTGCACACGAACAGCATCGAAAGCCAATCCACAAAGATTGATCTCCTTTCAAGCAGAGTCAATACCGCATTGAACAGACTCAACCATGGAAACAATCAGCCAGCAGGTCAAGCAGCGGGTCATGAAAATGTAAATGATCAAGGAGATGAAGAAGAGGAAGAAAAAGATGGAATCACCGTTCCTATCTTGATTCGTGGATTAACCATGACTTCCTACCGTTTCCCTTTCTCTTCAAGCTCCTCATAAATAAACCTACTTTACTTTATCCATATTTGACTCAACCATGATCAAGAACCTCTTTTGAAATGACATGACCGTGTGTGGTCATTTGAACAATTTATTTTATTTGGGTGACTTTAAAAAAACAATGTTATTTCATGGTTTGTAATATTCTTACTTTGTTACTATGTTTAATTTATTTGATATGTACTCCTTAACTCTTAGTGATCTTTATCTATTTTTGGAGTATAACCCTTGCATGTGTTTGATGCATTATATCTCTCATCACTATTCTCTCTTAATGCATTCAAACCATATTTCTGTCTTCTAGGATTAAAATGTTTTTATTTTTATAGGGTGATAGAAATCTGTGACAATGGCTTAGAGTGTGCATTGACTTGGGGCATGAACTTAATACAATTTTTATTTCTTAAAAACATGTTATTACTAAGTACAATGAATTAACTTTTGTTATAGTAAGTAATGATCTCAATCAAATAGGGTGAGAATGTTGGATATGCTTATTATAAACCACTCCTATTACCTTAATTTGATTGATCCCATGGCCTAATTTTATTTTTTATGGACTTTAGGACATATTGTACGAAGTATTAAAACTTCATTTTTAGAACAGTCCATTTTTATAGAATATGCTTTGGATTGATAGGTCTTAAATTTTCTTAGTCTGGAAACTAGGTCAATCACTTGACTGCAGATGACCTAACTGCAAATGGTCTCTTGATCGCAAGTCATCTAAACACAAGGATTCGACCGTGAGAAGATGATGAACCAAGTTTGACTCAAACTTAACCATGGTCACACTAGTGTCCAAACCCTTGGTTAAATTAGAACGTTGTGGAATTCAAACTTTGAATTCATATATAACTGTCATCCAATGGATATGATAGTACACTTGGACCACTATCTTCTGCAACAAAAGGACAACTCAGACTGAGCTTCAATCAGACATTAACAACTCATAGTCCTCCAAACTTGGTCCCCAAGATTTCAAACGACTAGTTTATCGTTCAAGGCTATAAATATTCCTTGTATTCTTCATTGAAAACAAGCTGAGATTCCAAGAGAGAAATTATTGTTGAAATTCTTGGTGATTGAAGATCACATTTAAAGATTTTCAGAATCCTTCGAATCTTCAAGCACATATTCTTCAAGTCTTCAACAAATCTCCAGTAACATTCAAGATCATCTCAAGCCTCAACACTAAAGACTCATTAGGCTCTAATAACTTAGATTATAAAGAGCTGTTGATTCTTACTCACACTCACCCCGATTGATCAATCACATAGATTGAATCATTAGGGATACACTGGTCTAAGTCTAGGATTTGAACTTCATAGAAAATAGGTTGTTGATTCAATACTTCAACTCTGTAATCTATACTCAAGAGAATCAATATATACCTCCATTCAAAATCCAAGACTGACCATCTTGGTAAAGGACGTAGATCTTTTAACAAATCGAACCTTTCCAAATCATTGGGACATTTACTTACTGCACTTTACATTTCTGTAAATTTTCTTTAAGTCTTGTTCTTATTGTTATTCACTGTTCATATTAATCTTGTTTGTCATTTAGTGTTTGATCTTTCTAGATATTCAAACTTATTGTGAATTGTGTTTTTGTTTTTCTTATTTCCTAAGTTACAACTCTATCTACTTATCATTTTGCCAAACTTTCAAGACAACAAATTTCAATCTCTCAACTTCTATCCACTGCAACTCCTCGACCGCACTCCCTCGGCCGCACATAGGTTGACCGTGAGTTTTGGTTCATATCACTTGTTTTATATCAAACTCAAATCTAACTCATTTCTATTGTAAACTTCCATTGTTCATATTACACTTGACCGAGTGGTTTTCATTGACCGCAAAATTCAAGTTGTAAGCATAAGGTTGAATTTTAAAAAAGGGTTGAAATTTCAAGTAGGCTATTCACCCTCCCCCCTCTAGCCTCCTTTTCATACCCTTGTTGTGTCTTTAGGACCAACAACATTGATGGTCGTAGTGTGTTGTGGTGGTGGTGAAAGCAACAGTAGTTGGTGGTGAGTGTTAGGATTGAAGCCAAACCGGTATTTGAGGATAGAGTTTACGTGGAAGAAAAAAGTGGCACTGCAAAATGTCACCCTAGAGCTTATGCGGCCGCGTGGTGTGGACACATAGGGATAAATTTAGTGCCATAGGTGTCCGCATGGCTTACAAAAACCTGGGTTTTGGGAAGGGACCTATGTGTTGGCATAATGTGTGGGTTTTGGGAAGGGACCTATGTGTTGGCATGGTGCGACTGCACAACTTCGTAAATGTATTTCTTGTTTTCCGCAATATTCCTTTTGTGCATATTTTATATTCTTATAGGGTCTAAGCTTCTTGTATCCTTATATAAATTAAGTGACGTGAAAACCATAAAAAAATTCTAGCACCACGTAAAAAGATTGTAGAATATATTCTCGGCTAGGTACCACTCCCAGACGTAGTCCACTTTAGGAACGTATTGTGTAAACAACTCTTGTTTTCTTGTGTGATTGTCTTTGATTTTATCTTGTTCTTTATTCTCCTATTGTTTAAGGCATGATTTCTTAACAACTTGTATCAGAGCTTTGGATCTTGATCCTATGCTAGAGTTTATGTTCTGGATTTTGTTCTTGGATGTTCATAGGGATTTTGTGGAAGCAACTGTGATGGGTAATAAGGCATTGGTTGAAAAGTTATGTAATGGATTTCAACTTCTGGAAGACGAAGATCAAAGACTTTCTTTACAACAAGGATTTCCATCTACTTTTGCGTGAGAAATCAGCATATATGATGAACACAAAATAGATTTATTTTCAGAATGGAAGACGCTGGGTCTGGTGAGATGAAGGTTGACCAAAAGTGTGGCGAAGAATGTGCTAAAGGCCAAGACAACAACTGAGATGTTATGAATGTTCGGTCACATGTACGAGATGCTACCGACGACGAGCAAACTCATAATGAGGAAATAGTTGAACCTGAGATTGGGGGAGGACATGTCAGCAAAAAAACATGTAACTTTATTTCTATATGCCATCTAGACAAGGAAGGTTGTGTGGTCACCTTCGGATGTGCGGAAACATGGAAATGTGGCAATGTTTTAAAAAGCGTTAGGCGGTCGCTAGGTGCCGTAGATGGGCCTAACGCCTAGGCGGGGCCTAAACGGGATCTATTAACGATGGGTTTCTTAGAGGCAAGGCCGGTCCTGTGAAATTGGGGGGCCGAAGCAAAATATTACCTTGGGACCCTTATGCTTTTTTGCCCCAACACAATCTTATAAAGTAACCGAGTTAACTGATATTTTTGGGATTGTGGTTATTGAAAAATAAAAATATTACTATCAATTTTTGGTTATAATTGCAGAAAATTTAAGTAAAATTTTAGTGGTAATTGTAAAGAATATTTCAGACATATTGCAGTGGTACTCACTGTTGGGATTGGAGTCCTAAACTACGAGGAAGCAAAGGGGAGAAGGAGTCTAAGTCGTAGGTGTCGGTGGAGATCAAGAAGGAGTTCAAAACGAAGGAAAATCCCTGGGCGGAGAGGCAGGCGGGCGCTTGGCCATGACCAGGTGGGCGCTCTACACGACAGTGAGTTCCACTCGAATTGCAGGCGGGCGCTCGCATAGACCCAGGAGGGCGCTTGGTCAGTCGGCCAGGATTATTTTGTTTCCTATTTTGATGCAATCTCTACCAAATCAACTTAGGGCTTCCTTGTACTGCTATATAAGCATAGATACGACCTAGAACACATTGTAGCAGATTATTAAAAGGTGTTTAATAATATATTGACTTGGCAATTGCCTCCGGATGTATTTCATGTGTTGAACGAACCGGGTAAACAATTCTTGTGTTGTTGTGTGTGTGATTCTCTCATATTGTTCTTGTGGGTTTTGTGTTCTTGATCTAGATTGCAATGGGGTACCACTAAATTTCCAACAACTGGTATCAAGAGCTTTGGTTAGGAGGATTCAAAGTTTCATTCGTTGATTATTTTGAATCACGTTCTTGGGGACTTTGTGAAGCAATCGTGATGAAGAACTCAATCGAGAAATTTAACGGTGTGAATTTCACGTTTTAGAGGACAAGGGTTGAAGATTACCTTTATTGTAAGGATATTCATAAACCCTTAGGTGAGAAACCCAAAGACATGTCACAAGGGGATTGGGAGACGTTAGATAGGAAGGCGTTAGGAGTGGTGAGGAGCGCTCTAACCGACGACGTTGCACGGAATGCGATTGAGGCCAAGACAACGGTGGGGTTGCTACAGATGCTGTCAGATATGTATGAGAAGCCATCGAATATCAATAAGTTGCATTTGATAAAGAGGTTTGAGAATACGAAGATGTCAGAGGGGCAGACAGCAGCAAGTGATATCGGCAGTTTTAAAGGTATGGTGGACCAATTAAAAAGTGTCGATATTACTTTCTCTGATGAAGTGTTAGCTTGCTTTCTTCTAAAATCTTTGCCGGATAGTTGGGAGGTTACTGTCACAACAATTAGTACGTCGAAGGCACCATTGGTGTATACAGAAATTAGAGATCTCATCCTTCAACAGGAGTTAAAAAGGAAAGAGAAAAGGGGAGAATCTTCCGCAGATGGGGCTGTACTTAGGGTGGAGAGAAATAGGGGAAGGGGAGGACCGAAAAAGGGGAAAGGTAAATCAGTCAAGTGCTACAATTGTGGCACGCTAGGTCATATTAGTTATGACTGTCCGAATAAGGATGGTGATGCACATATGGTGGATGAGGATGTATTAATCCTTGGAGAGGAGCAGTCGGGTGAATATTGGGTGTTGGATTCTGGAGCTTCTTGTCATGCTAGTGGGGATGCAGAATCAATAGAGCGGTACATAACTAGAGATTTTGGGGTTGTTTATCTTGGTGATGATCAACCATTTAAGATCAAAGGTAAGGGGGATGTGATGATAAAGACACCTAAGGGGGCTGTTTTACAATTGCACGATGTGATGCATGTTTTGGATTTAAGAAGGAGGGTGATTTCCGTTGGACAACTTGATGATGAAGGGTATGGTGTAACCTTCATGGGTGGATCATGGGAAGTCACAAAAGGAGCTAAGGTGATAGCTCTTGGAGTTAAGGAGAAGATGTTGTACTCTACCTACAATGTCGATGTTCGCTCGGGTGGGAGCAATAGGCTAAAGAACCGACCTATTGGTGTATAAAGGAGAGACATCAAGAAACAGTATGTTAGGGGGGAGAGGGACACAAAGTTGATCAACGTGATGTGGAATTCCAAGTGCCCTAACAGAGAGCGTGTTCAGACCAAGAGAAGTCGATGCAAGAAACAAGGTATGTCCAAGTTTCAAAGGGAAGCATTGCGAGGAAGGTGGGTCTGGAGGGAGAAGGTGAAGTTAGACTTGCGGGGAGAAATCAAGGTAGAAGCTGATTTGGGGAGGCAAGAATTATCTAACACGGAGGGGTTGAAACGTCGCTTGGTTTCAACTCGCCTTAGTACTTGAGCGGGAGGCTCGGTGATGTCAAGTCAATATGGGAGTAAAATGTGTTCGAAGGTGTTCATTATGTGGTGGGAGTTGATGGGTGTTTCTATGCTTATGAGTTTAGCCTCCAGGTGGGAGATTGTTGGGATTGGAGTCCTAAACTACGAGGAAGCAAAGGGGAGAAGGAGTCTAAGTTGTGGGTGTCGGTGGAGATCAAGAAGGAGTTCAAAACGAAGGAAAATCCAGGGATTTTCCTTCGTTTTCCAGGTGGGCGCTTGGCCATGACCAGGCGGGCGCTCTACACGGCAGTGAGTTCCACTCGAATTGAAGGCGGGCGCTCGCATAGACCCAGGCGGGCGCTTAGTCAGTCGGCCAAGATTATTTTGTTTCCTATTTTGATGCAATCTCTACCAAATCAACTTAGGGCTTCCTTGTACTGCTATATAAGCATAGATACGACCCAGAACACATTGTAGCAGATTATTAAAAGGTGTTTAATAATATATTGACTTGGCAATTGCCACCGGACGTAGTTCATGTGTTGAACGAACCGGGTAAACAATTCTTGTGTTCTTGTGTGTGTGATTCTCTCATATTGTGCTTGTGGGTTTTGTGTTCTTGATCTAGATTGCAACGGGGTACCACTAAATTTCCAACACTCACTTCGCTCTCGAATGATGAACCTGCCATTTTTGTTACTTTGAATAAGTTAATAGTTTTGTGTTTTTTGTGTGTGTTATTTATAAAAGTAATTTTAACTTAATTTTATCAAGCTAATGAATATATGAAATTATTACTCAAATTTCATTCAATTTTTTTTTTTAAAAATGAAATATTATTTCGAGTGGAAAGTTTATCAAATAAAAAAATCCTTTCAAACAAATTGCAAGTATGAAGTCCAAAGGCCCACAATAAATTCCACAAATTGTTGAAGGAAATAAAGACCATCACTTGATTCAAAAATAAAAAAAAACAGAAAGGCTGTCACTACATTTCAAAAATTGTTGAACGAAAAGAAAAAGGGACGGGGAATCGAACAAGCGCCGCTCAAATGAGCAAAGAACATTTTGTCCATTGCTACACTAAAGCTGATGTGATATTTCTTCGTACGTTTTGATATATATCAAATAAAGGAATTTGGGGCTGTTGGTCCCAAAGACACAACAAGGGTATGAAAAGGAAGCTAGAAGGGGAGGGGTGAATAACCTACTTAAAAATATCAACCCTTTTTCAAAATTCAACCTTATTATGCTTACAACTTGAATTTTGCGGTCAATAATAAACCACGCGGTCAAGTGTAAAATGCACAACAGAAGTTTTCGTTAAAAATACTTGAGTTGATTTTAGAGTAATACGGTAGGTTCAAAGTGCGGTAGGTTCAAAAGTGCGGTAGGTTGAATGATTAAAAGTTAATGTCTTGGAAATTTTGGCAAATGATAAGTTAGTCAGATTTTAGCTTAGGCAATGAGGAGAACATACAAATACAATTCACAATAAGTTTGGATATCTGAAAGATCAAACACTAAATGACAAACAAGATTAATATGAACAATGAAGAACAATTTGAACAATAAAAGTAAATTTGCAGAATGTAAAGAGCAGTAAGTAAATGACACAATGATTTGGAAATGTTCGATCTGTTAAAAGATCTACGTCCTTTACCAGGATGGTCAGTCTTGGATTTTGAGTGAGGTTTATATTGATTCACTTGAGTACAGATTACAAAGATGATGTATTGAATCAACACTTATTTTCTATGAAGAACAATCCTAGACGAAGACCAGTGTATCCCTAATGATTCAATCTATGTGATTGATCAATCGGGGTGAGTGTGTGTGTAAGAATCAAAACCTCTTTGAAATCTATATGATTTTAGAGCCTAATGAATCTTGTGTGTAAGAAGGCTTGAGATGACTTGAATGTTGTTGGAGATCTTTGAAGGTGAACGCTTGAAGATTCAAAGGATTCTGGAAATATTGAGTATGATCTTCAATCACCAAGAATTTCAACAACAATTTCTCTCTTAGAATCTCAGCAATGTTCAATGAAGAACTTAAGGACTATTTATAGCCTTGAATAAGAAACTAGCGGTTTGAATTCTTGGGTGATAAGTTTGGAGGACAATGAGCTATTGATGTCTGATTGGAGCTCAATCTGAGTTGTCCTTTTATTGCAGAGTAGTGGTGGTCCAACTGTACTGTGTTAACCGTTTGATGACAGCGGTATTCAAATTTGAAATTTGAATTTTACAACATTCAAAACTAACCATAGTTTTGGACACTAGCTTGACCATGGTTAATTTGAACCAAACTTGATCAAATTCAACTTTAGTCACATGCGGCAGGTTGAACCGTGCAGTAGCTTCAGAGCATGTGTTAAGTTGAGTCATGCGGTAGACATGATGTATGCGGTAGATGAATGATACGGCAGACATGGTCTTGACCGCATATCTCCAGACTTGAGAAAATTGAAAGTCCTAATCTACTAAGCGTATCAAACTAGAAAGTGTACTATTCTAAATGAAGTACAAGTACTTCTTACAATATATCCTAAAGTCCACAAGAGTAAAATGAGGTTATGGAATCAATCAAATTTAAGGTAATAGGAGTGGTTTATAATAAGCATACCCAATAGGGGCCCTAAAATCGCTCTATTTTCCAGGGGCCTTAAGTGGTGGCTTCCTTTGCCTACAATGTGATATGAGATGTGCAAGGAGGATCACGGGAAATGAAGACTCAAGGAATAGAGATCTTCCAGTTAGGTTGAAGCTTCGCTCAAATTAAACTCACCTTGCAAATTAAGAAGGGAGGTCGACACTACTAACGGTTAATTAAGCATTGACTATTGGGTGGGATTTTGACGTAGGTAGTCACGTGAATTATCTTGTCTCCATGTGTGATGTGTGAGATTGTAGCCAAACCGACATTGGAGGATTAGGCCTAAGCAAAAAGAAAGAAAACGAAATGCGGAATGTCACTATGGAGCCCATGTGACCGCATGGCGCAGATGCCTAGGGATGAATGCTTAGACATGGGTGCCACATGGCATACAAAAAGCTAGGTTTTGGAAAAGGGGCCTATGCGGTCGCATAGTGCGGCCACAAGGCACCATAAAATTGTTTCCAGTTTTATGCAATATTTCTATTCGTGTACTTTGTATTCTTTTAGGGCTTAGATTTATTTTATCAGTATATATGTCAAGTGACGGTTATAAACACATTGTAACACCATGTAGAGACATTATAGAGGATAATTATGACTTGGTAATGCCCCTAGCAGTCCAATTTTGGGGCGAACTAGGTAAACAATTTTTTTATTTGCGTGATCATGTTTGGATTTCTTTTTTATTTTTGGCATTTTAAGCCCTATATGGATAAAATTTGGTGGATTTTAAGTCATTTATTATAATTAGACTTTCACCCAATTTGAAATGACGAAATTGTCTTCAATAGTTTCTCACGTGAGTTATACATGACAACTTAACATGGTATGGTATTTTCACAGGGAATGTTATATAATTCCTATAGTGGTCAAGTTTTTGTACATTAAGCCCTAAATTGACAAATAGAGCTCCTAGTTATTACCGTTTTGTGGATATTAAGTTTTACTCCCTCCATCCCAAATTTTTTTTGACTTTTGATGATCAATACAAGTGAACTTTGACTAAATATAAATTTCAATCTAACAATCCTTTTGAAATTCTAAAACTTGTTATTGATTAATCATCAAGTGATTTATCAATGACAAATTTTAAAATTTCATTGCGATGATTAGATTGATAATAATCTTAGGTCAAAGTTCACATGTGTTGACAATTAAAAATCCAAAGTGGACTATCTTTCTGGGACAGAGGGAGTAGTATTTTGTAATTTAGTGAAGTTCAAAAGCCAAGTCCTTATGAGAACATTTGAGGAAAAAAAAAACACTTCTCATTGAGCTTCTAAAGTATTTCATCTCAGATACCCAACTTTGATTTTCATGATCAACTCAATTTAATTTTAGCCATAATTGAATGAGAAATCAATTATCCTTATACATTTTTGAAAATTGTTATTGTTTCATTATTAAGAATACTGTCAATTTCAAATTTTAAGCATACCCAACAATCTCCCCATATTTGATTGAGACCATTACGTACTATAACAAATGATAATTTATTGTACTTGGTAATAACATGTTTTCAAGAAATATGATTTTATTAGTTTCATGTCCCAAGTCAATGCACTTTAAGCCTATGTCATAAATCTAGAAGATAGAAAATAAGATTTGAAGTATTTCAAGAGAGGTGATCAACATAAGGTAGAAATGCATCAAACACAAACAAACTTAACATACTCCATAAGATAAATCATTCAAGCATCGGAGTACTAAAACAAAAGAGAACATTGTTTTAAGAGCTACAACCCCAAATAAAACAAACATAAGCTAAAAAGTGTTTTTGAGACTTAACAAGACAAAACAAAATATCCACGGCAGGTTCACATGCAGTCAACATCAATAAAGTCATTGTCAAGAGCACTTGTGGCAAGAGGAAAGCGATAGGCAGGTAAGTTCAATCCTAGAATCATGATTGGGACAGTGATTTCCTCTTCTTCTTCTTCATCACCTTGGGCAATGACATTGCCGTGACCTACTTGATTTCCTCCGCGGTTAATCCTGTTCATCACTGTGTTGATTCTGTTTGATAAGAGGTAAATTTTTATAGATTGACTCTCTTATAATCTTGAGTATTATCTTCAATCACAAGAATTTCAACAGAAATTTCTCTCTTAAAATCTCAGCAATGTTCAATGAAGAACTCAAGGACTATTTATAACCTTGAATGAGAAACTAGCCGTTTGAATTCTTAGGGGATAAGTTTGGAGGACAATGAGTTGTTGATGTCTGATTGGAGCTCAGTCTGAGTTATCCTTTTTTTGCAGAGTAGTGGTGGTCCAATTGTACTGTGTTAACCGTTTGATGACAGTTGTATTCAAATTTGAAATTTGAATTTTTCAACGCTCTAAACTAACCATAGTTTTAGACACTAGCTTGACCATGGTTAATGTTGGGTATGCGCAGTTATATCTCATATTTTTAATGTTAGATTTGATTGATACATTACCTAAGTTATATCTTATGGACTTTAGGACCCTATGTAAGAAGTATGTATACTTCAATTTTTAGACATTCCATTTTATAAACTAGTCTTTGTAATAGGATCAATGCCAGAAACTCTCTAAGTATTAGTAAGCTACTGCGCGCCTCAAACTCAACGTAGCGCGCCCAGTGCAAGATGGTGCGCCTTATGTGTATTGGTGCACCCCATCCCATTGTCGCGCCTAGCCCAATATTGTGCGCCTAGGATAATAGTGCGCATCTTTTGACCTAGCGCGCCTATATGAATATAGCGTGCCTAGTTATTCGAGTGCGCGCCAATTTATTCCCATTCAATACTTAGATAAATTTGAAGACTTGTGAAGATATGAAGACTCCAGTATTCAAACTCAGATCCAGAATCCAACGCTGAATCTATGTTTTGAGAAGCACTCAAGATGAAGACATCTGCCCTCAACGACTCTCAAATATTTTGTGTCTAACAGCCATAATTGGACACGTTCTCCAATCAACGAGCTACAACACATGGATTCTCAACGGTTACATTTCTCAGGCTCACTATAATACCTCATAACTTCAAACTTTTCAAGTTGCTAGAATTCACGCTTTGAGAGAGAAGTTTGAAGATTTGAAGATTGTTCTTATATTTTCCCAGATTTCCAAGTCACCTTCATAAATTCATCACTAGCCCAGATCCTAAAAGCCTTATAATACTTTAGTTTTATTGTGTTCTCAATCTCATAGATCTAAAGATCCTTGAAACTAAGAACACACACCCACCTCTTCAAGTTTGATCACTTAGATCTTTCTTGAAGAGATATATTTGGTTTTAGTCTAGGATTTATTCTTTCATAGATAAAAGATCTTGAGTTGATCATACTCAAAAGTTGTAATCTGTAATCAAACTCATAATATAAGATCTCCATTAGAAATCCAAGACTAACCATCTTGGTAGAGGACATAGATCTTTTCACGATCGAACCTCTCCAAATAGCGCTCCTTTACTATTTGCAATTTACTTTCATGTTTTCAACTTCATCTTACTATTTGTTTGTTTGTCATTTGCAGATTTTGAATATTGTTGTGTTTGTGATTTATTGTCTTAGTTCCTTTTTACACACTCTTTAAGACAAATTACTTAGTGTGTGTGTGCTCTCCTTTCATTGTTTGCGCTCCTTTTACTTAACTAAATTCCACTGTGCATTTCACTCTATCTTTGGAGCGGCTTTCATAATGCTTAAAGGATTTAGTGCGCATTTGCAATTGAATTTTCAAGGGTTAGAAAAGAATTTCAAAACAGCTATTCACCCCCTCTAGCTATATTTCATACCCTTGTTGCCCTTTGGGACCAACAAGTGGTATCAGAGCAAACACCTTTATAAAACTTCTTTTTGTTTTTCAAGCTTAACAGCTTGGGTGCGGATTCGATATGGCAAACTCAAAACCTATGGCAACTGCAAACTACACACATGTTCCTGTCTTTGATGAAGATCACTTTGACAAATGGAAATTCAGCATCTTGACCCATCTCAGCTCCATTGATGAAAGGCTTCATGGCACCGTGGTTTATGGACCTTACTTCCCAATGAAAGAAAATCCAAATCCATGCACAAATGCTGCTCAACCAACCATTCGAAAACCAAAGGAAGAATGGACTGAAGAAGAAGCAAGAAGAGTTGGAAATGATGGAAAAGCAAGAAACATTTTCTTCAGCACTCTAAGTACAGCAATGAAACAACAAGTCATGCATTGTGCTACTACAAATGAATTATGGGATGCTATTGAAGAGGATATTGAAGGAGACATTATTTGTAAGGAGAACAAAAGATATGAAGTTCAAAAGAGGTTTAACAATTTCTCTCAACTTCCTGGTGAAACTCTCAGACAGACCTATGAACGTTATTGTGAAATTATCAACTTGTGTATTTCTCATGGAAAGAAGTTCTCAAACAAGGAAATCAATGTTAATTTCCTCACTGCTTTTGGATCGAGATATCTCCACAAATATAGCACTCTTGAAGACGTTGGAACCTTGGATGATTGGACTTTAAGAAACCTTTATGCAAATCTCAAAGTTTATGAACTTAAACTTCAGCGCATCAGTGAATCTAAAGGAAAGTCAAAATCCATTGTAATGGTGGCGCATAGAGAAGAAGCACCTATTGAACAAAGCTTTGACCCCAAAATTTCTACTTTTGAGCTATTGGAAATGGATGATGAAGACTTCGCTTTATTTGTGAAGAGATTCCAGAAGTTTAGAAAATTCTCATAACCAGGAGCAACAAGCAAAACTCCAGGATCTAGCAGCAGAGCTCTTCCAAAATTCACAAGGAACAATGATTCAAAAAGAAAAGAAGATCTTGTTTGTTTTAATTGCAGGAAACTAGATCATTTTGCATCAAGCTGTCTAGTTCCTAAGTTTGAGTACATGAAGAAAAGAGCAGCCATAATCCCAAACTCTCTCGTCACAAGGGCATGGTTGCTGAAGAAGATTCACCGTCAAATGAACTCAAGACTTTGATCAAAACGAACTCAGAAGAAAGCAATGAAGATTCAGATGATGGTCTCGTATGCTTGGTTGCAAAAGATGATGACTATGATTCAGATGACCACTCAAAACATGTTCCTGATATGAAGATCTGGAACAAACCAGTTAGGAAATCTGCAGGTCATCCAGAAGTGAAAAATGTTGGGTTTCGTAGTAACATGCGCAGTGGAATATAGCATTTAAAATTTTATGAAATCCAAAGCATATAGATCCATTCATATGATTAAGTCAAATACATCTACAATGAATACTAGAATACTAACCCTTGAAGCGTTTGATCAACAACCTTAAATTCGATGGAGCTTTTCGAAACTTGGTCACGAACACAATCACGAACAAGATCACGAATTTGAAGATGATAAGCTTCACCCTCTAACGGTATCCACACCACGAACGAATATCAAGACGCTCTTGATCTTGGTTGCTAGACCAATTTTTGAAACACACTTTCACAATAGACTATATGGAATTAATATGTGATCTATTGTTCTTCACTTTTATGATCTTAGAATAATAATAAAACCTCTCAAACTCTTTGAAAGCTTTTTACAATGCATAGGACTGATTAGGATGTTTAGAGGTTGTTTATATACTTGTTAGACCTATTCCAAATAGGTAATAAGTGATTAACCCACAAGAAAACGTATTAGGAAAATCCCAGTCAAAACAGAACTAAAGGTCCGACCGGGTATATATCCTGGTCCGACCGGATCCCTCAAGGTCCGCCCGGGTCCTTTGGGTGGTCCGACCAGACCTCTCCCTTTTCCAGTTTTCTCCTCTAATTTCCTAATATTCCTCAAAGGCCCTTCGACCCAAAATTCCAATTAAGTCCTTTTAAGATTTGTTCAAATGTGTGTGACCCTTTAGGATTATACTAAGTTGGCAATGGGTGTAAACCCATAAGATATGATTAGGTTCTAGCAAACCGTCATACCTACCCAATTAGTATAACTATATAAGTTCGTATTCTTTAATAGAACATATCACAATCTCTTTGTTCACGATGTCTATTGAACGTAAGCCATGGTCAATGGTCAACTTACATAGTTCAATGCTTTCTCGATCCCAAATGTATTGATACTACAAATCATATTTGAGCACGGCCATGCATTTCATCAATACCATTCATCGAGTGGCCAAAGCTTGACATCTCTCTTGACGAGAAACAAATTCTATCTTGACTTATTAATCTTCCCTACATGATTCCGATTACGCCAATCATATTCTTTATAACAGCTCGGTTAGGGGTAACGTTTGAATATGTCAAACGTAATGTTCATCAAGTAGAAGACTGTAATAATATCAGGTCTTAAAGATTCAAGTGATATAACTATATGAGACTTAATTATGACATTGTGACCATGACATAAATCTCATACGGGTCAGTCCAATATTTGTTCTCCGACAAATACCCATAAGTTTAATTGTATCCCATACACCATAATCATCATATGATTATCTATTAAACTTATACTAACAATTAATCATAATTACCAGGGATGGGGATTATTATAATAAACATGCAAAGGATATAATAATCAAACATTCAATATCTTTATTAAAATATAATCAATAGATAACATTAATCGTTCTCATAACGTGCCTAGAGCATACAACACCAACAATCTCCCACTTGCACTAGGCCTAATTAATGTATCGAATACTCATAGACCTAATATGACCATCATGCTTTACTTGCGGAAGACCCTTTGTCAATGGGTCGGTAATTTTATCATCAGTTGGTACTCTGCATATATTCACGTCTCATCTATCAACGATCTCTCGAATGATATGAAAACGCCTAAGCATGTGTTTGGATTTCAGATGTGATCTTGGTTCCTTTGCTTGAGCAATAGCACCATTATTATCAGAATAAATGTCTATTGGATTAGCAATAATAGGAACCACCTCTAGTTTACCAATGAACTTCTTGATCCAAACAGCCTCTTTTGCAGCATCGGATGCAGCAATATACTCAGCTTCAGTTGTAGAATCTGCGATGGTACTTTGCTTAGAACTCTTCTAGCTAACAGCACCTCCATTAAGCACAATACAAATCTAGATTGCGATCTTGAATCATCCTTGTCGGTTTGGAAGCCTGCACCTGTGTAACCATTTAAAACATGATCATCTTCCATACCTCCATACACCAAGAACGAATCTTTAGTCCTTCGCAAGTACTTAAGAATTGTCTTGACTGCAATCTAGTGACTTTCACCAGGATCTGATTTGTATCTGCTCGTCATGCTTAAAGCATACGAGACATCGGGTCTAGTATATATTATGGCATACATGATTGATCCAATAGCAGAAGCATATTGAATCCCAATCATTCTCTCACGCTCATCAGTTGTCTTAGGACACTGATTCTTGCTTACAGTTATGCCATGCCTACTGGCAAATTTCCTCTCTTAGAGTTTTCCATGCGAAATATCTTAAGAACTTTGTCAATAATGTATCTTGACTTAAACCAATTAATTTCTTAGATCTATCACGATAGATCCTAATGCCAAGGATATAAACTGCTTCTCCCATATCTTTCATTGAAAAACACTTTCCTAACCAAGTCTTTACAGACTGTAGTGCAGGAATGTCGTTTCCCATGAGCAATATGTCATCAACATATAGTACTAGAAATAATACTACACTCCCACTAATCTTCTTGTATACACAAGGTTCATCTTCGTTCTTGATGAAGCCAAACTCTTTGACTGATTCATCAAATCGAAGATTCCAACTCCTAGAGGCTTGCTTCAATCCATAGATGGATCTTTACAACTTGCATACTTTGTTAGAATTTTCTGGAATTACAAAACCTTCAGGTTGTGTCATATAAACATCCTCAAGTAACTTCCCGTTAAGGAACGCTGTTTTGACATCCATTTGCCATATCTCATAGTCAAAATATGCGGCTATGGCAAGTATAATTCTTATAGACTTGATCATTGCTACGGGCGAAAAGGTTTCATTATAGTCAATACCATAAATCTGCCTATAGCCTTTCCCTACAAGTCTAGCTTTATAAGTATTCACCTTTCCATCCATATCAGTTTTCTTTTTGAAAACCCACTTGCATCCTATGGTTTTTACACCTTCGGGTGCATCAATCAAGTTCCAAACTTGATTATCATACATGGACTTATTTTAGATTCCATGGCTCCAAGCCATTTATCTGAATTAGGAGCGGACATGCATCCTATGGTTTTTACACCTTCGGACGCATCAATCAAGTTCCAAACTTGATTATCATACATGGACTTAATTTCAGATTCCATGGCTTCAAGCCATTTATCTGAATCAAGAGCAGACATCGCTTCTTGATAGGAAGTAGGTTCATCATCAACTATGACTTCCACTTCATTGCTATCCGTCATGAGAAATCCATATCTCTCAGGTTTGGATCGCATCCTACCAGTTCTGCGAGGAACTTGAGTACTCTGATTAGGTTCCACAACTCCTTGTGAAACTTGAACAGATCTAACCATCGGTTCCATGTAATTTTCATGTTCTTGAACCTCTTCAAGACTAATTTTACTCCCACTAGTTCTTTTATAGAGAAACTCTTTCTCTAGAAAAGCACCATCTCGTGCAACAAACACTTTGTTGTCCGCGCGGTTGTAAAATTAGTATCCTTTAGTTTCCTTAGGATATCCCATGAAAATACATTTATAAGACTAGTGTGCGAGTTTGTCAGAGATAAGCCTCTTGACATATGACTCACAGCCCCAAATCTTCATAAAAGAAAGATTATGCTTCTTTCCCTTCCACATCTCATATGGTGTCTTTGGAACAGATTTTGTTGGAACATTATTTAATGTAAGAGCGGCAGTTTCTAGTGCATGTCCCCAAAAGGATAAAGGAAAATCAACTTGACTCATCATGGATTGGACCATATCTAATAAAGTCCTATTTCTCCGCTCAGACACACCATTCCATTGTGGTGTTCCAGGTGAAGTTAATTGTGAAACAATTCCACAATCTTTAAGATGATTGTCAAATTCTTGGCTTAAATATTCTCCACCTCGATCAGATCGAAGTGCTTTAATAGTTTTGCCAAGTTGATTTTGTACTTCATTTTGAAATATTCTAAATATCTCAAAAGATTCACTTTTATGTTTCATTAAGTAGACATAGCCATATCTACTAAAATCATCAGTGAATGTTATGAAGTATTGATATCCCCCCCTAGCACTGCTGCTCATTGGTCCACACACATCAGTATGTTTGAGTCCCAATAAGTCAGTAGCCCTTTCACTACTCTTAGTAACAGGTGTCTTTGTCATCTTTCCAAGTAGATAAGACTCACAAGTTTCATATGATTCAAAATCATGTGAATCTAAAAGTCCGTCCCCATGGAGTTTTGAGATACGTTTCTCATTAATATGACCAAGACGGCAATGCCACAAATAAGTATGATTTACATCATTAGGTTTGGATTTCTTATTTACATTATAAATATTCTCATTATTTCTATTTTCAACATCAAGAACATAAAGGCCATTAAATGAACATGCAGTACAATAAAGCATCTCATTTAAATAAATAGAAAACTTCTTATTTTTAATAAGAAAACTATAACCTTCATTATCCAAACAAGAAACTGAAATAATATTTCTACTCAAATCCGGAACGTAATAACAATTGTTCAAAACAAGAATTAATCCGCTAGGTAAAATGACATCATATGTTCCTATGGCTAATGCAGCAACTCTTGCTCCATTCCCCACACATAGGTTCACTTCGCCATTTTTGAGTAGCCTCCTATTCCTTAGTGCCTGCACATTTAAACAAATGTGAGATCCACATCCGGTATCTAATACCTAGGAACTAGAAGTAGAAAGTAGAATATCTATAACATAGATACCTGAAGTAGATGCAGTCCCACTGCCCTTCTTCTTCTTTAACTCTTCCTTGTAAACCTTGCAATTTCGTTTCCAATGACCAATCTCATTGCAGCGGAAACAGATTGCGTCCTTTTGGGAAGTAGGTTTAGCCACAGTAGCATTGGCAACAGTTGCCTTGCTAATCTTGGGTTTGACAACTTTTGTCTTACCCCCTTTTCCTTTGCCTTTAGAGCCATTTCCTTCTCTTGACACTACGAGAACATGAGCGACTTCTTTACCGATTTTATTTTCCGCTGTCTTTAGCATCCCATGCAACTCAGACAGGGACTTATCCATACCATGCATATTAAAGTTCATGGCGAACTGATTATAGCTTTTGGGCAATGAATTAAGAATAAAATCATTGGCCAACTCAACATCAATTGGATGGCCAAGTCTCTCTAGATGCTAAAAGTGAGCCTTCATCTTCAGAACATGAGGGCCCACAGCCTTCCCTTCGCTCATCTTGCATGAGACCAAGGCAGCTATAGTGTCGAACCTTTCTTGCCTTACCTGTTCTTGAAACATATCTTTCAACTCAACAGCAAGGTCATATGCTTCCAAGTGTTCAAGAGTCTTCTGAAGCTCAGAACACATTACAGCAAGCATGAGACAACCCACCTCACGAGAATCACTTTTGTGCTTCTAATAGGCGTTTCTCTCATCCTTAGGGGAAGATGATTCAGGTTCCTCTGAAATGGGGCCATCAAGAATATAGAGCTTGTCTTCATGCCTTAGAACAATTCTAAGGCTTCGGATCCAATTCGTGAAGTTAGCTCCATTTTCTTGAAGCTTTTCCTTCTCAAGGATAGATCGCAATGATAAAGAACTTGAATTTTGAGCAATTATCTACAATTATGCAAACATGTAATCACATATAAGTACTAACTTAATTTTAAAGATATTACAAATATTAGTATTTCACAAATACTCCCACTAAATTATATAACCTTCATATACATCCAATGTATAATATAATTTAATTGGGCTAAGATCCATATTTCATTTAATTTTACGTCCGCGATGGCAAGATGCATAAAATTAAACTATTTAGGTAGATAACTCCTTATCAATCATATCATATATGACTCTTAGATCTTTTATGAGATTATATCAAGACATCATATATCATGCATGTTTTAATCTCATCTGTGCCTTAGGCCTAAAACTCTTTTGATAGCCTAATTAAGTCAACCCACTTTAAACGCATAGGAACCACTTTTTCACTCATCTTGTTCATACATGAATAAAATCAATGCACCTCGCGATGGTTAGAGCACGCATGAAAGTACCCATGTAATCCCAAGTGTTTTAATCATGGGTTGGCACGTAACTTAAATTTTAATTGAAGGGTCACAACATATAGCATGAAAGTACACATGTAATCCCAAGTGTTTTAATCAAGTTTAGTCACTAAATTAATTTCCATTAATTTATGCATGACATTATGTGTCATTAGTTTCTCTATAATTATGAGGATGAGACTCTTTTGAACTTTGGTTATCATCTCCAAATCAAGACAACAAGAAGTGCGGCCGAACTAAGCAATAAGGCAACCACAATTCCGCACTAATTCAAGAAACCAAGAAAGTAGTCCATGTGGCCGAAACTAAGCAATAAATGGTCTCAAAGAACGTAAGCCAATTGCATTCACAATTCCACATGGATCTCCAAACTTTTGAATCAGGAATTTTGTTTCTCAATTTTAGCAATTATGAACTCTTCATAATTCTAACTTCGTTTTATCTTTGAATCTTTGATTACGATCAAGTTTGGGAAACACAGTCTCGAGAACGTAGGCTAGCCATCCAAACCTTGAACCAATCTCAGAATTCAACAGACTAAAACAAATATGAATTTCAAACCACGAGCCCACCCCACGACCCAAGCCAGCTCCCCGCACAAGACCCGAAGGTCCGGCTGGGTCGCATACTTGGTCCGGTCGGACCCTCTGGAAAAACTGAATTTTTCAAGTTCGAAAAATTTGTCTCAAAATTGTTTTTCTCTGATTCAATTAGGATTTGGTGTCCTTGATGATCAAATCACCATGAACATCAGAACCTTGAATAAACAATTTATTCATGAATCTCTAGATTATCAAGACTTTGATCAAATCAAAAATTGATGATCCAAAAAATTTTAAATCCAACATAATTTTTATTGCGATTGAATAGTGCGATTAAAGTTTATAAAACAATAAACCACATAAAATGCATATAACAGATAAACATCATAATTCCAATATTCGAATCATGCTGGCACATAAACAATTTATACACATACAACGTGATTATGTATTGAAATAATCAACATGAACGGGGCTCTGATACCACTGTTTTGTTTCGTAGTAACATGCGCAGCGGAATATAGCATTTAAAATTTTATGAAACCCAAAGCCTATAGATCCATTCATATGATTAAGTCAAATACATCTACAATGAATACTAGAATACTAACCCTTGAAGCGTTTGATCAAAAACCTTGAATTCGATGGAGATTTTCGAAACTTGGTCACAAACACAATCACGAACAAGATCACGAACTTGAAGATGATAGGCTTCACCCTCTAACGGTATCCACACCACGAACGAATATCAAGACGTTCTTGATCTTGGTTGCTAGACCAATTTGTGAAACACACTTTCACAATAGACTATATGGAATTAATATGTGATCTATTGTTCTTCACTTTTATGATCTTAGAACAATAATAAAACCTCAAACTCTTTGAAAGCTTCTCACAATGCATAAGACTGATTAGGCTGTTTAGAGGTTGTTTATATACTTGTTAGACATATTCCAAATAGGTAACAAGTGATTAAAACTTGTTGGTCCCAAAGACACAACAAGGGTAAGAAAAGAGGCTAGAGGGGGGGGGTGAATAGCCTATTTAAAATTATCAACCCTTTTTCAGAATTCAACCTTATGCTTACTATTGAGTTTTGTGGTCAAGTAAAAACCACTAGCTCAAAGTAAAATGCACAGCGGAAGTTTTCGATAAAAACAAAGTAGAGTTGGTTTTAAAGTTAAAACGACTAGGTAGGCAAATGTTGTGGCAAGCAATATTGCGGTAAGCAATATTGCGGTCGGTAAAGAGGTAAGTAAAATTACTGACAGTGAATAGACACTTGCGGTAAGAAAATATGCGGTCGGCAAGATTGCGGTCGGCAAAGAGTGATTGAACAAACAAACTGAAAATGTTCAAAGGCAAACAAGGATACGGCAAGCAAACTTGCGGTAAGGTAACCTTGCGGTAGGCTATGTACTGTAAGCAAGGTTGCTAACTTGGTAGGTTGAAAATGAAAGTTTGTGTCTGAGAGTTTTGGCAAAATGATAAGTAGTCAGAAATAGTAACTAAAGCAATAGGCAAGCAACAAACACAATTCACAGAAGTTTGAATATCTGTAAAGATCAACACACTAAACGACAAACAAAATTAATATGAATAATAAAACAATTGCAGAATGTAAATGACACGAAGATTTGGAAAGGTTTGATCTGTTAAAAGATCTACGTCCTTTACCAAGATGGTCAGTCTTGGATTTTGAATGGAGGTTATATTGATTTTTCTTTAGTACAAATTATAAAGATGAAGTATTGAATCAACACCTACTTTCTATGAAGAACAAATCCTAGACTTAGACCTGTGTATCCCTAATGATGCAATCTATGTGATTGATCAATCGGGGTGTGTGTGTGTAAGAATCAAGAGCTCTATATAATCTATATGATTAAGAGCCTAATGAATCTTTATGTGTTGCTGGGCTTGAGATTTGATGATCTTGAAGGTTGTTGGGGATCTTTGAAGATTTGAAGGCGAAGGCTTGAAGATTCAAATGATTCTGGAAACCTTGAGTATGATCTTCAATCACCAAGAATTTCGACAACAATTTCTCTCTTTGAATCTCAGCACACTTTCAATGAAGAAAGTAAGGACTATTTATAGCCTTGGGTAAGAGAGATAACTGTTAGAAGATGATGAGCTGGAGCATTCTCATTGGAGCTCACATCTTTGTCTTTTAGTTGCAGAAGTTAGTGGTCCACATGTACTATCTTGTACGACCAAATTCAAATTTGAATTTGCAACGTTTAAATCAAACTTGTCTTATCTTGGTTGTGTGGTAGCCAAGGTCTGCGGTCGATAAGGTCGTGCGGTCACCTTGCAACAGCATGGTCCACGCGGTCACCTAGACCGTGTGGTCGCCTAGTGCGGTCGCCTAGTTGAGGTAAGCAGACTTAGCCAATTTCACCATATTACCAGCAGCAGTATCTCTTCAGAAATTGAGGGGCTAATCTTCTAAGCCTAACTAAACTAAAAATGGACTTAACTAATGAAGTTATAAAACTTCTTACAATAACACCTAAAGTCCATAAAAGTAAAATAAGGTTTTGAGATCAATAAAATCTAGGTAATAGGAGTGGTTTATAAATATTCATACCCAACAAACCCCCAAGAAAACGTATTAGGAAAATCCCAGTCAAAACAGGACTAAAGGTCCGATCGGGTATAGATCCTGGTCCGGCCGGATCCCTCAAGGTCCGCCCGGGTCCTTTGGGTGGTCCGACCGGACCTCTACATTTTCTAGTTTTCTCTTCTAATTTCCTAATATTCCTCAAAGGACCTTCGACCCAAAATTCCAATTAAGTCCTTTTAAGATTCGTTCTAATGTGTGTGACCCTTTAGGATTATACTAAGTTGGCAATGGGTATAAACCCATAAGATAAGATTAGGTTCTAGAAAAGCGTCATACCTACCCAATTAGTATAACTATATAAGTTCATATCCTTTAATAGAACATATCACAATCTCTTTGTTTACGATGTCTATTGAACGTAAGCCATGGTCAATGGTCAACTTACATAGTTCAATGCCTTCTCGATCCCGAATGTATTGATACTACAAATCATATTTGAGCACGGCCATGCATTTCATCAATACCATTCATCGAGTGGCCAAAGCTTGACATCTCTCTTGACGAGGAACAAATCCCATCTTGAGTTATTACTCTTCCGTACATGATTCCGATTACGCCAATCATATTCTTTATAACTACCCGGTTAGGGGTAACGTTTGAATATGTCAAACGTAATGTTCATCAAGTGGAAGACTGTAATAATCTCAGGTCTTAAAGATTCAAGTGATATAACTATATGAGAATTAATTATGACATTTTGACCATGACATAAATCTCATACGGGTTAGTCCAGTATTTGTTCTCCAACAAATACCCATAAGTTTAATTGTATCCCATACACCATAATCATCATATGATTATCTATTAAACTTATGCTAACAATTAATCATAATTATCAGGGACGGGGATTATTATAATAAACATGCAAAGGATATAACAATCAAACATTCAATATCTTTATTAAAATATAATCAATAGATAACATTAATCGTTCTCATAACGTGCCTAGAGCATACAACACCAACAAAAAAGAAGAAAGGACCAACCATCAGTGAGCTCGTTGAACAAGGATGCCTTACACCAGCTCAAAGCGATGGTAGATTGTTGTTTTCCAGATGTGATCTGAGTGCAAGAAGCAAACTCAGAATGGAAGCTTATATCAAATTACAAGTTGCACCAATTCCTAAAGTTAATGATGATGAAGCTGTTGAAAAGCAAGAAAAGTTGTTCAAAGAGGCTGAAAAGGTAATCAGTAGATTTAGTGATATGAAGGAAGCTTTAACACTATCATGTGATGAAATTTCCCAGCTTAAGATGGATAAATCTCTACTAAAATCTGAACTTGCACTCCTTAAGGAGCAGATAAAGAGTATGACTCCTCTTACTGATAAAAATACTTTTCTGACAGAACAGAACTCACTACTTAAAGTTCAAAATGAAGAATTGGTTACTCAAATTACTGATCTCAAAAAGATTACAAATGAGTGGTCCAACTCTCATGTCACTGTGGACAATATCTTTGAATCTCAAAAAGCCAGTGGTGATAAAAGAGGCTTGGGATTCACATCAACTAGTGACAACTTTAAGTGTGATGTCTGTTTTGAAAGAGATAGTGAATTTACCTCCTAGTAAACTCTTGAAATTCCATAGGAAAAACATTCCAATTCTAAGGGTAAAGGACAGGAACACGTCCAAAGACAAACATTCCATTATGTATACCCAAAGAATCAATTTGGGAAAGCTAAAGGGAAGGAAATAGTTACCGATGAATCATCTTCTAGCAAAACCATTCTTGAAACAAGGCGCGCTCCTTCTACGAGTGAACAATATGCGCCTAGGGGCCACGCACCTCATCGCCTTGTGCCTCCAAGCCCTATGCGTGCTCCTAAAAAAACCCTACAAAATTTCAAAATAAATATTTTGTTAAGGCTAATTCATCTGATCCAATTAAGAATGCTATCCCAAAGAAAAGTAAGGATTTTGTGAAAACTCATATGATTGGTTGCTTTCATCATTGTACTGTTTGTGATTGTTCTGGTCATAAGGCCGTGGAATGCCTTTTGCGATTCACTCACAATGCCAAAGGACGTAAAAATCCTAATGTCAGGTAATTGTGGGTTGTCAAAAGTTGCTAACCCTAAGACCCAAAAAGGAATAAACGGGACCTGCTTTAATGTCTAAATTTTAGGTTCTTTGCTTCATGGATGGATCTTCAAAAGCTAAAACGTATGAATGGATTCTTGACAGTGGATATTCTAGACATATGACTGGAGATAGTACTTTACTTGAAGATGTTCATGAAGAAAGAGGTCCCTCAGTAACATTTGGTGATAATAATAAAGGACATGTTGTAGCATATGGAAAGCTCAAGAAAGACAAAGTGTGCATTGAAAGCGTCTCTCTAGTTGAAGGACTCAAGCACAATCTATTATCCATATATCAATTCTACGACAAATGATTAGAATACCATTTTACTTCAAAGAATTGTCTTATCAAGGATGGCAAAACTGGAGTAATCTTACTTACTGGATATCGTAAGACAAATATTTATCTTATTGATTTTCAAAACATGAACTCTAGTACTAATATTTGTTTTGTAGCAAAAAGTGTGAGTGAAATAGTTGGCTATGGCACAAGCACTTGAACTTCAAGTATTTATCAAAACTCAGCAGGATCAATCTTGTAAAAGATCTTTCCAAAGTTGCTGATCATCATGACAAAAAGTATGCCGCATGTCAACTTGGCAAACAACCAAAACAGTCTTTCTCCAGCAAGACAAATTCATCAACTTCTAGATGTTTGCAAATGCTTCACATTGATTCATTTAGACCAGTTACCACTACAAGTATTAGAGGAAACAAGTATTCTCTAGTTGTGGTGGATGATTACTCAAGATATACATGGGTGGAAATGATGATTTCAAAAGAAAATTGCTATGACATTTTAACCACTCTCTTCAGACTGCTCCAAACACAAAAGGAAGATGACATCGTAAGTGTTCGATCTGATAATGGAACAAAATTTAAAAACAACGGTGTTGCTCGATATTGTGATGATCATGAAATAGATCATAACTTCTCAACTGCTAGAGTTCCTCAACAAACTGGAGTTGTAGAAAGGAAGAATAAAACGTTGATTGAGGCTGGAAAAACGATGATGGATGAAGCCAAACTACCTAAGTATTTTTGGGAAGAAGGTGTCAACACTGCATGTTTTACTCAAAATCGTTCCCTCATCAACAAAATTCACAACAAGACTCCATATGAACTTTGGCGTGGTAGATCTCCCAACATTGATTTCTTCAAAATCTTTGGATGCAAATGCTATATCCTCTACAACGGAAATGAACATAGAGGCAAATTCAATGCTAAATCCGATAAAGGTATTTTTGTTGTGTATTCCAAACATTCAAAAGCTTTTCATGTTTTTAATAGATCTACTTTAGTGATAGTTGAATCTGTGCATGTTTCATTTGATGAACATTCTCTCCTTAAGCCCTATTTGGCTCCAAATGATTCTGATGATTCTATTGATTCTATTGAGATAGGTGCTCCTATATACGATACGCCTACACAAGATCAGAATACATTCAAGGAAATCCATCTACATTGGGTGCACCTAATTCTGTAAATAACGCGCCTAGTGAGACTTCAGTTGTGCCTTCAATGAATGACGTGCATGTTGTATCTACTCCTGCGCCTCAATCTACTGCTGCACCAGATGTGACTCCCATTTTCAATTCTGAACTAATTCAAATCTGGTGAAGATACCAATTGAAGACCTTCAAGTTACAACTACTTAACCTAACTTACCTTTTGAAATTCGTGAAGTTAGAGGTCACCTAATTACAAATATCATTTGTGATCTAAATGTTGGAGTTCGTACAAGGAGAGCAACAAACTTTGATGCTTACACTGCATTTATCTCTCAAATTGAACCAAAGAAGGCTGATGAAGCGCTCCAAGATCCAAATTGGGTTATTGTAATGCAAGAAGAACTCAATCAATTTGAACGATGTAAGGTTTGGACTCTAGTTCCAAGACCACATGATCAAGGAGTTATTGGTATAGAATGGGTGTTCAGAAACAAGATGGATGAGAATAGAACCATCATAAAAAATAAAGCAAGGTTGGTTTCATAAGGCTACAGGCAAGAGGAAGGGATTGACTACGAAGAAACTTTTGCGCCTGTAGCAAGATTTGAAGCTATCAAAAATTTTCTAGCTTACGATGTTCACAAGAACATCAAATTATATAAAATGGATATGAAAAGTGAGTTTCTTAATGGTGAACTCCAAGAACAAGTCTATGTAGCTCAACCACCTGGATTTGAAGACTCCAAAATTCCAGATCATGTTTACAAACTCCAGAAAGCTTTGTATGGACTCAAATAAGCTCTAAGAGCATGGTATGATACACTATCCAAGTTCCTCATTGAAAAAGGCTTCATGCGCGGTAAAATTGATAGTACTCTTTTCATTTCCAAACATAATGGTCATAAATTACTTGTTCAAATTTATGTTGATGATATTATATTTGGTTCTACTAATGAATTGTTATGTAAGCGTTTTGAGAAACTTATAAAGAGCAAGTTTGAAATGAGCATGATGGGAGAACTCACATTCTTCCTCAGAATTCAAATCAAACAATTAAATAAAGGCATATTTATCGACCAAGCATAGTATACAAGAGATCTTATCAAAAAGTTCGGATTTGAAAACGCTAAAGCATACGACACTCCAATGGCACCGGCATCAAACTAGACAATGACTTAAAAGGTAAAAAGGTTGATCAAACTCTTTATAGAGGTATGATTGGATCTCTCATTTATCTTACTGCTAGTAGGCCTGATATTATGTTTAGTGTTTGTGTTTGTGCTCGTTATCAATCTGACCCTAGAGAAGCACATTTAACTGCTGTGAAATGTATTATAAGATATCTATCTGGTACTGTTAACCTTGGACTTTGGTACACCAAATATTCAAATTTCAAACTTGTAGGTTATTCAGATGCAGATTACGCAGCATGCACAATTGACAGGAAAAACACCAGTGGCACTTGTCATTTCCTTAGATATTTGTGGCATGGGCTAGCAAGAAACAAGCATCAGTCTCAGTTTCAACAATAGAAGCAGAATATATTGCAGCTAGAAGTTGTTGCTGTCAAATGCTTTGGATGAAACAACAGTTGGTGGATTATGATATTATAGAAGAAAATTGTCCAATTTACTGTGACAATACATCAACCATCTCAGTTTCAGAAAATCCTGTCATGCATTCTAAAACCAAACACATCGATATCAAATATCACTTCCTTAAGGACCATGTTGAAAAAGGAAACATTCATTTAAAGCACGTGGGAACTGATTATCAAATTGCTGACATTCTCACAAAAGCTCTTGATGCAAAAAGGTTCATATTTTTTAGAGGAGAAATGGGTATGCTTGAACTCAACTAGTCCATATAGTTTTGTGATTACTAATGATATCTTGTTTGTTGAGTTATGAAATTTTAGGTTTAAAATTTTTTAAATCAGTTTTAAAGTTTCAAGGAAACTTTGGTGCACCTGTGAGTAATACGCGCCTTCAACATCTATGCGCGCCTATGGACCAAGTGCGCCTCAAAAAACCTTGTGCGCCTTGCTATGTCGCGTCTATGATATCTACGCGCCCTCAACATATACGCGCCTACTCAAGCGCGCCTAAAACAATGATTGGTTTCAACACTTTATTAATTTTTATTCTCTGACTCCAATTCATTTCACAAGTACCAGGTATGTTCGTTTTTATTTATTGCATATAGGATCTATGTATTTTCAAGACATTCCATAATTGTTTAAGGGTACTTGTACAATTAATTTTTCCTCATTTTTCGTTTTCAAATTTATTATTTCTGGGGATTATATGTTGGTGTTATGCCTTAGGCATGTTGTTTGTAAAATTAATGTTTTTATTTATAAAGATATTGAATGATTGATTATTATATTTATTGCATGTTTATTATAATAATCCACATCCCTGATAATTATGATTAATTATTAGTATAAGTTTAATAGATAATCATATGATGATTATGGTGTATGGGATACAATTAGATTTATGGGTATTTGTTGGAGAACAAATACTGGACTGACCTCTATGAGATTTATGTCATGGTCACAATTTCATAATTAAGTCTCATATAGTTATATCACTGGAATCTCTAGACCTGAGGTTATTACAGTCTTCCACATGATGAACATTACGTTTGACATATTCAAACGTTATCCCTAACCGGATAGCTATAAAGAATATGATTGGCGTAATCGGAATCATGTAGGAAGGAGTAATAAGCCAAGATGGGATTTGTTCCTCGTCAAGAGAGATGTCAAGCTTTGGCCACTCGATGAATGGTATTGATGAAATGCATGGCTGTGCTCAAATATGATTTGTAGTATCAATACATTCGGGATCGAGAAAGTATTGAACAAATGTAAGTTGACCATTGACCATGGCTTACGTTCAATAGACATCGTGTAACAAAGAGATTGTGTTATGTTCTATTTTAGGAAGCTTTGGATTCCAAAGTTATACTAATTGGGTAGTCATAATGGCTTGCTAGAGTCCGCTTATGACTTACGAGGTTTGACTGGTTCGGACTCGTTGCCAACTTAGTATAATCCTATTGGGTCACACACACAGAACGGATAATTAAAAGGAGCGAAAAACGAGGAAACTGATCATAGCCACCGTACGGCTGAATTGGAGCCATACGGCTGCCAAGAAGCTGTACGGCGGCATGCCCGTAAATCAGTTTATTTAAGTTAATTCTTGTTGGACAAGAAGACCTAAGTCCTAAAGGGTTTTGGACACCCCTTGTATATATTGTTAACAGACGGGAAAAGTTCCCCAACTATTGATTTGATCACTTCAAAACTCTTTCTTTGAGAAAGAAAATACACATAATATACTAGGATCATTGTGTTTGATAATTCCCAATCATCAACCACAATTATCTTTGGGAGCTTTGAAGAATCGTTCTTCATCATCGTTGATCAATCCGAAGACCTAGCAGTCAAGTTCAAGAGGGCGTTCTTGAAATCTGTTCGTTATGTGGATCAGCGGTAGAGGGCGTTTACCTTAACTCTTAATCCAAGTTTTACAAAACGGTCTACAAGGGTTAATTTATTTCATCTTTTTATTATGAATTATTGTTCATAGCGGATCTAGGCTATTGGGTTTTATTCTTTTCTATATTCCGCTGCGCATTATTGCACGAAACCCAAAATTATATTACTAAGCTTGCAACCCCAACTTATTGCTAGTGTTGGTGCCCTAGGCATGTTTATTTAAACGTTATGTATGTTATCATTTTATTCATATTGTTAGGATTCATTGTTAGTACACCCACTAAATTTGATTGATCCATGCCAGGTGTCTTTTATGGACTTTAGGACCGCATGTAATGAAGTTATACTTCAATTTTTAGACAAGTCCATTTCTTGATTTTTATTTGTCTAGGCTGAGTAGTTCGGTTTACCCTTAGCGGTTTAGTTGTTCAAACCGCACATGTGCTATTTTCAAGACCGCCAGCATGGAGCTACAGGTCTTTCATCAAACCGCATTTTGTGGTTTTCATGAAACCGGGAGCTTCAGTTCCCTATGAAACCGCATATCAAGTTCAACCTTGGAACCGCTCCTATGCTTGGTGGAACCGTGCAGTAAATGAAGAATTCTCTAAGTCATTTATTCCTTAGACAAATATTCCCTTTTCAACCGTAAAGGTATGTTTTATGTCATGTCAAAATAACTATAAGTTAACTTGGAGTTTCTGAAAGGAATGTCGGTTTGTCTATTAGTTTGAAATTGTTTACCGTTAGTCCTTTCTGCAACAAAGGAAAGTTGTCAGGTAGTGGTGCTACAACTACCTAGGACTACAAGACAAAACCAATGACGAAAATTACAGCTCAACTAATGGGATTTCGACAGCACTGTACTCTTCAGATTTGATTCAAATCTTTACCCAACGGTCACAAGGGTGCACTGCCTATAAATAGCCTTTATTTTTCAACAATGAAGGTTGCTGAGCTTCAAGAGAAATTTCCTAAGTGTTCAAGTTTGCTTTGAAGATTGAAACCCAGATATTTAAACCTTCAACCATCACCTTAGCAAACCTAGATTTCTTCATCAAGCTTCAAGCCTAACAACCATCCATACTCAGCCTTTACACCGAAAGATTTCCATTTGCTCAACCATCATATAGATACTTAGAGCATTTGATTTCTTTTCACACACACACACACCCGATTTATATGATCATATAGATTATATACTTCGAAAACACCGGTTATTATTTTCATAGCATAGGCTAGACTTATTTTTTAGAGTTTAGATTTATCTTGTAAAACCTCCTCTAATTAATACAAGTCTAGTAGCTATTAGAAAATCCTAGACTAACCATCTAGGTAGAGGACGAAGTTCATTCAAGAACGAACCTCTTCAAATTGTGTGTTTGATCTTTACTTTCTGTCTTATTATTTATATTTCTTGTTTGTGGTCTCTAAGTGAATCCATATACGAAATGACTTGAATTATGAATTGTGCTTTTCTTTGATCTTAAAGTTGAACTTATCGGTTGCATCATAGTATTTTTAACCCGAGTCAAACCGCCCAACTCTTTAACTATCCGCTTGGCCAAACCGCAAAACTCCACTGTGCATTTTATCAGTTCGGTTTAAGTGATTTAAACCGCAGTTGACCAAACTGATAAGTACTCGGTTGATTTTCAAGGGTATTTTACGAAAAAGTTTGGACCGCTATTCACCCCCCCTAGCGATTCTATACCCTTGTTGCCCTCTGGGACCAACAAGTGGTATCATAGCATATCCAACAAAACTTGTTTTTACAAGCTTAACCGCTTGGGTGTTGATCCAATGGCAAAGTCAAACACCCATATGATGCAAACATCCAATTCGAATCATTTGCCGATTCTGGATGAAGATAGTTTTATCTTTTGGAAAATAGGATGATGAAACACATGATTTCATATGATCGTAGGCTGTGGACCACGGTTAAGGATGGACCATATAATCCTATGAAAGCTAATCCACGTGCAGGAACAGCTGGAGAACCAGCTGAAGTTAGAAAGCTGGAAAGTGAGTGGACTGATGCTGACCGCAATAATGTGGAGTTTGATGGAAAAGCAATGTCTATGCTTGTGTCAGCTATTGACCTAAGGATTCATTCAAAGGTGCTGAACTGCACAACTACAAAAGCAACTTGGGATGGAATAGTTGACTTTCTGGAAGGAGACACAAAGACCAAGAAGAACCACCTCTATCAACAGAGAAGACTCCTTGACTATTTTATTAAAGATCCTAAGGAATCTCTTCGTCAATGCTATGAGAGGTTTATTGATATTGTTAATGTTTGTTTTTCTCTTGGACATGTCTATACTAATACAGATTTGAACATGAGATTTATGCAAGCACTTGGAAGCAAATGGCTGATCAAAACTACAAACATTGAAGATAACAAGGACTTGGAAGATCTTGATCTTCGACACTTGTATGCCATGCTGAAGGTTTTTTAATGTAAGCTTGAAGAGGTCCATGAAACCGAAATCAGATTTAAGACCCTTTCTCTAGCCGCATTCAACCATGCCTCATATCCTATCTACAATCCAGATCAACATCAAACCGCTCCTCACCTCCACTTGCAAACCGCATCTCCAGATCAAACTGCACCTAGATTCAATTCTCAAACCGCACCATCAGATTATTATCAACATTCTCAATCTCATCAACCCTATCCTTAACCTCATCAATCTTATCAACAGTCTCATCATTCCTACACTCCTCCTCAAAGTTCTTATTCTCAAAGTGTAGCATCTCAATCTTTTTGCTCTAGTCAAGTTGATTTTGATGATATAGATGATGAAGAATTTGCTTTGTATGTGAAGAAATACACCAAGTTCAGGAAGAACAATAGATCTCAGTTTCCATCTCCCAAAGGACCTGCAAAGTTTGTCCCTCCAACCAGATTCAACAAAACCGTAGATCCTAAGAAAAGGGATGTCCTGGTCTGTTATAACTACAGACAGCCAGGTCACTTTGCTTCAAGTTGTCCCAAACCGCGTTATGAAGCTGCACCAGCTAAGAAGCCATTCAACAAGAAATTTGTCAAGAGAAGAGGAATGGTAGCTGACCAAGGGGATCAACCGCTGACATGGATGGGATCAGATTCAGATGACAATGATGATGAAGAAGTTGCAAATCTCTGCCTCATGGGATTTGAAGAAAAATTTGAAATTGATGAAAGCCTTCCACTGCCAAATCAACAAATAAAGTCAGTTTCACCAAGGACTCCTGAGGCTAGATCAAGTATAGCTCCTACAACACAAAACCGCTCTCCAGAGGTTCATGCAGACCAAAGACATGATGACCAGGTATTAGAACGTGCTAATATTATTTATCAACAACATACTGTGCTTAAAAAGGCATATAGGTTAATGGCTCCAGAACTTGAAGATTCCTAAAAACAATGTAAGTTCCACAAGGAGGAAATTGAGAAACTCAAGTTCCAAATTGTTGGGATATCATTAATTAAGGAAGAAAACCACTATCTGAAGGATAGATCCGAGGCACTTCTCACCCAAATCCATGATCTTACTGTACAAAGGGATGACCTTCAAAAAGTGACAAATGTATGGACTAAGTCTGGTGTTACCGTGGAACAAATCCTAAATTCACAAATTCTTACTTCAGATAAAAGTGGATTGGGGTTTAAAACCGATGATGGGTGTAAGTGTCCTTGTCTCTGTGCCGAAGGTGGTGTGATACAAATGAACAAACCAATGAAATTCCTAAGGTTACTCATGCTGGTAAAAAGGGCTCAAAACAAGAAATTAAAAAGCAAAATTATTTCTTTGAGTATCCTAAAAACAAGACTGGGAGAGATTCAAAGTGGAAAGAGAAATCCACAGCGGCTGAGGCAACCAAGAAAGTACTGAGTGATGAAACCGCTCCTAGTCGGTTTAAGGAAATTCCTATCATATTTCCTAAAGCCGCACCTAAGAGGAAGGTTGAGCTCAGGAAGGTAATCTTTGTTAAACCCAAAACCGCTGACCCAGTAGAACATGTGAAACCAAAGGTCAGTAGAGGGTTTGTAAAACCGCAACCAAAACTGGGATTTATTCATTGTGCTATTTGTGCCGATTATGGTCATGGTGCTGGTCATTGTATTTTAAGATTCACACCCAATTCCAAAGGAAATAAAAATCCTAAGGTCAAACAGGTGTGGGTCCCAAAAAAGCTGCTAACCCTAGGACCCAAAGAATAAGGGGGACCAAAATCTTTAATGTTTATTTTTCAGATCTTATGGTTTATGGCTGGAACCACAAAGAAGAATAAGGATCTTTGGTACTTGGATAGTGGTTGCTCACGACACATGACCGGAGATAATGAACTTCTTTGTGATTTCATCAGTATGAGAGGCCCCCCAGTAGTGTTCGGTAACAATAAGAAAGGAGAAACCATAGGATATGGAGCAATCAAACGAGGAAAAGTGACTATTGAAAATGTGTCACTAGTAGAAGGACTCAAGCACAACCTTCTCTCCATATCTCAGTTTTGTGACAAAGAAATGAACTGCAATTTCACCTCAACTAATTGTTTCATCAAAGATGCAACTTTCGTAGTCACTCTAGTGACAGGCAACAGAACAGGTGATGTATATATGATAGATTTGAGTAATATTGTTTCTATTGCTGACCTCTGTTTTGTAGCCAAAAATATAAGTGAAAGCAGCTGGTCATAGCATAAGCGGCTCAGCCACTTGAACTTCAAGTATCTAGCAAAACTGCAAAGGGACGGTCTTGTCAAAGAACTACCCAAAGTGGCTGATCACCATGATAAGAAATGTAAAGCATGCCAGCTTGGTAAGCAGCCCAAACAGTCGTTTCCCAGCAAAACCGCGCCTTCAACAAATCGCTGCTTACAACTGCTTCACATGGATTTATTTGGACTTGTCTCAACCTCCAGTATAGGAGGAAACCGCTATACCTTGGTGGTTGTTGATGAATTTTAAAGATATACATGGGTGGAAATGATGGCCTCAAAAGATGATACTTATGGCATTGTAACCGCTCTCTTTAGACAACTCCAAACTCAGAAATTGGATGACATTGTTGCTGTTCGTTCAGATAATAGAACTGAGTTTACTAATAATGGTGTTGCCCAATATTGTGATGATCATGGAATTGATCATAACTTCTCTGCCGCTGGGGTTCCACAACAGAATGGAGTAGTAGAAAGAAAGAACAGGACTTTGATCGAAGCTGGGAAAACCATGATTGCAGAAACCAAGCTTCCCAAGTACTTCTGGGCCGAAGCTGTCAATACCGCCTGTTTCACCCAGAACTGTTCCCTCATCATCAAAGTCCACAACAAAACTCCGTATGAATTGTGGAGAGGCAAATCACCCAACATTGCCTTCTTTAAGATATTTGGATGCAAATGTTACATCTTATACAATGGCAGAGAGCATTGATGGATGTGTTTTTACACATCAATATTGAGTACATTCGGTCTTATCTTGGAGCTAATCTTCAGGTATTTTTAGTGTTTTAATGGCTGTTTTGAGTGTCTTTGAGTACAGGGGAAACTGTTGAAAAATGGATGAATCTGGGCTATAAAATGGAGAAAGGACCTGAGGGGAATTTCAGAGAAACCCAGGCGGAGGACTATACAGGAATTAAGGAAGAAAAAGAAGACTTCTAAAGAAAAAGTCAGGGTGCGCACGCCCCCTTTTAGAGGGTGCGCACGCCCTCTATGATCAGAAGGTTAGATTTATAAAGACAACGAGGGTGCGCACGCCCCATCCATCCTAGTGTGCGCCCCCCATCAACTTTTTGAAGTGTCCTCCTTGGTTTAGGAATTGTTTTTTCCTTTCCTTATTGTGAGATCTTGTACCCTAGTATAAAAAGAAAGACTACAGCAGTCATTAGGGATTCTTTTATGCTTTATTTCTAGGTTTTGAAGGGTGTAAACAAGATTGAAGTATTTTCTTTTCGAGATTCAAGATCCAGGTTTTATGTTCTTAATTTTATTACTTGTATTCATTATGTTGAATATGAGTAGCTAAGTTCTTAATTCATGGGTTGGATGTAAAACACTATCTAGTTCTATGTTATAAACTTTTTTATTCATATTGATTTCATTCTAGTTGTTCAAAGTATTTTAATCAAGTTTCTAGGGTTTCAATAATTGAACTAGTCATTATTGGCCTCTTTAACAATTTAGGGTTTTTACTCCGCCATTGATTTGGGGATTAAAGCGTAGACCAGTGCTTTGATTAATATATCTATTTGATGTCGTGATAGAAATCAAGTGGGTGTAGGTTTATATGTTCTTTAGATCATAATAACTCTTTAAACAATTACATGGACTTGATTTGCGAAGTGTGATTAGATAGAGAGAAAAAGATTGTAATCCGGCCGCCTCACCGTCCCAATCTTTACAAGAAGTGAACGAACCCTGAAATGAATCAATAACTTTATTTCAAAATAACATAGAATGATGATGGTGTGAAATCCAACCCGTGAATCTTTTTGTAATTTGTTTACATCGTTGCTAGTTTATCATTGTTTTGTTAATTTAGTATTTAATTTCAGTATTTAGTAGTTAAAATAGTTAATCAAATCAAATCAAAAAATCCCCTGGTTATGTTTGCATTAATTAAATCAACTTGTTTATCCACAAGTCTCTGTGGTTCGACCCTTACTTTTGTATAGTGCTACTTCGGCACTTGTACACTTACAAGGTATTTTTATTACAGTGGATTTTATCCATCAAGTTTTTGGCGCCGTTGCCAGGGACTTGTTGTGATTTACAAGTTAATTTAATCGGTGTATGTTTGGTAGACGTTCATTGGATCCCGAGTTGGTCCCTTTGAATGATAATATTGATAGACTTGATAGGGGCATTCTGTAGACACCCCGCCTTGGACCTCTCACTTCGATTGCATACAAAGTATTTTTATTTAACTCATTTTCGTTAATTTATGTTACTTCGGTTAAGTTCCTAACTGATTCCATTAGTTTTGGACTAAACTGCATAACAGAGTTAACTTTTAGGGTCATTCTGTCATTCTGTCCTTTTCTGCCGCGGGCGCTTCCGGAACTGTTAACGGGCTGCGCGCGCGTCTCGTCCCTAAAGCGGGACTCGCGCGCTTCCCATTTTGGCAGTAGCGGATTACACCTTATTTCCCTCCCTTTTCTTATTTGCAACATCTCTTTCTTGATCACAAAATACTTCTTTTCTCATCCACATTCATCCCCCCTAGTTTTATAACCTCCAATCCCATTATTCTAGCCATCTTTTTAAAACAAAATAATTCATTTTTATTTTATTTGATTTTCTTTTATTTCTTTCATTTATTATTTTATTTATCTTGTTTTCTATTGGTCAATTCCATCTCACATGGATTGACCAATTTCCCTCCAACCTTTCCCTCTCTTTTTTACCTATAAAAACCATCATCTTCTACCTTAGAGAGGGACTCTTTTTGACACTCTTTGGACCAACTTCATCTTCCCTACAAGAACTATACACAAGTTCTCTCAACACATTTTCCCTACAAACAAACACTACACAAAGTGTTGCACAACCATTTCTCTACAAACAACACTATCTTCAAGTCAAAGTCTAAGGTCCTCTTTTCTAAAGGTACTTTTATTCTTCTTCTCTTTTATTCTAGTCTTACTAGTATGCAATCCCCATCAATTGGGACATGACCAAATGACCACTTTACTACATTAAAGTTGGTTAAGGTTATCTCCCTACATTTTAATCTCTACTTTAATTTCCTATACATTTCTTAATGTAATTGTTTAGCATAAATTTATAAATAAAACAATTCTCTTTTCTTCCCCTTTTTCTTTACATTATAATTGTTAGCACTGTTAATAAATTGAAGGACATTTAGCATTAGAACACCAATAGTAGCAAGACCCGCATAAGCGGGGCGGAGTGGGTGTTTAAGTACTTCCCACTCCGTCACCTAACCCCCGAACCCTTCTCTCCCGAATCTATGGTTTTGTACATAAATTAGGCTATTTCTAGGTTTTTCTTATGTTCCTTTAAAAACATAGGTGGCGACTCTAAACAATCTAAAACAAGTTAGACATCCTAGGATAATTCACCGCTCTAGCCAAGTTGTGGTTTCCTGGGGTATCTACACATTCCCACTATTAGTGAGTCTGAATCTGAAGCTTCTGTCACCGAGACAGATGTAGTTTTAAGTGAATTGGAAACTTCTTCCACCGAGGGAGAAGAAATTGAAGTAGTGATGGCTAACCCTTTAATGAAAGAATATGCTAGGCCCAAGGTCGACACATCGGTGTCATACATTATCTTGACTGATGCAGCTAAAACCTATGAGGCAAAGGGCCATTATTTTAGTCAGTTGCCTAAGTTCCGGGGTCTTCCCGGTGAGGATTCTTTAAACTTTTTGAGAGAATATATGATGATTGTGTCGGGATTCCCAGTCAAGGAGGAGTTACTGACGAACAATTAAGGCTTAAATACTTCCCTTTTACTCTTTAAGGGGCAGCCAAAACTTGGCTACTGTTACTTCCTGCTAGAAGTATTACTACTTGGGATGAGTTGCACGATATTTTTCTTAAGAAATTTTTCCCACATGCCACTTTGGCCACCTTTAGACAGAAAATTATAGGATTTACTCAAGATCAAGGTGAGCCATTCCATGAGGCATGGGATAGATTTAAAATGTTACAAGTCCAATGCCCCTATCATGATTTTCCTGAGGCCCTTTTACATCAAACATTTTATGGGGGTTGACTGCAGCTGACCAAGCTATGGTCGACAATGCAGCAGGTGGCTTTTTAGGAGCCAAAACTGTTGCTCAAACTCAAGATTTATTTGAGATGTTAGGAACCAATTCTCAAGAAAAAGGCTCTAGAGGAAAACCTAGGGGAGTGCATGAGTTAAGTAGGGTAGATGAGTTTGCTAGACAGGTAGCCTTGATGAACCAAAATTTGGCAAAAT
Source organism: Campanula takesimana (assembly GCA_026119855.1). Classification (NCBI taxonomy): domain Eukaryota; kingdom Viridiplantae; phylum Streptophyta; class Magnoliopsida; order Asterales; family Campanulaceae; genus Campanula; species Campanula takesimana. Next base: position 276,097 of record JAOWBW010000858.1, read on the forward strand.
TTAATATTAATATGGGTTCATCAAGTGCTAATGTTATATCTGATTTTTGTGCTAACTATGGTCCTAACACTCATGCTACTAATGTTTGCCAAGTTGTTGCGCAGTGTGATTCTGAACAGGTTAATGCAATGCAAGGTTATCCCCCACGACAAAATCAAGGTGGTATGTATTCTAACACTTATAATCCAAATTGGAGAAATCACCCGAATTTTTCATGGAGGGGTAACCAAGGGAATCAGTTTCAACAAAAACCTCTCTATCCTCCTCCCCCACAAGGGAATCCAGAATAGCAACCCAATGTGGTGGGCATTTTAGTGGTCAAAAGACTGCTAGAAAATTTTCCAAGCCGGTTTGTATTGGCCCACCATATTTAGGGACGCATGTGAGTTCAGTAAGAGGTGTGATAGATGCCAGAAGACTGGTGGAATAGGTCAAAAAGATGAGATGCCCCAACACTTTAATTTAGTTGTTGATATATATATGATGTGTGGGATATTGATTTTATGGGTCCGTTTCCCCCATCCCATGGTTTTGTGTATATATTGGTTGCGGTGGATTATGTGTCAAAATGGGTGGAGGCTATTTCCACCCGGACTAACGATGCTAACGTGGTTTCCAAGTTTGTTTGTGAAAATATTTTTAGCAGGTATGGAGTACCATGAGCAATCATAAGCGATCAAGGAACACATTTCATAAACCGAATATTCATAAATGTGTTGAAGAAATATGGGGTGGTTCATAAATTAGCCACAGCTTATCACCCTCAAACCTCGGGACAAGTGGAGGTAAGCAACAGACAAATAAAAGGGGTCCTTGAAAAGACAGTGCGTCCGAATCACAAAGATTGGGCTCTAAATTTGAGCGATGCATTATGGGCATACTGGACGGCATACAAGACTCCAATTGGCATGAGTCCTTTCCGGATTGTGTATGGGAAGGAATGCCATTTACCGGTTGAGATGGAGCACAAGGCATTTTGGACAGTGAAAGAGTTGAATATGGACATGGATGCCGCGGGTGAGAAGAGATTCCTCACTTTGAATGAACTTGACGAATTGCGGCAAGATAGTTATGCAAGTGCCAAACTATATAAAGAGAGAACTAAAAGATACCATGACAAGCATTTAAAGCCAAAAGACTTGAGGCTGGACATGAAAGTTCTCCTTTTCAACTCTTGTTTGAGGCTATTTCCGGGTAAATTGCGTTCCAAGTGGACGGGGCCATTCGAGTTGGTGAAAGTGTTCCCCCATGGAGCAGTTGAGCTTAAGAATTTGGAAACGGGGAATCTGTTCAAAGTTAATGGACACCGGGTGAAACCTTACTATGAGGGGGTGGCTATTGATGGAGATATAGATGTGATCGAGTTGGTGGATCCAGAGAAGGCCAATTAACCCCCATGTGGCATTATGTCGAGCCAACGACTTTAAAATAAAGGCGCTTGTTGGGAGGCAACCCAACCAGGTATCATTTTATTTGCTTTCTTTTATTTCAGTCTATCATCATTCTTAGCTTGGGAGCATGTTTACTTTTGATGCAATGCGGACATAGCATGTTCTAAGTTTGGGGGTGGTGGTATTCATAAATTCAAACAAAAAATAAATAAATAAATAAAAAAAAATTATTGCTTTCGTGTCTTTTATTTCTGGGTCGGTTCGAACTACGGTGACCTGAGCCCCTTATTATCCTAGGGGGAACGTAGGCAACGAAAGTGCGGTCAAAAAGTTATTCAGTGTCTCCCTAACGGGTCTCTCTGAGTTTGTGGGTTTATAGGAGAGTGTAAATAGTGTCACCCTCCAAAAAGATTTTTAATTTTTGAGTCATTTTTTAATTTTCATAAAGGATATTACGCTTGTGTTTTATTTTGTGGTGATGTGCAGATAATCTACAGGTGACACCCATTTTGGAGCGGTAAAAACACCAGAAAAAGAGAGCAGCATTCGAATTTTCAAGGCAGACCCAGGGGTGCGCACTCTCCCTCCAAAGGGGTGCGTACGCCCTCTCTCAACACAAAACACCGAAGCTTCTGATTAAAAGGTGCGCACGCCCCACCGAAAATGGTGCACACGCCCTATCCTGTGAACCAAAAATGGATTTTCTTCTGATCAATGCGTGCGTGCGCTCTCTCCCATAAGGTGCGCGCGCCCCCTTGCGTGGAACTCATAACTGCCGATCGAAAAGGGTGAGAAACGGGCATAACCCCTAAAAAGTTTAAACCTAGCAGCCCCTCCTCTCTTTCTCTCTCTACAAAACCCTCCTAAACTCATCTCTCTCTCTCTACAAATCTCTCCCCCATCACCATAACCTCCCTCTATTCTAATCCTCCATTCCAAAGATTTCAAGCTTCAATTTCCATTAAAACCGGGCAAAATCAAGATTGTGTTCAAGCTTTGTAGAAGACGAAAAGTGGAATTTTGTGTGCTTTCGGGTGAGAATTAGAAGGTGTTGCAGAAGGGAAAAACGATTATGGGAACAAGAGCTATTTGGGGTCATCATCTTCTACAACTCCGGCCAAACTCCGGTGACTTTTCCGGTGACTTTTCCGGTCAAGTAAGCTGAGTTTCTGAGTTGTTTTTATAGAGCCTTTCCTTGTGGATTTTGTGACAATGGGTAAAACCAAGAAGAACACACCCACACCCAATGTCCCGATGGAACCCCCCTATGATAACACCAAATTTGTGAATGCAAAGGCAGAAGAATTTTATAACAATTACAAGGGGAATAGTTTTATGGAGGAAAGGGAATTTGACTGGGAATCTTTTGGTATGAAGGAGGTATTCACTTTTTATAAATGGAAAGAGTTGGCTTCAGATCCGACGGCTCGGGGAATATCTACTGTGGTAAAACATTTCTATGCCAATGTTTTTGGGAGAGGGGACACAGATAATTCATTCGTACATGGTGTGGAGGTGGACTATACGAGTAGAACAATCAATCAATACTACCGTATGCCCGTGGGGACGTCTGAGGAGAAGTGTGCCTATCAGAAACTATTGAGGGAGATGAATACGGTTAACAAAGTGAAAGAAATGCTTCCTACGTTCTCTATGACTCTAGGGGTGAACATTGACCCCAGAGCTACCATAAGGGCAACATTCTCAAGACTGGTGAGCTAGTGCCGAGGTTGCAGTATTTGCATCGTTTTATTTGTGAGCGGATAATACCCTCTTCATACAAGGGAGATGTCCATTGGCGACGGGCTGCATTGATGCATGTGGTGATGCGTAGGGAGAAGATAAATACTGGGTTAATCATCAGGCAGGAGATGCTACAGTTGACTCAGGGGATGGGGTCCTCGAGCTATAAATTTCCCATTTTAGTAACTTAGTTGGTGGAGTTGGCCGGGTACACCTTTGCGAGTAATATCAAGGACATCAAGTCCGGGGCCCCAATCACCTTGAGGAAAGCCACCAATTTGAGGAGGGGATCCACTTCTGCAGCTGGAAGTAGCAGTCAGGCTAGAGAAGAGGTGGAGGAGAAAATGCATAACCTCAACCCGTATGAGGCGGTGTATTATTTAGCGGGTCAAGTGAAAAGTCATGAGGAGCAAATGAGGGAGTCCAGAAGAGAAACTGCGATGGAATCTTATTCCAACAGCATGTGGCAGGCAAGGACAGATCAAAGGTTGGACAATTTGGAAGAAGTAGTCAACAGGAGGCTGCGGAGAACCAATATTTTCGACAGAGGATGATGGCCAATTTCTTTCCCGGTGAGCCATACCCCCCTCAATTTGACCCTCATCAATATCCGCCCTACATGAGACCGCCAAACATGCAATGGACTGGCCCTACTTGGGAGGAGCAGCAAGCAGCGCAACCACCACAATTTCAAGGTGGTAGTCCTAGGGGTCCTTGGGATCACTTCTTTCCCCCGCCGCAGTGAGATGGTTGAGGTAACCCTACTCCTTTACTAATTTTGTTATGAATTGTTGCATTAGGGGCAATGCAAATCTTTAAGTTCGGGGGTAAGGGTACTGTTAGTTGATTATCTGCTATCATTACTAGTAGTTTATTTTTTTTATTTTTAATAGCTGTTTGTTTAGTTTGTTTTAGGGTAAAAATTTTGAAAATTTGTTCTTATTGTATTTGGGGATGTTGGCCACGGTCGATGATGATCCGAGGGTTTATTTCAGTCATTATGGGTGCTATTGTTTAACCTAGAGTTGGGACTGCATTAACACTACTAAAGGCATGATTGCACCACCTCTCACTTACATTTTCTTTCCATGATCATGTTATCAAAATAAGAATAATTTATGGGATCACTTGGTGTATGTTCGGGGACCCTAGAACATTGTTACATGGTTGTCAATAACAAGTCAATAGGTTATTCGGTATTTATGGCATTTCTTTCTCAACCCTTTTGTTGGCCTTATTTTGTCTATCTAGTCACTTAAATAAAATCATCGCTAGAACACCCGTTTGAGCCTAGTAATGGATGAAAGAATGGCACATTAAAGACCGCCGTTCACCTTCTTTTGATACCCGATTTCCTACCCTTTTGCACTTAGAATAGGTTAAACTCACCTTGACGAGGAAGTGGATTAGGGAATGATGGGAATTTATGGTTAGAAATTGGGAGAATGATTTGGGGAATTATGGTTTATGGCCAAAGATATGAAATAGGTGTATGTAATGAAAAGAAAGGGCAAGCACAAAAAAAAAAGTGATCATTGAGGAGTGTGCAAAGTGATTAAATAAGCAAACATTTGTCTTGTGTAAGTATGAAAAAAAAATAGAGAAAAAGCTTGTCCCTTTAATGTATTGAAGTGATGATTTGGAAAAGGCCGTAGGAAATAGGGAATTGCGTCTCACCCCAGGTAATTATATAAAAGTTCAAGTTTGGGGGTGAGACAATGTGGGAATTGGGTGAGAAGAGAGTTTTAACATATTGTGAGGATATACATATTGTAGAAGACTTATTAGTCCACTTTCTTAATTTCGTATGTCTTTACCTTCATTTGTAATCGTGAACCTAGCCTTGCACGTTTGTGTTCTTAAACTTTATGCCATATTTTTGTTCAATATCGGTAACCGGGTTGACAACTGTGTATACATGATTATAAGTGTCCTTGATTGGGTTAAAGTGCATCATCGTTATCATTTGTGGAATAAGAGCATTAACTTAAGTGATCCCATAAACTAATCTTATTTTGGTCGCATTGATCACCCCATCACTCATCCTATCATGCTGCAGTGGAAAATCAAACGAGTTAGTAGTGTATATGTGTTGCAATTTGGTTGTACAATTGGTGCCCATTATTGACACTCGTGTGAGGAACCTGAGACTTGTGGTTAACAATCCCCCATTTGTAATAAAAACAAGCCAAAAATATTTTCTTTTGTTTTTAGTTGTGTTTAGTTTTGTTTTAGTTGTGATTAATGGTAGTTGTTTAATTGTAGTATTTTGTTTTTACTCGCGGACGAGCAAAAAGATAAGTTTGGAGGTATTTTATGGATGTGTTTTTACACATCAATATTGAGTACATTCGGTCTTATCTTGGAGCTAATCTTCGAGTATTTTTAGTGTTTTAATGGCTGTTTTGAGTGTCTTTGAGTACAGGGGAAACTGTTGAAAAATGGATGAATCTGGGCTATAAAATGGAGAAAGGACCTGAGGGGAATTTCGGAGAAACCCAGGCGGAGGACTATACAGGAATTAAGAAAGAAAAAGAAGACTTCTGAGGGAAAAGTCAGGGTGCGCATGCCCCTGTAGACACCCCGCCTTGGACCGCTCATCCCGATTGCACATTTGATCTTGTGTTTCTCCCTATTTTATATGTTTTCCGTTAGTTTCCGTTACTTCGGTTGAGTTCCTGACTGACTCTGTTAAGTTCATGGACTAAACCGAATAACAGTGCTAACTTTCTAGTCCTTTCTGTAAAAAATGCCTTCTCTGAATCGCACGCCTCCGGCCTTTGAAGCCAGAAGCGCGCGCCTTCCGCCGCCAAGGTGGGAAGCGCGCGCCTCTGGGCGTGTCAGTTACAGATTTCTGGCCTTGAATATCTCTCTTGCCCATCTTACAAGATTTTGCCCGGGAAATGGTTCTTGGCAGCTCAGTTTTGGCACCAAAAAAGCAACCCTTTACAACTATAAAAACCCCTCCAATCTACCATTGGAGGGGATGGACTTTGATCACCATTTTCACACCTAAAAATCGCCACTTTCTCATTACAAAACTTGCATGAACTTTTGATCACCAACTTTTAACATCCAACAATCCTTCCAATAAGGATCATTCTCAAGGAGTGTCAAGAACTTGTCTTCCAAACATAGGTATTTTCTTGCCTTCTTTTCTTCTAATTCATCTTTTCTTATCTTTTATTTTGATCAAAAGTGCAATCAAACCCAAACCAAATTTGGGACATAACTCCGAACGATCACTTCATCTTCATTGAAGTTGGTCTAGGAGTCACCTCCCTACATTTCAACCTCTTTTAAAACCCCTCTAAATTTGATATTAATAGGAAGAACACAATTTTTGTAATGTAAACTTTGAACAAGCAAGACCGACGTTAGTCGGGCGAGATGGGTGTTTAAGTACTTCCCATCTCGTAACCTAACCCCCGAACTCTCAAAAGAAATCTCTGTTTTCGTAAATCAAACACATTCCCAACTTAAAAGGTTTTCTCGCGTTCCTCTAAAACGTGGGTGACGACTCCTTCAAAAAATCATCCTTTCCCCGTGAGGGGCCCGGGCCGGGGTACCTACAATGGCGAATCCGCTGGGGACGATTGAGGGTTAAGCTTGCGTTTTGTTCAAAGTTTACGTTTTCTGGGCACTCTGGTTTCTGGTGTTGGGAAGCGCGCGCCTTTTACCTTCTTGGTCAGAAGCGCGCGCCTCTCACACCAAAGACCAGAGGCGCCCGACTTTCATGTGTTCTTCCTATTTTCTGTTGGGCTAACATTTGTTGCAGGGGTTAAACACAAAATTCAGGACCAGGGCAATCCCCTGAGTCCAGGTTTCTAACAGGTGTCTGACAGGTTTGCCCAGATGCGCGCGCCTCCCACCTTCTTTGCGCAATGTGCGCGCTTGCCATTCTACATCCCAGGGGCGCGCGCTTTTTGGAGGTATTCCAGAACAGGTCCAGTTTCTAGAAAACAGGGTAGAACAATGGAGGTGTGGGCACAGTTACCTGCATCAGAACAGAATTGGACCTTTGGACTGTCTTAATTTTGTGTTTATTTACCGGTCACGCGGGTGATTCGGGAATTGTAATTTACGTGCCTATTTGTTTTTTATTATTTCTTTAAAAAAAATGTCACGTGATGGACCTCACACTACGCGCACATAATTCCTATTAACTGCTCACTATCGAGTCGCACAAGTCCAACCCCAAACCCGCCGAGGCCCGTCCTAGAGAGTTTCAAGCTCCACCAGACCTTGACTCTCTCGAAGCGGTAAACCTCAGCCCGTGGCGTAGTTCACGACTACATGCCGGGGGTGACCTTAAGCCTCTCATTAGCCGAGTACAAGCCAACACAATTCTAGTTAGGGTCTAACACTCCCTGACTAAAGTCGGTTTTCATGTGTCGAGATTTCCCTAAACTAATGTCTTCAAATCATACATGCCAAGTGGTTATCATGGACGAAATAAAAATCCGTCCCCAAGTGGTTATTATGGATGAAAATAAAAAATCCGTCCCCGCATGTATGCTTTACTACATTAATTTAGTTTAATCCCGACATGTGTAAGAATCACAAGCGTGGTGGAATCCGATGAGTATATGGGACCGCGAGAAGGTCTATATACTAGTGTGATGATTCCACTATTTTTCTAGAAACCCCAAAAAGGACCACGTCCTTCCGACTTTTGTAAATAAAAAAAAAAATCTTTTCTTTATATGGTTTGAGTCTTTACTTTTGTTTGTGGGTGAAATCATTTTACTCAAAAGGTGTTTGTGAGGCCATCCTAAGATCAACCGTGTTCTCTCCATAGGTCCAATGACTTCAAACGGCAACGACAACGGCATTCCCGTGTCCAACGAAGGGTTATTCCGCATGGTGGAAGCATTGAATGGGCAAGTTGATACACTATCCGAGAATGTCTGCCGCAAGGATGATTTATGGTGAGCCCGTTACGAGCATGTGAAAACAGCCCACAAGAAAGAAGTTGCTCAACTCAAGAACCAATTGAAAGGGCTCACGAATGAAAGAAAGGTCCAAAGCATTGATACCGGTTTGGTCAACACTCTCATGTCCTACATTGACCAAAGGCTTAGTGGGCTAAATTTTCACAAGGGCCCAAGCACCGATCTTCATCAAGCTTCTCTCCTCATGAACACAATGGAGGCTCTTCCCGAAAAGTTCAAGATGCCCGATATTGGCAAGTTCAATGGAAACTCTTGCCCCGACGCTTATCTCGACTCCTACATTTGGGCCATGCTACCAAAGAAAGTGTCTCCTCAAATAATGACACAATGCTTCCCGCTTACTCTCGAGGGGGTCGCAAAAGATTGGTATATGGGTCTTCCAGTTTCCACCCGCTTCAATTGGGATGCCGCAATGCTTGCCTTCAAGTCACAATATCAAGGCAACTCCATGTTCCGTCCCACCAAGAAAGAGTTGGAAAGCACCGTGCAAGGGGGTAATGAATCATTTGGGGACTTCTACCGCCGTTGGAATGACAAGCTAGCCGAGGTCATTGATAGGCCCTCAAAGAAGGAACAAATGGACATCTTCTTGAAATGTTTAAAAATGGACTACCGCACTCATCTTAGTGGGGCTTTTCATCCTGATTTTTCAAGCATGTATGATGCGGGAATGAGAGTTGACAATTTGCTCTGAGAAGTGGCCGAATCCTCCTATGACAGAAGCTTAAACGACAAAGGGTTCCCGAGCAATCCGAGCAACGACATGGATGAATGTAGTGACATGGAAGACTACAATGACAATGAAGACTACAACGACAATGAAGACGACAACAACAATCTCCGTTTCTCTTTCCCTACCTAGAAATAGGATGAAAAAAAAAGGAGTCAAAAGTCCTCTAATGTGTGCATTAATGTTTCCTCTCGTCCAATGTTAAATTTTGAGTCAATCATTAAATAAAAGTCGTTCTTGTCCTCATACACTCTTCCAAGTTGTTCAATCTAATTCTTGGCAAAATGATGAAAAGATGTCTAAACAAGTTTTGGAATGAAGGTCATCGCTTGAACACTTAGGGGCTAAACATCAACGATGGAACCAACAACGAAGACATCAACGATGAAATCAAGCCAAAGCAAGGTGAAGCAACGACCATGGAGAAAACAAACAATGTTACAAAGGGGGATTAAAAAAAAAAAAAAAAAAAAAAAAAAAGAGGCTCGCTAGGTTGAATTCCTCAAACCAACCTAGGCAAAAGTTAGAGCACACAAAAAAAAAAATCCCCCTCAATCAAAGAAGTACAAGATCAACAACCATCTCGACGAAGGGAGAATCAACAAGAACTACGGTGACCTGAGCCTCTACACTGGAGGAACATAGGCAACCTTCGGGTCCGGTCTCATGCTAGAAAGAAGATATGTTTAGCCCTAGCGCGTTATGGTGATCGGCCTTCCTCTCGAACTTGTCATGACATCTTTGTACGATTCATTTGCCAATGAATTAATCACCAAAAGATTGAACGACTTTCCTAGATTTGGAATCACTTTCCGTTCCTTGTCGAGTCTAGGGGTTTCTCTTCTTTTTGCGATACTCACAGTTTCTGGCAATCAAACTGGGGCTTTCTTTCTCTTCTCTCTTAATGACTTACTTGCCTTCGTGAGTCATTCAAAAAAATCTATACATACATGAAGTCAATACTAGGGACACTTCCCTAGTCAAGTCAATGTCACTCATCTTTAGTGACAAGAGGTCTTCACCGCAAAATCACATGTCTCTTATCCTCAGCTAGAGTCAATGCACACTTCCTCATCAATTGAGTCAAAAAAAAAATGAAGACAAAAAAAGATGCCCGCTAGATTGAAAACCCGAAAGGGCGGTCTAGGCAAAAACCAGGGTGCGTCATAAAAAAAATGAGAGAGTGAGAGAGAGAAGGGAAAGAGAAATAGAGATCCCCGGCCTCTAATGAAGACACAAGTTCTATATTGGGTCTCCTCAGCAAGTCAATCCCCACCGAGCCAACTTTGGAATGGCAAAAGGCTTGACGAGATATGGCACCACCAAAGGTCATTTTGGTTTATTAAAAGATTTTTCTTGCAATGTGCATCTTTGGGCTCATGAGAAAGAAAGCCCGTGGTAACCAAGATCCGTCCGAGAACGAGCCTATCATTGAAAGGGTACGAGTTTGCACAAAATAATCCCCAGCTAGTCAGTTGGTTTGGGCAGCGAGCAACAACATGTAATTCAAGCTTCTACAAGCATGTGCCTCTAAAGTATGCCGAAGGACTCCCGAGAAATGGAGTGGCTCTGGCCATGTCCTCTTATGTTCCCCGCACGAGGACGAGTCTCTTGCTTTGCTCGATAAGTGATGACGCCCTAGGGGCTATGTGACTCAAGCACGAGAGCTCCTTTTCTTTCATTTGACAGTCAATGAGCCCTAGGGGCTACGCTCAACAAAGATGTGTGAGACTACCCTCAAAGTCTCTCAAAAGGAATGTCGAGAAGCACCTTCTTATCATATATGCTTGTGCCTGTTCCCCCAATCAAGGATGGGCCTTTCTTGCTCCACTTATAATCAATGGTGGCACTCTAGGGGGCACGATCAATTTTTAAAGGCCCCTCGGCAAGAAGAAATTCACTTCAGTGTCCCTAGCCGAGTTATCCTCAATTCGACACCAAAGGTCTCAAGGGGCTTCGCAATCTACAATCTTTTGGGCTACGACATTACAGTGATACAAGCAAAGGGCAATATTGGGGCTTCGCAGCCGACAGTCTTTTGGGACAACAATGCTCAAGCAATGCAATGTGGAAAAGTCTTATATGAAAGGGATCAAACTTCAATGGTCCCTCAACACTTCCAGTCAAAAGGCCTCTTGGTTTTAAATGAAGGCTCCGATGATATGAATGAATTTAATGATTCTTGTTAGAACTCACAGCGAGATTATGAAGGAAGTCTTAGAGAAAAGGAAAAAGATTAAATATGCTAGACTCACCCGGCTGAGTTATAGCGGGCAATGCCAATATGTTAACTCTATAAGCAGAGTTACGGCCAATCACAATGTTTCTGCAATACAGCACCCCCTTCTCCAAGATCAAAAGCACAGGCTGCATCCGAAGATCCGCTGTCGGTTCAACTCAAGAAGACTCAAGCAAACATACCGTTCGAGACTTTATCACACCAAGACCTTATCATCTGCAACAAAATCACCATCTCCCACGAGACGTCTCCCAAAGACCGTACTACATTTTCAACATGGACTTTCCGCCATTTGGGTATCAACCACAAAAAGGTCCATCCATCTCCAAGCAAGAGAAAGAAGGAGATCGCCTTCAAGGGTTCTTCCCAATATCACCATCCGCTCCCAACATAATGCTAAGCCGATTCCAAGAAAATGTGAGGCTTCACACCGAAAGGTCTCCACATCCCGCCATCTACAAACTCGATAAGCCCATGACATTTGGGGCTTAGCAATCTCTCAAAGCTTGGTATCAATGATCTTCTCTTGGGGCTTGCCCACGTCGACAACAAAAGACAGTTTATTTGAATGGCTAAGAGTTGATTCATCTTAGGGCTTCATAAGCCACTCAAAGTTCAGCATTCAAGGGGCTTTACAATCAGCAACCCCTTGGCATCTCGGCATCAATAGTCCTTCTGAAGCCCCATAAACGACAAATCTCTTGGGGCAAGACATCAATTTTCGTTGGACACCACGGTGACAACATTCAAGCGAGGCAATCCGGACTTCGATCGAACGTGACTTGATCTTGGGTTGGCTTTACAAACACACAATGGTCAAAATGGTTCACCCACGAAAAAAAAAAAAAAACTTTTTCCCACATGTGTACATATTCTATTCCTACAAAAGACAAAAAGAATTTTCTTTTTCTTTTTCTTTTTCTTTTTATTTGTCTCCTTATTTGCGCAAAAATATGTGCATCATTTTATCTTGCTCCTAGCTTCCTCCCTAGCATTCCCCAGCATCCTTGAACTACGTTGGTCTGATTCCTTCCAAGGGATATGTAGGCAGCCTTTTGGCACGACCAACCCATCATCCGGAATACTGTCCCACCGACACTCCATCAAAAACGAATTCGTCATCAAAGGCAGCGACACTCTCCGCCAAAGCATCTACCACAACATCACGAATCCATCCGACGGCAATGGTAAGTGAAGGTATGGACATCATTCATCTCTCTCAAGCAAATCTCTGCTTTCAAAAATCACTTCACACACAAAATCACTTTACTTCTCCCTCATGCAAAAGTGCTTCAAAATCACATCACACCACAAGCACGATTTTGCTCAATCTTCATACTTCATGCATTTTCTTGCACAAACACGTATACCTGCAAAAGCACACACCTAACAGGTACCACCACAAGGTCAACATCATCTGCAACTCAAGGCACTTCATTCCCAGCAAAAAGTGATTCGCCGTCAACTACGCCTGCATCCCAGAGTCAAACAATTACAGTTCAATGACAACAACTCGGTCCATGGTGAGCCGCAAAATCACCACCTTTCCATCAAGCAACACAACAATATCACATATAGGCAGATGGAGCCTCGGTTCCCGCCATCTGCAAACGGATCCCGTATCAGCAAACGGATCCCGCATCAGCAAACGGATCCCGCTTCAGCAAACGGATCCCGCTTCAGCAAACGGATCCCACAATCAGCAAACGGATCACGCTTCCAGCAAACGGATCCCACTTCAGCAAATGGATCCCGCATCAGCAAATGGATACCGCATCAGCAAACGGATCCCGCTTCCAGCAAACGGATCCCGCATCAGCAAACAGATCCCACTTTCAGCAAACGGATCCCGCTTTCAGCAAACGGATCCCGCTATTGGCAAAGCCACTCATACAGGGAGCGCACCTTTATCTTTCGTAATTTCAGCAAAGCCGCTCACACAGGGGGCGCACCTCTATCCCTCGCAACTTTCAATTCCCGCTTTTATCGAGTCTTTGCTTTCTTCTTTTTCCCTTTCTTAGTGATGTCCTAGGCGGATTTCTTTCTTTCGTCGACGCGTTTTTCTTTGCAATCCACGTCGCCGAGGGGCTCTGTAGACAGCCCGCCTTGGACCGCTTACCCCGATTGCATATTTGATCTTGTGATTCTCCCTATTTTATATTTTTTCCGTTAGTTTCCGTTACTTCAGTTGAGTTCCTGACTGAATCCGTTAAGTTCAGGGACTAAACTGAATAACAGTGCTAACTTTCTAGTCCTTTCTATCAAAAATGCTTTCTCTGAGTCGCGCGCCTCCGGCCTTTAAAGCCAGAAGCGCGCACCTTCCGCCGCCAAGGTGGGAAGCGCGCGCCTCTGGGTGTGTCAGTTACAGATTTCTGGCCTTGAATCTCTCCCATGCCCATCTTACAAGATTTTGCCCGGAAAATGGTTCTTGGCAGCTTAGTTTCGGCACCAAAAAAACAACCCTTTACAACTATAAAAACCCCTCCAATCTACCATTGGAGGGGATGGACTTTGATCACCATTTTCACACCTAAAAATCACCACTTTCTCATTACAAAACTTGCATGAACTTTTGATCACCAACTTTTAACATCCAACAATCCTTCCAATAAGTATCATTCTCAAGGAGTGTCAAGAACTTGTCTTCCAAACATAGGTATTTTCTTGCCTTCTTCACTTTCTTCTAATTCATCTTTTCTTATCTTTTCTTTTGATCAAAAGTGCAATCAAAGCCAAACCAAATTTGGGACATAACTCCGAACGATCACTTCATCTTCATTGAAGTTGGTCTAGGAGTCATCTCCCTACATTTTAACCTCTTTTAAAACCCCTCTAAATTTGTTATTAATAGGAAGAACACAATTTTTATAGTGTAAACTTTGAACAAGCAAGACCGACGTTAGTCGGGCGAGATGGGTGTTTAAGTACTTCCCATCTCGTAACCTAACCCCCGAACTCTCAAAATGAATCTGTGTTTTTGTAAATCAAACACATTCCCAACTTAAAAGGTTTTCTCGCGTTCCACTAAAACGTGGGTGGTGACTCCTTCAAAAAATCATCCTTTCCCCGTGAGGGGCCCGGGCCGGGGTACCTACAGCCCCCTTTTAGAGGGTGCGCACGCCCTCTATGATCAGAAGTTTAGATTTATAAAGACAGCGAGGGTGCACACGCCCCATCCATCCTAGTGCGCGCGCCCCCTTTGATCAAAAGGTCAGATTTCTGTAGTTGCATAGGGTGCGCACGCTCCCTTTCCCATAGGGCGCGCACCCTCTTCCCCGATTCAGCTTTTTGAAGTGTCCTCCTTGGTTTAGGAATTGTTTTTTCCTTTCCTTATTGTGAGATCTTGTACCCTAGTATAAAAAGAAAGACTGCAGCAGTCATTAGGGATTCTTTTATGCTTTATTTCTAGGTTTTGAAGGGTGTAAACAAGATTGAAGTATTTTCTTTTCGAGATTCAAGATCCAGGTTTTATGTTCTTAATTTTATTACTTGTATTCATTATGTTGAATATGAGTAGCTAAGTTCTTAATTCATGGTTGGATGTAAAACACTATCTAGTTCTATGTTATAAACGTTTTTATTCATATTGATTTCATTCTAGTTGTTCAAAGTATTTTAATCAAGTTTCTAGGGTTTCAATAATTGAACTATTCATTATTGACCTTTTTAACAATTTAGGGTTTTTACTCCGCCATTGATTTGGGGATTAAAGCGTAGACCAGTGCTTTGATTAATATATCTATTTGATGCCGTGATAAAAATCAAGTGGGTGTAGGTTTATATGTTCTTTAGATCGTAATAACTCTTTAAACAATTACATGGACTTGATTTGCGAAGTGTGATTAGATAGAGAGAAAAAGATTGCAATCCGGCCGCCTCACCGTTTCAATCTTTACAAGAAGTGAACGAACCCTGGAATGAATCAATAACTTTATTTCAAAATAACATAGAATGATGATAGTGTGAAATCCAACCCGTGAATCTTTTTTTAATCTGTTTACATCGTTGTTAGTTGATCATTGTTTTGTTAATTTAGTATTTAATTTTAGTATTTAGTAGTTAAATTAGTTAATCAAATCAAATCAAAAAAAACCCTGGTTACGTTTGCATTAATTAAATCAACTTGTTTTTCCACAAGTCTCTGTGGTTCGACCCTTACTTTTGTATACTGCTGCTTCGGCACTTGTACACTTGCAAGGTATTTTTATTACAGTGGATTTTATCCATCAAGCATCGAGGTAAATTTGATGCTAAGGCCGATGAAGGTATTTTTGTTGGTTATTCTAAACATTCCAAAGCTTTTCGTTGTTTCAATAAGACTTCATTAAAAATTGTAGAGTCTGTCCATGTTACATTTGATGAACATGATCTTCTTGAGCCACATATGGCTCCAAATGTTGCTGATGATTTTAGTGGTTTTGAGACAGGTACATCTTACCCTAATCATACAGCAACTGATGACCAACCTACTCAAACCGCTCCATCAGGTTCTCCAGCCGCATCCGGTCAAACCGCTAGTGGTGTTGCTGCTGAACCGCTATCTTCTGAACCCATTCAAACCGTTAATCCAGTTCCAAACATCACCTTCAATAAAGATTTCAATGATTATCAAGAAGAGCCTCCTCTAGAAAATATTTAAGAAATAGTGGTTCATGAAGACCTCCCTCCAGAAATCAATGAGCATAGAGACCATCCAACAACCAATGTTATAGGTCCTATCAGTTCTCGTGTTCAAATAAGAGGAAGCTTAACTCATAGAGATAACCACAGTTTGTTCTCAACGGCACTGTTATCTCACATGGAACCGAAGAAGGTAGATGAAGCTCTAAGTGATCCAAGTTGGGTAGCTGTAATGCAAGAAGAGCTCAATCAGTTTGAAAGATGCAGAGTTTGGACTCTAGTTTCAAGGCCCAGAGATCACACTGTAATTGGAACAAAATGGGTATACATAAACAAGATGGATGAAAATGGCACAATAACAAGAAACAAAGCAAGGTTGGTTGCTCAAGGTTATAGGCAAGAAGAAGGGATTGACTATGATGAAACCTTTACCCCTGTAGCCAGACTTGTAGCCATTAGATGTTCCTGGCCTATGCCTCCTTCAAGAAATTCAAGTTATATCAAATGGATGTGAAGAGTGCATTTCTGAATGGTGAACTACAAGAAGAAGTCTATGTAGCCCAACCGCCAGGTTTTGAAGATAACAAATTACCTCATCGTGTGTTCAAGCTCAAGAAGGCCTTGTATTTTCTCAAACAAGCACCAAGAGCATGGTATGACACTCTATCTAAGTTTCTTATTGAACAAGGCTTCTCTCGAGGTAAAATTGATACAACTTTATTTATTGCCAAACACAAAAGTCATTCATTATTAGTTCAAATATATGTTGATGATATTATTTTCGGTTATACTAATGAAACTATGTGTGTTAAGTTTGAGAAGCTAATGAAAGGTAAATTTGAGATGAGTATGATGGGAGAGTTGACATTCTTTCTTGTACTTTAAATAAAGCAATGTCATGATGGAATCTTTATCAACCAAGCCAAATACACCAAAGACTTGATCAAGAAGTTTGGGCTTGAAACCGCTAAACCAGTAGATACCCCAATGCAAAAGGCCTGTATTTTGGATCGAGATGAACAAGGTAAGAAAGTGAATCAGACACTCTACCGAGGTATGATTGGCTCTCTTCTTTACTTAACTGCAAGTAGGCCAGATATCATGTTCAGTGTGTGTGTTTGTGCTAGAATTCAAGCTGACCCTAGAAAATCTCATCTTATTGTTGTTAAACGTATTATTATATATTTAAGTAGCTCTGTTAACCTTGGTCTTTGGTACTCCAAAGAATCTTCATTTGATTTATTAGGTTATTCAGATGCTGACTTTGCAGCATGTAAGATTGATAGAAAGAGCACTAGCGGTATATGTCAGTTCCTTGGATCTCGGCTTGTATCATGGTCCAGCAAGAAACAAGCATCGGTTTCAGTCTCAACCGCTGAAGCTGAATACATTGCGGCTGGAAGCTGTTGCTCTCAAATTCTCTGGATGAAACACCAGTTGGAAGACTATGAAGTATTTGAAAATAACTGCCCTATCTACTGTGATAGTACAGCAACTATATCTATCTCCAACAATCCAGTTCAACACTCAAAAACCAAGCATATTGACATAAGATATCATTTCCTCAAAGATCATGTTGAAAAGAAGAACATTTACTTAGCAAAGGGGGGAACCGATGATCAAATAGCTGACATCCTCACCAAACCGCTCGAAAATTCAAGGTTCTTTCATTTACGAGGAGAAATGGGTATGCTGGAACTAACTTAAATTATTTCATGCCTTGAATTCTTGTTCTAATAAATTTTATTAAGTATTTTGGCTCCAGTTAGGAAAATGTAAAAATAGCTTGCGGTTCTATCAATACTGGAACCGCATCAATAATGGTTCGGTTGAAGTTTCAAATCAAACCGAAGAGTCTAAATGGATGATTTCGGTTTTCTCAAAACCGTATCTAGAGAAAAGTATCGGTTTGATCAAGTAGAACCGCAGACAGAACTGAGAGACATCAGTTTCATCAAAACCGATAGTGAGGAAAAGGTAAGTCGGTTTACTCAAACCGCTCAGGTATGTATAATTGCAATTTAGTCCCTACTTTATGTCACTTCATTCTTTAAGGACCTTTGTGCAATTATGTATGCCGCATTAAATGCGAATCGACAGGTACACTGACGGTTAAGCTTTCTACAGTCGTCATGGCCGCTCCACTACCCGAGGTGGTTAATTTTGAGTATAAAAGACAAATTTTAATTCATTTTACCTTTTTACTTTCTTTCTCTATTTGGAAAATTTTCCTTCTCTCTCCTCTTCACTCTCTGCGCACTCACTGTACTCACTCTAAAAATTTCTTACTTAAACAATTTTCGAAATGGCACCAAAGAAAACCATTGATCTTGCTTCTACTTCTACTGCATCCAAATCAACAAAGCCCGATATGGTATGAATTTATGAACCCTAACTCAGTATATTTTCTAGTCCGCCATTGTTGTTGCTTGAAAAAGCTTGTTCATCTTCCTTGATCTTTTTACGCTTTTTCTTCAAATTTTTGGTTGGATTGAACTCGCATTTACTTATACATACTGTATGATTACTTTATTTTATGATTTGTGTTCAATTTTGAGCAAAATCAATTTTTTGGGTTTTTGGTGTTCATTCGTATCTTTGCAGATTCTGGGTTCTAATGATGTTATTTGCCTTAGTTTATTTAGAACTTTGTTAGAATCTTCCCTTTGTGATCGTTTTGGTATAATTATTTCTTATTTTGGTTAAGATTTTGTTTTGCATGTTCTTACTTTGTTCTTCGTGTTCTTCATACATTCAAAAAAAAATTCAAAATTTTCCCTCTTTGATCCCTCTTATTTCCTCTGTTCACTTATTTCTTTGTTTTTACATTTTTACCCTTACTTCTTGAACCGCATGCTGTCATTGTTAGGATTCCTTTGTTAAGGTTTTGTGTGCTTCACTCAAACGGCTCGGTTTAACTGATGCCTCAAACCTTGGTTTATCAAAACTATTTCTAACTTTGATTATTATCTTTCAGGATACATCAAACTTTGTCCCTGGTTCAAGGATAGTAGAGGAGGATTTTAAGCAAGAAGCAGTTGGGAGGAAGCTACTCAAACTACTTGAAGACGCAAAACTTCTACCTTTATTCCTCATGGACGAACCCCAATTCGTGACCATCATATGTGCTGAATTTTTCGAAAATGGAATTCCTACAACTGCTGCTCCGTTGGATGTTAGGGGTGAACCAATCAGAGATCTGGAATCTGGCGAAGTGAAGTTTGAGGATGCAATAAAGTCCACAGTTTATGGCAAGGAGGTTATCTTAACCGCTTCAAAGATAGCTGTTTTAGCTGGTCTTGAGAACTCCGGTGTCTCGGTGATCAAACCGGAGCTTCTAAGCAGTACAACTATGGAGTTGATTGGAGTTAATTCATTCTCCACCAAGAATTCCTCCAAAAAGGATTTTGGAGAGGTTATGTCCCTGCTGTGTGATCTGGTGGACACTGGAGTTATGTGCAAGAATGGGAACAACAACAACTTCACCAGTGAACAGTATGCCTACTGTGTGGATATTCTCAAAGGGAAGAAACTGTATTGGCCCAAGGTTGTGATGAAAGAGATAATCAATGCATTAAACTGCCTTTCTGCTGCTAGAGCAGCCGGGAAATCTAAGATTAGAACCCATTGCAGGCTATTAACCAAGTTCCTGCACAAACACACTGAAATTTTCAAGTTCTCTGCAGCTCACAAGGACTACTGTTTGGACCCAGTTGAGAAGTCCATCTTCGGTTTATCCAAATTTGATGAATTCAGAACCGCCTTTGGATGGCGGTATGCACAGGCGTTTTGGAATGAAGATCCCTTGCCTGAAGCCGAACGAGGCCCTTTCCCTGAGGCTCGGCTTAACAAGTCTGGAAAACAGTATGCTGGAGCCATAGCTGATCAGGCCCATGCTACTATGTTATGAAATGAAGTTCAGACTGCTACTCTGAACTGAATGGGGTTAAGTCATTTAGCTCAAACCACGGTACAGGCTGAGGGGGAGCCTGCAGTTGAGGGGGAGCCTGCAGTTCGGTCTAGACCTGTGCTCGTCCCAAGGAAATCGCTGCTCCAAGGAAAAGAAAGGGAACCACTCAAATTCCATCCATTATCACCAAGATTGGCTTAGCCAAACCACCTTCCAAACCCTCAACCAAACCGATCTCTAAACCCTCTTCTTCAACTTCATTTCCCCCTATCAGACTTTCACCAACACTTTCCAAACCTACTACTTCCAAACCTTCAATCCCAAAACCTCAAATTAAACCCCTCTCTCCATTACATAAGAATGTAGAGAAATCACTTAAGTTTGCAATGGATGCCTCCACTCTCAAAGCCGCCAGAGCCAAATCCCTTCAAACAAAACCTTCATCTCCACCTAAACCTTCACCTTCAAAACCGCCTTCTGTTCAGTTCACAGATGAACAGTTGGCTGCTATTTATAATGCCTTCCCTAACCTTAAACCCTTTCTCAAACCGAGCCTGAGCAGACTGAAGTGTCTGAGGCTGCGGTTCAGCCTGAACAAACCGAAGAGTTTGAGGCTGTGGCTGTGCCTAAGCAGACTGACTTATCTAAGGCCATTCAAGATGAACCTGAGCAAGATGATGAAGTTCTTAAGGTTCAACCGCAGAAGAAAAGGAGGAAGTTGATAAACAAATATGATTTTGTGGAACATTGGCAGTCCAGGCCACCTGGTGAAGTGGACTTCAGTGAGGCTCATGACAAGAAGGATCACTCACCTCTTGAAGGATCATTTGCAAAGGAATTGAGAGAAAGGGCTGATATGAGGAGAGCAGGAATTGACCCAATGTCAACTGAGGACTCTCCTCCAAAACTTAAGCGTAAACTGGACTTTGACTCTCCTGAGCACACTCCTTCTCCAGTTCAGTTATATCCCTCTACATCTCCAGATTTACCTTATGCTGCTACGGTTTTGCCATCTCCGGTTCAACCATCTACATCGGCTCAACCTTTGGCTCTTCGTCCGGTTCAACCGCTATT
Source organism: Campanula takesimana (assembly GCA_026119855.1). NCBI lineage: Eukaryota > Viridiplantae > Streptophyta > Magnoliopsida > Asterales > Campanulaceae > Campanula > Campanula takesimana. The sequence goes on from JAOWBW010000858.1 coordinate 296,759, forward strand.
TCAACCGTCGGTTCAGTTATCTCCTCAATCCTCGGTTTCATTCATTAAACCGAAGACAAAGAAAAGGAAGAGTGCTGCAGAAATGGATTCCTATTTGAAACGGTTCAAAACTGAAACTTTAAGGGAAAGAAGGCTGGGGCTCGTGCTCGTGCCGTTGCTAAAGACGAGGACAGATTCTTGAAGGCTGGCCGCCCCAATCCTTATGCAATTTTTCCCAAAGATGATATAGAAGCAGTTGTGGACCAAATCATTTTAGCCGCTACAGAACAGATCTTGGCTGAAATTGCCTATCAGGTTATGAATGATCCCACTCTTGCTTCTGAATTCTTTCTATATTTTAATTGTCTTTGCATTCCAAATTTGTACAGACTTTTCATTGTCCCTTCACCTTCCGTTTTTCTTTATGATGATTTCATGAGATATCCTGTTCCTCCTACTCCTCCTCAATCTGAAATTATCCCTTATTCTTTCTCCCTTCCTTTTGACCCCATTGAGTTTGAAACCGCTCTTAGGGTCTCTATGGGTGAATCCCTTAAAGATGCCCATACTCTTCTGAAGGGCAAAGCCAAAATGCATTCTTCTCCTTCCCATCAAACCGATGATGCCATCCCCTTATCTGATGATGATGATGATGATGAATCTATACCAGATTATACTCCATCTGATGAACCACCTCCTTCATTTCATTCTTATCCCATCTTACCTCTTCGTGCCTCAACCGCCGACTTAATAGATGCGGTTAGGAACCTTCAGTTTCATCAACAACCCTCATCTATCTGGTTTGATTCTCACCTCCTTACCATTCGATCAGATCTTGATGCCATTAAGGGGGAGAGAATAAATGAGAATTTTGAGCTGAAAGATATGCTTAACAAAATCTTGGATAATCAGATCTTGATGCCATTAAGGGGGAGAGAATAAATGAGAATTTTCAAGCAGCAAGCCGTTGATACCAGAATGGACTCCATTGAAGAAAAACTTGATATCTTGCCAAGGCATGCCTTTGATTCTTCTGAGCTTATCCTGATAGAACTGGAAATTTGGTCAGACAAATTGCTGCTATTGAAAATAGAATCAATGAACCAACTGAGGTTCGGCTTCGTACAACATATTTTTTTTTTGAAACCGCTCATGCATCCGGTCCAAGAAATAATGCTCCAACCGACAATGTTACAGTTGATGCTCAAGCCGCGCAGGACAATGTAGCAATGGATGCTGAAGAAGAAAGAGCTCCTTCTGCTGGTGATGAGATAGACTAGATTTCTTAGTCTTTTTTATTTCTTTATAATTCAAGTACATTGTAAGTTCAAAACCTTTATAATTGAATTATAATGAGAATATTGCATGGCATTATGTTTCAAAACTTTGTTTATTCAAACTGCTTGTTTGTGGAACAATGCTTGCATTTTTAAAACCTCATGCACTATATTCATCATGAAAATATTTTTAAGTGCATTTTGTTTTAAACATTCAGTTTAAACATGCATATCTGATTTTCAAAATCATATCATTTTATATGCATCTGAATGAATTTCTTTTCTATCTATTCTTCATTTCCATTGTTTGTGATAGATTAGAAATCTATGATCTAGCATAAGTGTGTGCATTGACTTGGGACATGCAATTTCATGAAATTTATTTCGGACATGTTTTTTCCAAGTACAATGTTTTGCTACTATCATAGTGTGGTAATGGCATCAATCAAATAGGGGGAGATTGTTAGGATTCATTGTTAGTACACCCACTAAATTTGATTGATCCATGCCACGTGTCTTTTATGGACTTTAGGACCGCATGTAATGAAGTTATACTTCAATTTTTAGACAAGTCCATTTCAAGATTTTTATTTGTCTAGGCTGAGTAGTTCGGTTTACCCTTAGCGGTTTAGTTGTTCAAACCGCACATGTGCTATTTTCAAGACCGCCAGCATGGAGCTATAGGTCTTTCATCAAACCGCATTTTGTGGCTTTGATGAAACCGCGAGCTTCAGTTCCCTATGAAACCGCATATCAGGTTCAACCTTGGAACCGCTCCTATGCTTGGTGGAACCGCGCAGTAAATGAAGAATTCTCTAAGTCAGTTATTCCTTAGACAAATATTCCCTTTTCAACCGTAAAGGAATGTTTTATGTCATGTCAAAATAACTCTAAGTTAACTTGGAGTTTCTGCAAGGAATGTCGGTTTGTCTATTAGTTTGAAATTGTTTACCGTTAGTCCTTTCTGCAACAAAGGACAGTTGTCAGGTAGTGGTGCTACAACTACCTAGGACTACAAGACAAAACCAAGGATGAAAATGACAGCTCAACCAATGGGATTTCGACAGCACTGTACTCTTCAGATTTGATTCAAATTTTTACCCAACGGTCACAAGGGTGCACTGCCTATAAATAGCCTTCATTTTTCAACAATGAAGGTTGCTGAGCTTCAAGAGAAATTTCCCAAGTGTTCAAGTTTTCTTTGAATATTGAAACCCAGATATTAAAACCATCAACCATCTCCTTAGCAAACCCAGATTTCTTCATCAAGCTTCAAGCCTAACAACCATCCATACTCAGCCTTTACACCGAAAGATTTCCATTTGCTCAACCATCATATAGATACTTAGAGCATTTTATTTCTTTCCACACACACACACACCCGATTTATATGATCATATAGATTATATACTTCGAAAACACCAGTTATTATTTTCATAGCATAGGTTAGACTTATTTTTTAGAGTTTAGATTTATCTTGTAAAACCTCCTTTAATTAATAAAAGTCTTGTAGCTATTAGAAAATCCTAGACTAACCATGTAGGTAGAGGACGTAGTTCATTCAAGAACGAACCTCTTCAAATTGTGTGTTTGATCTTTACTTTCTGTCTTATTATTTATATTTCTTGTTTGTGGTCTCTAACCGAATCCATATACGAAATGACTTGAAATATGAATTGTGCTTTTCTTTGATCTTAAAGTTTAACTTATCGGTTGCATCATAGTGTTTTCAACCCGAGTCAAACCACCCAACTCTTTAACTATCCGCTTGGCCAAACCGCAAAACTCCGCTGTGCATTTTATCAGTTCGCTTTAAGTGCTTTAAACCGCAGTTGACCAAACTGATAAGTACTCGGTTGATTTTCAAAGGTATTTTACGAAAAATTTTGGACCGCTATTCACCCCCCTCTAGCGGTTCTATACCCTTGTTGCCCTATGGGACCAACACATATTAATAAAGAGATGTTTTGATTATTATTGTTGTTCATGTTTACTTATAATAATCCCCGTCCCTATTATTTATGAAGAACTAAGTCTAAATATTCATGGGATGATCATGTTAGACTTATGGGTACTTGTTGGAGAACAAGGAACTGGACATGACCCGCTTTATGAGATTTATGTCATGGTCAATGTCATATATAGATCTCATATTAGTTATGTCATTTGATTCCTTAGACATGAAGTTATTATAGTCTTCCACTTGATGAACATTATATTTGACATATTCAAATGCTACCTTTAACCAGGAAGTTATAAAGGGTATGATTGGCATAATCGGATTCACGTAGGGAAGAATAATAAGCTAAATGGATTTGTCCCTCTTCGGAGAGATGTCAAGCTTGGGCCCCTCATAGAATGATGTTGATGAAATGTTTGGCCAAACTCAAATGAATTGATTTGATCATTGTCATTTGGATTATCAACATATTCGGGATCAAGAAAGTATTGAACAAATACAAGTTGACTTGATGACCATGACTTGTGTTCAATGAAATCGAGGAAAAAGGGATTGTGACATGTTCTATAAAGGAATACGAACTAGTATATAGTTATACTATTTGGGTAGGTATGACGGTTTGCTAGAACCTAATCATATCTTATGGGTTTATGTTTAAACCCATTGCCAACTTAGTGTAATCCAATAGGGTCACACACAAATAGAACGAATCCTAAAGGACTTAATTGGAATTATGGGTCGAAAGACTTTTGGAGGATTTTGGGAATTTAATGGAGAAACAAGTATAAAAACCTCCTCTAGTTTCCCTAATCATTATATAGTATTATGTGAGCCTCCAAAGAGTTTGAGAGAGTTATTTCTTGTTCTAAGAGATCTCTAGCTTGAAGAACAAGAACATCACATATAATTCCATATAGTTCTATACAATTGTGAAAGCGTGTTTCACAATTTTGGTCTAGCAACCAAGATCAAGAAGTTTCTTGATATTCGTTCGAGGTGTGGATACAAATAGAGGGTGAATCTTATCACCTCCATAGTTCGTGTTCCTGCTGTTGTTCATGATCAAGTTTCAAATCTTCACCAATAATCAAGGTTGTTAAACAAAGGCATCAAGGGTTAGTATTCTAGTTTTCATTATGCAGTATTTCATTTAATCACATGAATGGATCAATGGGCTATGGGTTTCATGAAATTTTTTAATGCTTTATTCCACTGCACATGACTATAGGAAACCCAACAGTGGTATCAGATCTCCGTTTATGTTGATTATTTCAATACATAATCATGTTGTGTGTATATAAATTGTTTATGTGCCTATCATGATTTGAATATTGGAATTATGATGTTTATGTGGTCTATGCGTTTTATGTGGTTTATTGTTTTTGTAACTTTAATCGCACTATTCAAACGCCATAAAAATTATGATGGATTTAAAATTGTTTGGATTATCAATTTTTGATTGGATCAAAGTTTTGATAATCTAGAGATTCATGAATAAATGGTTTATTCAAGGTTTTGATGATCTTGGTGATTGGATCACCAAGAACATCAAATCCTAATTGAATCGGGGAAAACAATTTTGAGATAATTGTGAATTTAAAAATTTTGAATTTTCGCAGAAGGTCCGACCGTACCTATGCCTTGACCCGGCCGGACCTAGGGTTCTGTTGCGGGCCGGGCTTAGGGTTTGGGGTGGATCTTGTGGTTTAAATTTCCTATTTGTTTTAGTCTTGTGAATTCTAAGATTGGATCAAGTTTTGGATGGCTAGCCTACATTCTCGAGACTGTGTTTCTCAAAATTGATCGCAATCAAAGATTCAAAGATAAAACGAAGTTAAAATTATGAAGAGTTCATAATTGCTAAAATTGAGAAACAAAGTTCTTGATTCAAGATTGGAGATCCATATGGAATTGTGAATGAAATTGGCCTACGTTCATCGAGACCATCTACTGCTTAGTTTCGGCCACATGGACTACTATCTCGGTTTCTTGAATTAGTGCGGAATTGTGGTTGCCTATGGCTTAGTTCGGCCGAACTTCTTGTTGTCTTGATTTGGAGATGATAATAAAAGTTCAAAGAGTCTCATCCTCATAATTATAGAGAAACTAATGATAAATAAATATTATGCTTAAATTAATGAAGCTTAATTTAGTGACTAAACTTGATGCTCAACATGTTTATTTTATGTGCTCATAAATGTGTTGTATGCTATATGGTGATGAACCTTGTTTGAAATTTTAAGTCCATATGCCATGCCATGATTAAAACACTTGTAAGTACATGGGTAATTTTGTGTGGGCTCGCCAAAGCGAGGTGCATTGATTTTATTCATGTATGAGCAACATGAGTGAATAAGAGTTTCCTATGGGTTTAAAATGGTTGGACTTAATTAGGCGTCAAAACAGTTTTGGGCCTAAGGCAAAGATGAGATTAAACATGCTTTTGAAATTGGATTTCTAAAGAATCTCATAAAGGATAAAAGAGTCATATGAGATATGAATGACAAGAGTTGTCTACCTAATTAATTTGATTTTGAGCGGTCACGCCAAAGCGGACTTGAAATTAAATTAAAGTTGGATCTTAACCCATTTAAATTATATTATACAAATGTTGTATAAGAAGGTTATATAATGTAGTGGGAGTATTTTTTGGAAAAATACATTATTTATGTCTTTAATGAAATTGGTACTTATAAAATTTTGGAAATTTTGCATAATTGTAGATAATGACAAATAACACTCAATCAATTTTGTTGCGATCGATCCTTGAGAAGGATAAGCTTCAAGAGAATGGTACAAACTTCATGGATTGGATCCGAAGCCTAAGAATTGTTCTAAGGCAAGAAGATAAGTTGTACATTCTTGATGGGCCTATTCCTGCAGAACCCGAAGCCAATGCCCCTAGGGTGGAAAGAGACAATCACAAGAAACATCGGAATGATTCTAGGGATGTGAATTGTCTCATGCTCGCGACTATGTGCTCAAAACTCCAACAAAGTTTGGAACATTTTGAAGCCTATGAGATAGGCGTGGAGTTAAGAGACATGTTTCAAGAGCAACCTAGGTAAGAGAGGTATAAAACCATTGTTGCATTCACTTCTTGTAAAATGAGTAAAGGGCAACAAGTGGGACCTCACATGCTTAAGATGAAAGGCTACATGGAGCATCTTGAGAAACTTGGCTATCCGATTTTATTGGATCTAGCCATGGATCTCATTCTTAATTCATTGTCTAAAAGTTATAATCACTTTGTGATGAACTATAACATGCATGGAATGGATAAAAATATCTCCGAGTTGCATAACATGCTGAAAACTATGGAGATGAAGATAGTAGAGAAAGGTTCTCTAGTGCTCATGGTTCATGATGGAAAAGGGTCATGTGCCAAAGGAAAAGGTAAGGCAAAGGTTGTCAAACCCAAGATTAGCAAGGCAAAGGTTGCCAAGGCTATAGATGCAAAACCCGATGCACAAAAGGATGCAATTTGTTTCCATTGTCAAGAAATTGGTCATTGGAAACGTAATTGCAAGGCTTTTAAGGAAGAGCAAAAGAAGAAGAAGAACAGTGGGACTGCGTCGACTTCAGGTATCTATATGATATATAATCTCCTTTCTACCACTAGTTCCTGGGTATTGGATATCGGATGTGGTTCTCACATTTGTTTAAATATGCAGGGACGAAAGAATAGGAGACTACTTAAAGATGGTGAAGTAGACCTACATGTGGGGAATGAAGCAAGAGTTGCTGCATTAGCCGTAGGGACTTATGAAGTCACTTTACCTTCCGGTTTAATATTTGTTTTGAACAATTGCTATTATATATCGGATTTAAGTAGTAATATTATTGCAATTTATTGTTTGGATAGTGAAGGTTTTAAATTTCTTATTGAGAATAAGAGATTTTCTATTTATTTAAATGATGTGCTTTATGGTATTGCAAATTTATTTAATGACCTTTATGTCCTTGATGTCAAGAATGAAAATAATGAAGATGTCTATCATATAAATAAGAAATCTAAACCTAATGATGTAAATCATACTTATTTGTGGCATTGCCGTCTTGGTCATATTAATGAGAAGCGTATCTCAAAACTCCATGAGGACGGTATTTTGGGTTCATGTGACCTTGAGTCTTATGATACTTGCGAGTCGTGTCTTCTTGGAAAAATGACTAAGACACATTTTACCAAGTTGGGTGAAAGGGCAAGCGACTTATTGGGCTTAATACATTCCGATGTATGCGGACCACTAAGTAGCAATGCTAGGGGAGGATTTCAATACTTCATAACCTTCACTGATGATTTTAGTAGATTTGGGTATGTTTACCTAATGAAAAATAAAAGTGAAGCGTTTGAGATATTTAGAATATTTCAAAATGAAGTAGAAAAACAACTTGGCAAAAGTATTAAGGCACTTCGATCAGATTAAGGTGGGGAATACTTAGGTCAAGAATTTGATGATCATCTAAAGAATTGTGGAATAGTTTCACAACTGACTCCACCCGGAACACTACAATGGAATGGTATGTCCGAGAGGAGGAATCAAACATTGTTGGACATGGTTTGATCAATGATGAGTCAAGTTGATCTTCCAATATCCTTTTGGGGTTATGCACTAGAAACCGCCGCTTTCACGCTAAATCGTGTTCCAAGTAAATCGGTTCAAAAGACTCCATATGAGATATGGAGTAGAAAGAAACCTAGTTTGTCTTTCTTGAAGATTTGGGGTTGTGAAGTTTTTGTCAAAAGATTTTTCTCTGACAAACTTGCACACAAATATGATAAATGTATTTTCGTGGGATATCCTAAGGAAACTAAAGGATATTACTTTTACAACCAAATGGACAACAAAGTGTTTGTTGCCAGAACTGGTGTCTTTCTAGAGAAAGAGTTTCTCTCCAAAGAAATAAGTGGGAGTAAAGTAAATCTCGAAGAGGTTCGAGTAACCAAAAATTACATTGAACCGATAGTGGAACAAGAACGAGTCCCACAAGGAGTTGTGAAACCCGTTCAAGATAAAAAAGTAACTCGCAGATCTGGTAGGTTACGATCTGAACCCGAGAGATATGGATTTCTCGTAACGGATAGTAATGCGGTGGAGATCATTGAGAATGATGAACCGACCACCTACCAAGAGGCGATGTCATCTCCTGATTCGGATAAGTGGCTTGGAGCCATGGAATTCGAATTACAATCCATGCATGATAATCAAGTTTGGAACTTGATTGATGCACCCGAAGGTGTAAAAACCATAGGATGAAAATGGGTCTTCAAGAAGAAGACTGACATGGATGGGAAAGTCCATACTTACAAAGCTAGGCTTGTAGCAAAAGGTTATAGGCAGATTCATGGTATTGACTATGATGAAACCTTTTCACCCATAGCAATGATCAAGTCTATAAGAATTTTGATTGCCATAGCCGCATATTATGACTATGAGATATGGCAAATGGATGTCAAAACCGCTTTCCTTAATGGAAACTTACAAGAGGATGTCTATATATTGAATGGTGGAGCTGTAAGCTAGAAGAGTTCTAAGCAAAGTACAGTCGCTAATTCTACAACTGAAACTGAGTATATTGCTGCATCGGATGCTGCAAAGGAAGCTGTTTGGATTAAGAAGTTTATATCTCAACTTGAGGTGGTTCCTAGTATTGCTAATTCAATAGACCTTTATTGTGATAATAATGGTGCTATTGCTCAAGCAAAGGGACTTCCACAAGCTAAACATGATGGTCATGTTAGGTCTATGAGTATTAGATACATGGGAGATTGGGCCTAGGGAAAGTGGGAGATTGTTAGTGTTGGTGCCCTAGGCACGTTTATTAAAACGTTATGTATGTTATCATTTTATTCATATTAATAAAGAGATGTTTTGATTATTATTGTTGTTCATGTTTACTTATAATAGTCTCCGTCCCTAGTACTTATGAAGCACTAGTATAAGTCTAAATGTTCATGGGATGATCATGTTAGACTTATGGGTACTTATTGGAGAACAAGGTACTGGACATGACCCGCTTTATGAGATTTATGTCATGGTCAATGTAATATATAGATCTCATATTTGTTATGTCATTTGAATCCTTAGACATGAAGTTATTATAGTCTTCCACTTGATGAACATTATGTTTGACATATTCAAACGCTACCTTTTACCAGGAAGTTATAAAGGGTATGATTGGCATAATCAGATTCACGTAGGGAAGAATAATAAGCTAAATGAATTTTTCCCTCTTCGGAGAGATGTCAATTCATTTGGCCAAACTCAAATAAATTGATTGGATCATTGTCATTTGGATTATCAACATATTCGGGATCGAGAAAGTATTGAACAAATACAAGTTGACTTGATGACCATGACTTGTGTTCAATGACATCAAGGACAAAGGGATTGTGACATGTTCTATAAAGGAATACGAACTTGTATATAGTTACACTATTTGGGTAGGTATGACGGTTTGCTAGAACCTAATCATATCTTATGGGCTTATGTTTAAACCCATTGCCAACTTAGTGTAATCCTATAGGGTCACACACAAATAGAACGAATCCTTAAGGACTTAATTGGAATTATGGGTCGAAGGACTTTTGGAGGATTTTGGTAATTTAATGGAGAAACAAGTATAAAAACCTCCTCTAGTTGCCCTAATCAGTATATAGCATTGTGTGTGTAGCAACCCCGACCCCGCGGGCCGGGAGCTCGTGAACTGGACGTCGACTTAAAAATCAAAACACCAAAATACCGGAAATAAAATTTCCTTTTTTTTAACACCAAGACGAAACACAAGGTTTTGGAAATCCAACTTCGCCACAATTAATAAACTAGTATAAGTTCCATAAGCTTACACTCAAAAATAAAACATTACAAATCTTAATGACGTCATTGATCGTAAAACTATCCCCAAAAGGTTATACATTTAAATAATGCAAACCGATCAAACAACCTGCCCAAAAATCTCAATCCTCTCGACGTCCTCCTCGATCCGCGAATCCTAATCCTTTTCCTCCTGGGGGGTTAAGGAAAACAATTTGAAACAAGAAACGGGGTGAGAATAAATCTCAGTAAGTTACTAATGCAACTACATGACATGCTATGATGCAACAAACAATAATAATAATCTCACGTAGCACATAGAAAATATCACTTAACAGATAGCAGCGGAAATAAACAAGTAACAAAGGATACTGAACCAAGGTTTCCCAAAAGGGTGAATCGATCTGATCAATATTAACAGAACCGCATCGAAGATCGGCAACAATAAACAGCATCAAGAGCTAAAGAAGCCGGTTCAGAAACCAAATATCCAATAACCAATCACCGATAACCCATCAACCATAGCAGCATAAACAGCTGGAGAGAACCCCGGTAGCATAACAACTGAAGAGGACCCCGGTCAGAACCAACCAATCAACCAATAATCGATGAACGATAACGGGAACGGGGTACATGACACGAAGTCATTACCCAAACTCTATAATACTCACCAAAGGGAGTTCAATATCATCCCAACTATGGCCAGTAGAAGGGGAAATGGGAACGAGTGAAGAACATTATAAAGGACTTGGTTCAGGAGCCATTATAATCCTCTCACTAAACATCATGTTAACAAAGTACCAGCTGGACTTTCAATAAACGCTCAGTAATAAATACAAGCTTAATAAACACTCAATGATTCCAAAGTAGGGAACCCTAACAAACAATCACCATAATGATACAACGATTACTCATGAAGAGTTTTAACAACAACGATAGTAAGAAGTTTCGCATAAAAGAGTTCAACAACAATAACGGAATTGCTCATAAAGGGCCCAACAACATTGATCATTAAAACAAGATGATACTAAAAATAAGGACCCATACCAAACACATCCTAAAGATGATACACGCGAGTTACTCATAAAGAGTACTACCCAAACGGTCGCTCACAAATAGCACAATGCTTATCACCAAAATGACCCTAAACGTCTACTCATTACGAAAGTGTCCCAACATTTCCAAATAATCAATAACCAACTTCCATAACACATTTGTTCACAAAGGAATCATTTTCAACACTAGAGTATTCCACAATGACCATATAAGTCTACCAGAGTAATACCCAAAACCTATACTAAGGATACAACCTAGTCCATAACAAACAAAAAGGGAGTTCTTGGACACAACGGACCGATCATAAACGTTTTGTTTTATAGAACACCTACTGAAAACTCAACACAATCTAAACCTAAATCCCAACCGAATAAACCACCTCATCTCGTAGTACGCTAAAAGAGTTTTAAAACGATAGCTTACTTGACTAAAACGGACTCCGGACGAAGAAGTTATAGCCTTCGAAAGATTGGACAAGAAGCGAATAATTTTCACAGAAAGGAAGGGGGTGCGCGCGCCTCCCACCAACAGGGTGCGCGCGCCTCTGTTAATCAGAAAGAAAGGCACCAACAGGGATACAAAGGGTGTGCGCGCCTCCCACACATAGGGTGCGCGCGCCTCCTATAAACAGAAGAAAAACGCACAAGGTGAGATGGAGGGGTGCGCGCGCCTCACCCCAAGAGGATGCGCGCGCCTCCAACCAAAATCAGCAAACCCAGAATTCTTCCTGGGTTCTTCTACCCGAATTTCAACCCCAAAATTAACCACTTCAACCCCAATCAACACCAACACTCCCAACTAGTTTACCCAAGTACCAAAACAACTTCTAAGCCTAAAATAACTCATCTAGCAACATTTGGACAACCCTAACCAAGGAATGATTCAAACACCCAAATTTCACAATAATATGAAGAATTTACAAATAGGTTCCAAATCAACCAAATAAGCCATATATAACAACTAGAGCATCAATGGAGTTAAAGATGAGCATTTTTTAACATAAATGGGGGGAAAGCAACTTACTTGGATTTTACCAAAGTTGACGGAATTCGAAATTTCTTTGCTCCCTACGATCCTATCGACGATCTAAACATGTTTCATATTATGAGAAATGAGAAATAATGAGGGGAAGATGATAGAAATGAAGAGAGAAGGGAGAGAGAAATTTTACCTTTTCTTTTGGAGAGAGAGAGAGACTTTACTGAGAAATGAGAAAATGAGGAAGAAGGAAGGGAGGAAGGAGGTTAAGTTTAAAATAAAAGTTGCACTTAAGCCCCTCCGCTTCGAACTATCGCAATAAAACCCCAAATAACCCTCTAATCAAATAATTCTCCTATTTCTCACTTAACACAATATTACCCAAATAAGCTAGACACAATTTAACATTATAAAACACAAAATGCTCACATAAATAATTAATCGAATAAATAAATAATAATTATTAAATACTAAAATTTAGAGGCGGGATTTCGGGTCGTGACATTCACTCCACCTTAAAAGAAAATTCGTCCCGAATTTTAAATTACTTACCCGAAAGACTAAATAGCTACGGATACGATAGTTCCGCCATTTCTCAAATTCCTCAATCGTCCATTCTAAACCATCACATGGTAACCTTAAATAATTCTTACAACATAACAACCTCTCGCACTTAACTTCCTTCAATCATTATCTTCACTACTAATTGAAATTCATACTCAAAATCGAAGAATCCAAATTGCTCCCAAACATACTCTCGAGATACTACAAGCTTATCTTATCCATACCCTTAATTACACTGCAAAGATACTCCCATTTGTAAATCGCATACTTAGGATTTCTCCTCAAAAATTCAAAACGTTAAACCACCTCGGGCTTAATCAGCTTCTTAAGATATGAAAAGCTAAAGAAATTTCCCATCCCACTAAGTTCACCAAAGTGGCTATATCTCCAGGGATTTCCATTATAGTGCTTTCACCTTTGATGGCACCTTAACTAGAGGTACAATATAAGCCCAAAATTTTAATAAAAAAAAATGTTTACTTAAATCCACGCTATAATTTCATCATCACATTACTCCAAACCTCTGAAAGCCTAAAACAATTACAAATACTCAGTAATCCGTAAAACAATCCACATTTTATCTCCAAGGGATTTCCTCTAACTCTCTCTTTAAATTGATGATTCGCTTACACACTCCAAAGAAATTTAGCAAATCCTAAATCTTCAATGGCTAATCCAATTTAGACTTTCACGTATACATTTATTAACCCATTATTACTTATGCTCAACAGTATTACCAACATAATAATCCAATTAGCGAATAACATTTCAACTGACCTAATGCAAAATCATAGCATCCTTTAATATGCCCAAGCATTGATACCCAACTTTCTTCACATACCCTTAATCCACATCGAGAAACGCCACCAGGTTAAGATTTAGACCATAAAACAACCATTTAACTAAAACTCAAAATGCCTTTAATACATTTCGAGAAATCCTTGCCCTCTCAAAATGTGCTTAGTCCTTTCCACTTAACGCGCTTACCACCATTAATGATTATAACTTCCACAATATACTAGTCACTCATAGCCAATCATGCATTTCTTCATACTAACTACTTCCGATGCGCTCACGCAGGTGTACTAAAGGTAAACAAGAACCTCCTATCATGAAATCCTCAGCTCTTATAACCCAACCGATACAATATGGATATTGATCTAATTATTAGCACTACCACCTTGTACCATAACAACTCAATTTAACCCAAGTTCCTCTCCAAACGCTAAGTACTATTCAGAAGAAAATGGAAATCTTACAAATGATAAATACACCCAACAATTTGGTATAGACATCTCATCGTCACCTACCCAGGTTATATATTCAATTTCCATATAAGAAAAGATGAGCATAACTCTACCCAAGGAACGGCCTCAAAACAATTTTAGGCAAAAGGGAAGAGAGGATATAACAATTTTCCTACAACAATCGACTAAAGCATGACATTTCCCTTCTCAAAATAACATCAAAAATCTTATAATAGCAATATGACAAATTTAGCAGGTAAGTTATATCTACCTTTAAGCATAACATGAGCACATAAGACTCCATCAGATATCCTACACTCCTCCATAGGAGTAGACACTGACAACACATAAGTCAAAGACTCAGGAGAAATAAATGCAACTAAATGCACATAAACATAAGAATGCGATGATCCTAAAATGCACGCGCTCGCTCTCTCGACACAAAATAATACCTCCTGAAATTGTTCAATTACCTTATGAGTGCTGATTGATCACAAATACCCTACCCTGAACCTTTAGGTTTTCCCGAAACATCTCTCTTCTGACCCTGTGCAGTACCAGCTCCACTTCCCGATGATTGATATCTGAATTTAGTACAGTCTCTCGCAAAGTGCCCAAACCGACCACAATTAACACATTTTCCTTGTTTCTTCCAACACTTGTCTTCTGAGTGTCCTTCCCCCTGACAATAGTTGCAGATCTTCCCATTTCGTGTCCCCTGATTAGCACCTTGATTTATCACTATTGGTTGCCCCTGAGGTTGCTCTCTGAATCGAGTTTGCATTCTGGAATTACCTCTGTTGTCCGAATGTTGCTGTTGTGACTTGCTCTGCCCTCCTTGCTTACCCGGGTTAACCATCTCAGTCTTCCTCTTGTGTTCCCCAATGTCTTGCTCTATCATATATGCACGGTCCACCGCATCCTGAAAAAGTTGAATTCTTTGGGCTATAAGTTGAGTCCTAATAGATGTCTTCAGACCCCTGATAAACCTCATTGCTTTCTGTTCCTCGGTCCGCACAAGGTAGTCACAATACCTGGCTAATTCTGTGAACTTAGCCGAGTACTGTGCTACAGTCAACACGCCCTGCTCCAAGTTAAGGAACTCGATCTCCTTCCTATTCTGATCCACTAGAGGAATGAAGTGTTCTTTGAATTTCCTCACAAATAACTCCCAAGCATAAGGTGCAAGAGTCGCATCCCAACTGGCCTTAAGTGCCTTCCACCAATGTTCCGCGACCCCAACTAGTTTATAAGCCGCGAATCGAACCCTATCCTCGTCCGAACAACCAAAAACATCGTAAATCTTCTTCATTGATTCTATCCATAGTTCGTCCTTCTTCACATCGGGTTCACCATCGAACTCACTTGGTTTCAACTTCAAAAACTGCTCCAACCCATATCGTGGAGGTGCTACATGTTCTTCTCTCGGCCCTTGGTCAAGAATTGCCTTCATGGCCGCCTCAAACATTCCCTGAAACATTGCACGGTTCTCTTCTCGTAGATCATTATGATTCTGTGCCCCACTAGAACCTTCACCAGTTCTTCTTCTAGCCATTTTGAATAAATACCTGCATAAAACATCAACTGTTACTCACTCCGAACACGACTACCCTCCTAGGTCATCCTAGTCCACCTATACTTATACTTAGAGCTAAACCGGCTCTGATACCAACTGTCGCGACCCCGACCCCGCGGGCCGGGAGGTCGTGAACTGGACGTCGACTTAAAAATCAAAACACCAAAATACCGGAAATAAAATTTCCTTTTTTTAAACACAAAGACGAAACACAAGGTTTTGGAAATCCAACTTCACCACAATTAATAAACTAGTATAAGCTCCATAAGCTTACACTCAAAAATAAAACATTACAAATCTTAATGACGTCATTGATCGTAAAACTATCCCCAAAAGGTTATACATTTAAATAATGCGAACCGATCAAACAACCTGCCCAAAAATCTCAATCCTCTCGACGTCCTCCTCGATCCGCGAATCCTATTCCTTTTCCTCCTGGGGGGTTAAGGAAAACAATTTGAAATAAGAAACGGGGTGAGAATAAATCTCAGTAAGTTACTAATGCAACTACATGACATGCTATGATGCAACAAACAATAATAATAATCTCACGTAGCACATAGCAAATATCACTTAACAGATAGCAGCGGAAATAAACAAGTAACAAAGGATACTGAACCAAGGTTTCCCAAAAGGGTGAATCGATCTGATCAATATTAACAGAACCGCATCGAAGAGCGGCAACAATAAACAGCATCAAGAGCTAAAGAAGCCGGTTCAGAAACCAAATATCCAATAACCAATCACCGATAACCCATCAACCATAGCAGCATAAACAGCTGGAGAGAACCCCGGTAGCATAACAACTGAAGAGGACCCCGGTCAGAACCAACCAATCAACCAATAATCGATGAACGATAACGGGAACGGGGTACATGACACGAAGTCATTACCCAAACTCTATAATACTCACCAAAGGGAGTTCAATATCATCCCAACTATGGCCAGTAGAAGGGGAAACGGGAACGAGTGAAGAACATTATAAAGGACTTGGTTCAGGAGCCATTATAATCCTCTCACTAAACATCATGTTAACAAAGTACCAGCTGGACTTTCAATAAACGCTCAGTAATAAATACAAGCTTAATAAACACTCAATGATTCCAAAGTAGGGAACCCTAACAAACAATCACCATAATGATACAACGATTACTCATGAAGAGTTTTAACAACAACGATAGTAAGAAGTTTCTCATAAAAGAGTTCAACAACAATAACGGAATTGCTCATAAAGGGCCCAACAACATTGATCATTAAAACAAGATGATACTAAAAACAAGGACCCATACCAAACACATCCTAAAGATGATACACGCGAGTTACTCATAAAGAGTACTACCCAAACGGTCGCTCACAAATAGCACAATGCTTATCACCAAAATGACCCTAAACGTCTACTCATTACGAAAGTGTCCCAACATTTCCAAATAATCAATAACCAACTTCCATAACACATTTGTTCACAAAGGAATAATTTTCAACACTAGAGTATTCCACAATGACCATTTAAGTCTACCAGAGTAATACCCAAAACCTAGACTAAGGATACAACCTAGTCCATAACAAACAAAAAGGGAGTTCTTGGACACAACGGACCGATCATAAACGTTTTGTTTTATAGAACACCTACTGAAAACTCAACACAATCTAAACCTAAATCCCAACCGAATAAACCACCTCATCTCGTAGTACGCTAAAAGAGCTTTAAAACGATAGCTTACTTGACTAAAACGGAGTCTGGACGAAGAAGTTATAGCCTTCGAAAGATTGGACAAGAAGCGAATAATTTTCACAGAAAGGAAGGGGGTGCGCGCGCCTCCCACCAACAGGGTGCGCGCGCCTCCCTTAATCAGAAAGAAAGGCACCAACAGGGATACAAAGGGTGTGCGAGCCTCCCACACATAGGGTGCGCGCGCCTCCTATAAACAGAAGAAAAACGCACAAGGTGAGATGGAGGGGTGCGCGCGCCTCACCCCAATAGGATGCGCGCGCCTCCAACCAAAATCAGCAAACCCAGAATTCTTCCTGGGTTCTTCTACCCGAATTTCAACCCCAAAATTCACCACTTCAACCCCAATCAACACCAACACTCCCAACTAGTTTACCCAAGTACCAAAACAACTTCTAAGCCTAAAATAACTCATCTAGCAACATTTGGACAACCCTAACCAAGGAATGATTCAAACACCCAAATTTCACAATAATATGAAGAATTTACAAATAGGTTCCAAATCAACCAAAGAAGCCATATATAACAACTAGAGCATCAATGGAGTTAAAGATGAGCATTTTTTAACATAAATGGGGGGAAAGCAACTTACTTGGATTTTACCAAAGTTGACGGAATTCAAAATTTCTTTGCTCCCTACGATCCTATCGACGATCTAAACATGTTTCATATTATGAGAAATGAGAAATAATGAGGGGAAGATGATAGAAATGAAGAGAGAAGGGAGAGAGAAATTTTACCTTTTCTTTTGGAGAGAGAGAGAGAGACTTTACTGAGAAATGAGAAAATGAGGAAGAAGGAAGGGAGGAAGGAGGTTAAGTTTAAAATAAAAGTTACACTTAAGCCCCTCCGCTTCAAACTATCGCAATAAAACCCCAAATAACCCTCTAATCAAATAATTCTCTTATTTCTCACTTAACACAATATTACCCAAATAAGCTAGACACAATTTAACATTATAAAACACAAAATGCTCACATAAATAATTAATCGAATAAATAAATAATAATTATTAAATACTAAAATTTAGAGGCGGGATTTCGGGTCGTGACATTGTGAGCCTCTAAAGAGTTTGAGAGAGTTATTTCTTGTTCTAAGAGATCTCTAGATTGAAGAACAAGAACATCACATATAATTCCATATAGTTCTATACAATTGTGAAAGCGTGTTTCACAATTTTGGTCTAGCAATCAATATCAAGATGTTTTTTGATATTCGTTCGAGGTGTGGATACCAATATAAGGTGAAGCTTATCACCTCCATAGTTCGTGTTCCTGCTGTTGTTCATGATCAAGTTTCAAATCTCCACCAAGAGTCAAGGTTGTTAAACAAAGGCATCAAGTGTTAGTATTCTAGTATTCATAATGCAGTATTTGATTTAATCACTTGAATGGATCTATGGGCTTTGGGTTTCATGAAAAAATTTAATGCTTTATTCCGCTGCGCATGATTATAGGAAACCCAACACTTATATCAAAATGATTATTTTGATATCTGTGAAAAAGTCCAAGGTTATTCTTAACACTTAAAAGGGAAGTGGAACAACCATCTTGTCCTTTAATGACATCATCATTTTTCTTCACCACTAACACACCTCTTCCTATTTTCTCTCCATAACTGTTAAAACCACTACTCCACTCTTTCAAATTCTCAGGTAGTATAAATAGTAGTACATTCAGCTTTTTGACTCTCCACTACCCAAAATCACCAACTGTCTCTCTCTCTCTCTCCATTTCTAAAAATGTGTTTCGTCTCTCTCTCTCTCTCTCCCGACTGTCAGTTTCTCTCTCTAGAATCTGTCTTTTTTTTTCTTGCATATAAGCAATATGGCTCCCAAACCTTTATCAACCCAATCTCCCAAAAAGAATATCAACGACATGGTATGATTTCTTGAACCTTAAATCCATAATTTTATGTTTTTAGAGTGCCGGGTTTTCTAATAAACTCGAATTTGAATTTATGTCTTTACTTGCCCTATCTGTGATTTTATCTTATGGTTCTTGTTGGGTTTTGATCCTCTCTTGATTTCGAGTTCATAGACTCCAAAATTATGATGATCCATGTTGGTTTGATATGATTATTGTTGTAAAATTGATTTTTGGTTATTTTGTTACCCGGATTCGATTTTCGTCATTTTGAGTTTGATTGTTGTTATTTTGATGTTTTTATGCTCATATTGTTGTTCTACATTGTCTTAGGAACATTTTGATGTATAATATTCTTAGTTTGGCTCAAGTTGATGTTCATGTGTTCTTCGTGTTCTTCGTGTTCTTCGTGCGTTCATATGATATTCATGGTGTTCTTGAGTCTTTGAACCTTATTTGCCTCTATTTGATTTTCATTATTGTTTCTCGTTTTGATCCTTATTTTGTTTAACAATCTGAACAGTAGTTGTTTTTTACCTCTAAATTTTTCTAAGTACAAAATTCCTTGTTGCGCGCCTGTGTTTCTGCGCCTTTTGTTTATTGAGCGTGCCTACATTAATATGTGTCCTCGTACTTGTGATTTCTCATAACTAAACTTGATTATTTTTTTCAGAATTCCAAGTATTTCTTACTTGGTCTGGAGGTTGATGAGAAAGAATTAAAGCAAGACATCATTGGCAACCACATTCTTGATGACTTTAAGAGATGTGGAATTTTTCCACTATTCAACATGAAGCAATCCTACTACGTGTCTTCGTATGTAGATGAGTTCTTTAGCTCCGCAGTTATTTCAAGCCCAACTGTGAATGGAGTCAAGGTTTCAACCATTGATGCTACAATTCAAGGCAATCCCATTCAAGTCACCTATACTTCGATTCGCAAATGCTTAAACTTTGAAGTACGTAGCGTGCCTCTGAACCTTGAACAGAACGTTATGGATGTCGCGGCTGAAGAAACCATTAAACTCCCAAATCTTGCTGGTAACTTCAAAAATTTCAAGATTCATGAATTTGGGGAGTTGATGTACCATATTGCGCATCTTATTGGAAAATCTATCATGTTCAAAACTGGTAATATTGATAAGTTTACCGTTCCACAATGGGAATTCTCAAGCGCAATATTTACTAGAATCAAGTTGCATTGGCCCAAGATCATCATGACCTATCTCACTGATTCCATCACCACCTATAAAACCCGAAACGCCAAACAGCAACCCAAATACAAATCCCATTGTCGACTTCTTACCAAATTATTCTTAGATGACCCAGCCATCAAAAAGCTTATCACCGAAGACCCAGAACTTCAAGTCACTGAAGTTTCAAATTTTAACAAATCCTTCCTTTTTGAGTTTAGAAAAACTTATGGAGACAAGGAATACAAGGAATATTGGGATGTTGCGTCTGAACCCAAGGAACCTTATGTATCTATGGGTCCTTCTCTTGTTGCGCCTATTGCGCGCGCACAAGCTGATGCGCCTTCTGCTGCCCTAGAACTTACTGATGGAGATGAGGATGAAGATGGGATGACTCGTGAGGCAGTCATAAAGAGAAAGATGGTGAAACAAGGCAAGAATTTTTTTTGCTGATACCCATGTTCCGGGTAGTCTGTGCACCTTCATTGAAAGTCAAGGCAAAAAAGGAAAGCAACTAAGGATATGAATCCTTTAAGGAGATTGAAGAAGAAAATCCAAAGTGTAGAAAAGCATGGTAAAGAAGCTGAGGTTGGAGCTAGAGTGATTGATGAAGCTTTTAGAGCTGCAGGTGCGCCTGATATTGGCGCGCCTAAGAAGATGATGGCCTATGCAATGAAAACGCGCGCCCCTCATATCGCGCCTACTGTTGTTGCGCCTTCTGTTGCTGCAACATCCAAGGTTAGATTTGAGGCTGCAATTAAGTTGGCCCATAAATTTTTTGGTGATGATGATACAAAAAGTGAAGAAATGGGAGAAGATAAGGTTAAGGGGGAGCAGACCCTAGAAGTTGAAGTTGAGCAGGAGTCTCAAATTAAGGGGGAGAAACCTAAGAATGATTCTTCAGGTACTCATGATATTACTCCCACTCAGTCTAACTCTAAATTTCATTCCAACACTCCTTCAAAATCACACTCTGCTACTCCCACAAAATCCATCTCTCCAACCCTCTCTAAATAACATTCCCACTCTACTACTTCTTCCTCAAATCAAACTGAGAGTTCAAGTTCACGTTCTCTTCCATCTACCAAACTCTCACCACTTTCTCACCACCTCCAAAACTTGTCTGACCCTAGCGCACCTTCCTCTCTTCGCGCCTCTATTGATTTCGCGCCTATTCTCTCTTCCATTCAAACTCAACTTTCTCAAATTTTGGATGCCCAAGCCAAACTTAGTTGGATAGCTTGCGCTCCTCGATTGATGCATTTAAGGGGGAGAGAATCTTAACAAAGGCCGAAGTTGATGAAAGGATAAAATCTTTCAAGGACAGTTTGTGTAGTGAATTTAAGGACATTTTGAGTAAAGGGGTTGTGATGGAAAATGACAATGCCTCACTTGTGAAAATTGATTAACTGAAAAATGAAGTCTCTGAAATTGCTGTGAAATTGATGGCTGAAATTTCTAGATCTGCGCCTCGAGTTGCGCCTATTGGTTCAAGTTCCAGCGCGCCTTCTCAGATTGATCTTACTCTCATTCTCTCCAAAGTTGATGTTATAAAGGAAATCATTGTTACTCACTTTGGAGTTGAACATTCCCATGCTGATGCGCGCCTGAACCAAATTACTACTAGCATTCAGAGTGCCCAACAGTCTATTAAGTATACAATCCAAAGCGTTATTGAGAGTATGGCAAATGAGTTCCAAGTAACTCAGAGATCGATTGATGAATATTATAACATTGATGCTGGACATCTTGCCTACATCAGAGATGGAGTTAGAGCTACTCATGGTGAAGTGGAGCGCGTGAATGAGGCCCTCACTTCAGTCAGCCAGAAGATAGACACCACTGATGACTTGGTGCACCCTAGCCATCCTGATGATGCGCCTAGTGACACTTAGTGAGCGCCTAGTTCAAATTTGTTTCATTTCAGTTGTTTATCTTTAGTTTGATTTCATTAGTTGAACTTTTAGTATGTTAAGTTTTACCTTTTGTAGTGCTTACATGTTTTAGCACTTGTTTTTTATTATCCTTGTAACTTGTATTATGTAACTCCTATCATTAGTCAAGTTATCAATGAGAATTTGCATTTCATTCTATTCAAAACCATGTTCATTCAAACTTCTTGTTTGTAGATTAATGAATGCATCATTTTTCAAAAACCATATGCATAAAACTTAACTGCTCATATTTTCATGCATATTGTTTAAACAATCAGTTTAAGCACATTTCATACTTAAACTCATATATTTTGAATGTGCTGATTGATTATTTCTATCTTTCCAAATTGAAAGTTTTAATCTGTAAGGATAGATTAGAAATCTATAGCATTGGCTAGAGTGTGCATTAACTTGAGGTATGAGTTACCAAATCTAAATCTTTTGGATATACTGTTATCAAGTATAATGTTTTGCCTTTGTTATATTAGGTAAATGCATCAATCAAATAGGGGGAGATTGTTGGGTATGCCACTTATATTCATGTTTTTAATGTTAGATTTGATTGATACATTACCTAAGTTATATTTTATGGACTTTAGGACCCTATGTAAGAAGTATGTACACTTCAATTTTTAGACAGTCCATTTTATAGATTAGGCTTTGTAATAGGATCAATGCCAGAAATTTTCTAAGTGTTAGTAAGCTACTGCGTGCCTCAAACTCAACGTAGCGCGCCTAGTGCTAGATGGTGCGCCTTATATGTATTGGTGCGCCCCATCCCATTGTCGCACCTAGCCCAATATCGTGCGCCTAGGATAATGGTGCGCATCTCTTGACCTAGCACGCCTATATGAATATAGCGCGCCTAGTTATTTGAGTGTCCCCCAATTCATTCCCATTCAACACTTAGATAAATTTGAAGACTTGTGAAGATATGAAGACTCCAGTATTCAAAATCAGAGCCAGAATCCAACGGTGACTCAAAGTTTTGAGAATCACTCAAGATGAAGACATCTGTCCTCAATGACTCTCAAATACTTTGTGTCTAACGGCTATAATTGGACACGTGCTCCAATCAACGAGCTACAACACATGGATTCTCAACGGTTACATTTCTAAAGCTCACTATAGATACCTCATAACTTCAAACCTTTGAAGTTGCTAGAATTCACGCTTTGAGAGAGAAGTTTGAAGATTTGAAGATTGTTCTTATATTTCCTAGATTTCCAAGTCACCTTCATATATTCATCACTAGCCCAGATCCTAAAAGCCTTATAACACTTTAGTTTTATTGTGCTCTCAATCTCATAGATCTAAAGAGCCTTGAAACTAAGAACACACACTCACCTCTTCAAGTTTGATCACTTAGATCTTTCTTGAAGAGGTACACTGGTTTTAGTCTAGGATTTGTTTTTTCATAGATAATAGATCTTGAGTTGATCATACTCAAAAGTTGTAATCTGTAATCAAACTCATAATATAATATCTCCATTAGAAATCCAAGACTAACCATCTTGGTAGAGGACGTAGATCTTTTCACGATCGAACCTCTCCAAATAGTGCTCCTTTACTATTTGCAATTTATTTTCAAGTTTTCAACTTCATCTTACTATTTACTTGTTTGTCATTTGCAATTTTTTTAATATTGTTGTGTTTGTGAGTTATTGCCTTAGTTCCTTTTTACACACTCTTTAAGCCAAATTACTTAGTGTGTGTGTGCGCTCCTTTCATTGTTTGCGCTCCTTTTACTTAACTAAATTCCGCTGTGCATTTCACTCTATCTTTGGAGCGCCTTTCATAACGCTTAAAGGACTTAGTGCGCATTTGCAATTGAATTTTCAAGGGTTAGAAAAGAATTTCAAAACAACTATTCACCCCCCCCCCTCTAGCTATTTTTCATACCCTTGTTGCCCTTTGGGACCAACAGTTAATTTGAACCAAACTTGATCAAATTCAACTTTAGTCACATGCGGCAGGTTGAACCTTGAGGTAGCTTCAGAGCATGTGTTAAGTTGAGTCATGCGGTAGACATGATGTATGCGGTAGATGTATGATGCGGCAGACATGGTCTTGACCGCATATCTCCAGACTTGATAAAATTGAGAGTCCTAATCTACTAAGCCTATCAAACTAGAAAGTGTACTATTCTAAAGGAAGTACAAGTACTTCTTACAATATATCCTAAATTGCACAAAGAGTAAAATTAGGTTATGGGATCAATCAAATTTAAGGTAATAGGAGTGGTTTATAATAAGCATACCCAACAGGGGCCCTAAAATCGCTCTATTTTCCGGGGGCCTTAAGTGGTGGCTTCCTTTGCCTACAATGTGATATGAGATGTGCAAGGAGGATCACGGGAAATGAAGACTCAAGGAATAGAGATCTGCCAGTTAGGTTGAAGCTTCGCTCGACTTAAACTCACCTTGGAAATCAAGAAGGGAGGTCGACGCTACTAACGGTCAATTAACCATTGACTCTTGGGTGGGATTTTGACGTAGGTAGTCACGTGAATTATCTTGTATCCATGTGTGATGTGTGAGATTGTTGAGATTGTAGCCAAACCGACATTGGAGGATTAAGCCAAAGCAAAAAGAAAAAAAAAAAAAAAAAAAAAAAAAAAAGGAAATGCGGAATGTCACTATGGAGCCCATGTGGCCGCATGGCGCAGTTGCCTAGGGATGAATGCTTAGACATGGGTGCCACATGGCATACAAAAAGCTAGGTTTTGGAAAAGGGGCCTATGCGGTCGCATAGTGCGGCCACAAGGCACCATAAAATTGTTTCCTGTTTTATGCAATATTTCTGTTCGTGTACTTTGTATTCTTTTAGGGCTTAGATTTCTTTTATCACTATATATGTAAACACATTGTAACACCATGTAGAGACATTATAGAGTATAATTATGACTTGGTAATGCCCCTAGCAGTCCAATTTTGGGATGAAATAGGTAAACAATTTTTTTATTTTTTTATTTGCGTGAACATGTTTGGATTTCTTTTTTATTTTTGGCATTTTAAGCCCTATATGGATAAAATTTGGTGGATTTTAAGTCCTTTATTATAATTAGACTTTCACCCAATTTGAAATGACGAAAATGTCTTTAATAGTTTCTCACGTGAGTTATACCTGACAACTTAACATGGTATGGTATTTTCACAGGGAATGTTATATAATTCCTATAGTGTCAAGTTTTTGTACCTTAAGCCCTAAATTGACAAATACAGCTCCTAGTTATTACCGTTTTGTGGATATTAAGTTTTACTCCCTCCATCCCAGAAAACTTTTGACTTTTGATGGTCAATACAAGTGAACTTTGACTAAATATAAATGTCAATCTAACAATCCTTTTGAAATTCTAAAACTTGTTATTGATTAATCATCAAGTGATTTATCAATGACAAATTTTAAAATTTCATTGGGATGATTAGATTGATAATAATCTTAGGTCAAAGTTCACATGTGTTGACCATTAAAAATCCAAAGTGGACTATCTTTCTGGGACAGAGGGAGTAATATTTTGTAATTTAGTGAAGTTCAAAAGCCAAGTCCGTATGAGAACATTTGAGAAAGAAAAAAAAAAACACCTCTCATTGAGCTTCTAAAGTATTTCATCTCAAATACCCGACTTTGATTTTCATGATCTACTCAATTTAATTTTAGCCATAATTGAATGAGAAATCAATTATCCTTTATACATTTTTGAAAATTGTTATTGTTTCATTATTAAGAATACTGTCAGTTTCAAATTTTAAAATTGTATAGCGATACTAGATTGATTAAAGTTCAATTGAGTTAACCACGAAAGTCAAAGTGAGCGGGACGGAGGAAGTATTTCAGTGGGTATCAACAGTTTCATCCTATCAAGCCATATATATCTGCATCACGAGTTGCCATTTTTCAACCAAGACCAATATCAGAAACAGTTGGAAACACAGCACAAAGAATGGTATTTACATTTCTGTTAGAAAAGGCCTGTAAAAGAATCCAAGCCATGTTTATATCTTTCTTTGTTCTACATCTATTACTACTATATAGGTGAAGTTGCATCCTTTCATCCTAATCCTAACTAGCATAACGCGTCTATGAGTAAAAGAAAAGTGGTCCCTACGACCCGACGATGAAAGCATGTATTTCAGCCCAACTAGAGACTCTGTAAAGAATGCCAGATTTCTTAGTCCAACTGCAAAACATGTCCTCTTCATCCGTTCCTTTCTGTTTCCGAACCAATCCATCAAATAATGGTACAAAAGAAACTCCAAAATGACTTGCTACCCTCATTAGGCTTGTAATTGATCCAATCACAATGCCTATGTCTGCCTCAAGCAGACAAAGCAAATCCCCTACTGAAGCTCCAATGTAAACAATCACTTTCTCTCTGCCATTGCCAATCTTCTTTCTGATATTATTAAAACGTTCAAGCTTGTCAATAGGGGACTCGATCTTTCTGACGATTTCTCCTGTTGATATAGATTTTTCATAGACGAACTCATTTGCATGTATATCCACAGCTTGTAAATCCCCTGGTCAGAAGAACATGTAAAGATATTATTATACTAACTATATAGTCCATAAGAGTTGGAAATAGATGGGAACGAAAACTATTATCAAGGGATGCGCCTTGTTTCTGAACTTCCAACTTCCAACATGGAAGAAAAGAACAATTGAAAATTACTCCCTCCGTCCCAAAATGATCTTCTCATTTGCCATTTCTCATTGTCCCAAAATGTTCTTCACACTTCTACATTGTAGGCTTAAACAAAGCATGGCTAGTGAAGCAAGTGTTCATATCCTTAAAAAGTTTGAATAGTCAAACGCGAAGATCATTTTGGGACGGAGGGAGTATTACTCAATTGTTATCAATTCCTGATATATGTAGTAGAAGTCGCCAGTAAAATTTACTTGTGGAAAATGAATGAGAGGTTTAAAAAGAAATCATATAGTGGAACCAACGACTAACATAAAAATATACTCCCCCCATCCCGGAATGTTAGTCTCACATTTTTCGTTATTAGTTTGAATGAAACCTTGAGCATTCATTTAGGTTACTTTTAATTATTCTAATGAAAATCTAAACTTGTTATTGGTACTACACCATTATAAATAACAAGTTATAGATTTTCATTAGGATAATTAAAAGTAACCCAAGTATTGCTCAGAGTTCACCCAAACTAACAGTGAAAAAAGAGGGACTAACTTTCCTCGACGGAAGGAGTAATAAATAATATAGAACCAACCAGTAAGAGTTCAAACACCTGTGAGTTTGAGTGGCTATCGTGATATTATCATTGTAGTGAATACATTATAGCTTTAGTAAGAGTTTTAGGGAAATTTTAGGATGATTTTTACAGGAAAAAGAATATTACAGTCGGATCTCTTTGGGCTCACTGGATACTTTATCTCGGGCACAACTCACAAACTCACGGGGCAATAACATGTTTCCTAGAGAGAATTCGATAGACAACAGAAAGCTAAATCCAAAGGCAAGCAGAGCACACTTATTTTTATTCCTTTATTTTTTTCGTTTTCATTTGGGGGTTGGGAAAGCCAACTTTTTCATTTTAATCTTGATTACTACAAATCAACAAGGAAGATACCTGACGAAAAGGCTGACTTGATGAGATCTTTGCACCAACAATTAGAAAGGACATGGATACTCGCGTTTGTTCTTTCATTCTCAATGATACTCTGAAATAAACTTATGCATCCATCTCGTAAAACAAGACGTTCACCCGTACGTTTAATATCCTCGCGATTTAACCCCTTAAGTACACCCGATTCAAAGACTCTTGTATTGGCATCTTTTTCGAACTTTGAAAGTTGCTCAAGTACTTTCTTAAGGGCTATATAGTCGAATTTCTTCCCTGCAAAAGCATAAAAGCACCCTTCATCACCATGAATACATTTTAATTCTAGCCATTGGCTTGTTAAGTGGGCATTCAACAAGAAATGCAATTAACTAGTATACCTTTCCCGGTGAGTAATATTCTATTGATGTACTCGTCATGGTCTTCTCTAGCCCTTGTACGTTCCTCAGCAAGTAATATGTTGTTTATGAACTGTTTATACTCTTCTGTGAACTCCCTACAGAGCAACCCCCGTGTGTCTGTCATGTTAGCTAATATCATCTGATCAATTTGCACTTGTTTCGATTTTGGTTCATTTGCTTTTGCAATTACTGCTAAAATGGCAGATGAATTAACGACGCTGCACGTGAAATCAAATCCGGAAAATACAATGTGACGACGTTGTAAAAGATTAAGTTTGTCCAACAGAGGAACAACCGAATACTGCATCACAGGCTGAGCATAGAAAAAATCTAACATAAGTTTCATTGATCGTTTATAAAGCATCTGGATGATATCAGGTTCTTCACCAGTCAGAGAAACACTTAGTTTATCCAGCAAATCCTCAGTTTCATATCTGCAAACCTGAATTAAAGGAGTAAGATAGTTTTAGTTGTCAAGAATTCAGAACCCCATAGTATTTTAATTTTGCTACACTATTAAAAAATGTACAAATATTGACTACTCCCTCCGTCCAAATTGAACGTTCATTTTTTGAGTTTTAAGGGAGATATAAGGATGTTGATATTTAACCATTTTATAGCCAGGAGTTTTAAGTGACTTCACCCCTTTTTTTGCCAAAATAGAATTTCATTTTGGGACGGAGGGAGTACGATGTAAAGTGAAAACGCAGAGTAATCAAACCTGAAAATTATCAGAAGCATACAAATCTATCCAGTCTTTGTGTGGGTGAGTGCTTCAACAAGCAAATGACTATCTCAATCTCCTGAGCTCCTTACCTACGTAGGGATAAAGCTCTTTCCAAGGCATCAAAGCATTAGCATCAACGAGTGTTTGGAGCTGCTTTCCTATGTAGGCATAAAGCTGTAGCCAAGGCATAATTGCACCAAGAGTATATGCTGCAAGCTTCGATTTCTCAAAAGGAGTCTTGATGTATTTCACTCCTTCAATTTTCCCCGTACCCGTTGCCATCAAGAAGTCTGTGTACTTGACAGTTAGTGGGCCCTTTGGGTACGTTTTGATCAAGTCCCGACCCCGTTCCTGCATTTATAGAAGTTATTTAAACATATGATGTTATTTAACATGTGAAAATTTCATAGATGCTGCACAGATGCGCCATGTGTACATTTAAAATGTCGAAACGTAGATATTGGACTAAAGAATTGAGGAAAAACGCAGAATAATAAGGTATCCTTGCAAGGGTTTAAACATATGAACAGACAGCAACTCTTATCATACTCCGGCCAAACAAAACAAGAAAAATCAGTAGTACTCCTGATTGAAACTTTGGCAAATTTCTACTTTGGTTTAGAAATTTGAAGAACATTAAATGTCAATCTGCGTTTAAACCCTTGCAAGGATACCTTATTATTCTGTCTGTTCATTTAGTACCTTCAAATTTCTAAAACAGAAGAACATTAAATGTCAATCTTGTGCCAAATTTATATCCAAGCAATCTTGACCCTTATGTAAAAAAAAAAAAAATCTATCCGCGTCTGCTTACTTTGAAAGATTCATGGTTCCTCAGCTGCCTGATTGAAACTTTGGCATGAAGTTCATCTGTGTATTCCTCCGCCAATCCTAACCTATAAATTCAAAACAAGAACCATTTCCGCAACTAAATTCGAAACCCATAAACGAAAACACAGATAAACCCAAAGAAAAATTCACCAAGAAACCCAAAAAAGACAATGTATTATGACAGGAATTACTTACACATGGTCGACGCATTGGAGGAAATATCGCTCTTGAGCGAGGAAGTTGTAGTATGTGTATCCTTTAAGTTTGCCGGAAGCAAAAACAACAAAAAAGGGATTGTATGGAGCACGAGTCCATTCTCTGCGAGAGTTGTACCAGAAACGGTCAGCCATTCTTGTTACTGCCCTGTCCTGTTCATCTCTACTTGCCGCCATTGTTGTACCACTACAGCTAATGCTACTGGGTATTCTTGAAATTCAATTATGATTGGGGATTGATGATGGGAAAAATATCGGAATTGGAATGGGGACGATGAATATGCGGTGAGGGAGTGAATTTTGACTTTCTGAGGGTTGGGTTTAGGAATAAACGCATCAAAATTGGGATTTGGGAATGTTTTTGTCATGGGGTTTGTGTATATATACAGGTCGAGGGAAAGAATCAAATCTGTGCAAATGGGTATATACATATACGTATACATCCAGAAACCGGGCTGAAATTTGTAACAGCTCAGTTGGGAGGTTGTTTGGGGAAGCGGACCGAGTTGGAAGTTGGCAGGCCGTGAATCAACAAGTTTCCGAGGCAATTTCAGAATTTTGTAACGGTGGCGGTTATGTGGACACCGCCGTCAGCCACCCCTTCCTGCTCAGCCCACCTCCATCGCCAACACTAATTACTGTAATACCAACTATATTTAGCAAAGAGTGTTGTTTTGCACAGTAAAAATTATTGAGTATACTCATATTACTCCCTCCGTCCCGGACTACTCCCTCCGTCCCGGACTACGGTTCTTAGTTTGATTTTACACACGGGGATTAAGAAAAAATAAATGTTATGAGTATGAAAAAGTAAGTAAGAGAAAGTAGGAAAGATAAAGTGGGTAGGGAGTTTTTGTTGATAGAATGACAAGTGGGTTCCATGATCTATTTTAGCTAATAAAGCAACTAAGAACTTTAGTATGGGACAAACTAAAAAGGAAAGTAAGAACCTTATCTGAGACGGATGGAGTATTAGTTACTAAGGTTACTCGAGTAAACTGATTTTATGACCTCCGTACTATTCTAGATTTTCAATTTTACCTCTATACTACCGAAACAACAAAAGTGACTTGCGTGCTATTTATAAATTAACAAAACTAACCGAAATCGTTAATGGTTATTAACGAACACTAATAGACGTTAGTAATTTAACGAACATTACTATCAATATCTCACCATTTAGTCCCTCACCACTTTAAAATGTAATAAGTACACCCCTTCTCTCTATACATAATAACATAAACACACTCCCTGCCACAATACTCACACTCTATCTCCTCTAATTTCTCTCTCTACATACACACACAGAATCTCCGGCGGTGACCCAATGCATACACACACCCAACCCCGTGGACCGTCACCCCTACTCCGGAGACCTCTCTCTACTACCTATGTCTGGTTAACCTCACTTTAGACCGCCTTTCTCCTTTCCACTTCCAGCGACCCCCTCCATTCCTCCGACCAACCGCTCCCCCCTCTCCGGCCAACTCCGTCCACTCGCGCCCTAGAAGCTTCATATCCACTGTTTTTTCGAACAACTCCATCTGCCTCCGTCTCTGATAAGCTTCCTCTCTCTATCTTTCTCTCTCTCTTAACTTTCTCTCTACCGATCTCTGATTTCGAGTGATGGATTTGGTTGTTAAGAGATTTCCCATTGACGGAACTCCTGTAGCGAATTTCTGCATTCTAGGTCATGGATTTGGAGATTTGGTTGAGATTAGATTTCTCAAGGCGGAGGCAACGTTATTCTTCTTGGAGCCAGCGCAATTCTTCATGGTCATTACAGACTGAAATTTCACTAGCATCATATTTGAATTTGAGTAAAAAAATATGAAAAGTCTGGAATTATTTTTACATTTTGATGTAAGCATCCGTTGCGCAGATCACCGGTTGCCGGAGTATGTTGAGGATGACGATGGACGTTGTAGTTGTTGATGGAAACAAATGAGTAATTTAAGGATTGAGATTTTGAATCAACCCAACAAACTAACGATAATGACACTAACAACTAAACGAAAAATATAAAGCTTGTAGGTTGAAAATGGAAACAATGCAAGGATGAGGGATGAAACAGTTATTTAGCTTGTCAAGTTTCTAACGCCTATTAACGTCCATTAACATTTATAACGATTTTGGTTAGTTTGGCTAAATTAGCAATAGTACGCATGTTCCTTTTGTTGTTTAGATAGTACGAAGGTTAAAGTGATATTAAAATAATACGGAGGTCAGAAAAGCAGTTTACTCAATGTTACTCTACACTTCTTATACTCAACAATAAACAACCACTCACCCTTCCTATTTTACCTTTTAAAATTTTCAAAACTACACCCACGCACCTCAGTGGTGGATTAAGAATTTTTCTTTTTAATAAATGCATTAATTACACTAAAACTCCAAATTAAATTGTCCATGTAATTCTACAGTACAAAACATCATATAATTATTGTTACGAGAAAGTAAACATGGTTCACTAGCTAACATACGTGAAAGATAAAACTATATGCATAGGTTTGAGTTGACAAATCAAAAAACAAAGGGCAAATAGCACATTAGTGCCCCAAAGTTTTATATGAGTTGCAATTTAGGTCCTAATGTTCCAATTTTGGCAATTTGGTGCCTAATGTTCACATTTTATGGCGAAATGAGTCTTTTTTGGATGATAATGGATGGAAGCTAACAAAATTAATGAAAAATCTAACGAGCTTATTTGAAACTTTCATTTCTTACTCATAAAGTTCAATAATTATTTATGTTGACACCATTTTGTTAAAAACTTTACAACTCCTAAAATTATATATATATATATATATATATATATATATATATATATATAATAAAATAATGTATATTTTTATTAACAAAAAAAAAACACATAATAAATATCAATGTAAAATATTGTTTATCATTTAAAATAATAAAATTTTTGTATAGTAGTGAAAATTATAAAAATAAAATACCTTACACTAAAGTCATTTATAATTTTAATTCCTTAAGTAAATGGCTAAAATTATGTTTTAAAAAAAATAAATGACTAAATTTAGATATTAGTCCATAGATAATAGCCTTAAAAAAAACTTCTTTTAACCTAAATTTGCTTGAAAAGAAAAAATTAAAAAATCAAACCTAAACTTCTACCTTCTTTGTCTCCTTCCCCCCACCCCACCCACCCACCCTCACACACACACCAGCCACCGGCCACCTTCACATCTCTTCTTCTCCCATGCTTTCTCTTACTCCCACAATGCCAACTTGCCTTTCTGGGTAAGAAATGCAATTTTTAAATAACCTCGTTAAATTTTTCGTTAATTTCGTTAGCCTCTATCCATGATCATCCAAAAAAAGACCTATTTCGCCACAAAAGTTGAACATTAGGCATCAAATTGCCAAAATTGGAACATTAAGACTTAAATTGCAACTCATATGAAACTTTGGGGCACTAATGTGCTACTTGCCCAAAAACAAACAAAAGGCAAAAAACAACATTTATGGGCGCAAATTGTAAGGGAGGGAGAAAGCCATTTACTCCAAATTCAACTGTCTATGTAATTTTACAGTACAAAACATCGTATATTGTTACGAGAAGGCAAACATGGTTCACTATCTAACTTAGGTGAAAAATAAAACTATTTGCATATGTTGTTTGACAGCTAAAAAAACAACCATAGGGCAAAAAACAAACATTTATGGGCGCAAATTGGAAGGGAGGGAGAAAGTCATTTAAAAAATTTGACAGGAAAGTGTTAGAGTAGAGACCAATGGGAGACAAGAATAAAGGAAGAAAAGAAGGGAAGAATGGTCAGGAGAACATGATACGGCCGGACCATGCAAGGCACCCGGTCGGACCTTGTGGATCCGGTCGGATCACTGCAACTACTCGGGCGGAACATAGCTTGGGAGAATTTGGTGATTTCCGACGTAAGTGGGGATTCCTTTTGTGTCTAGGTTTAGGTCTTATTCTAGGTTGGCTAAATAAGCAGGGTTCCGCCCCATAACTCATTGTAACTCCATATTTACATATCATAGTGCAAAATCCTGGCTTGGTAGTGCCCCCAGACGTAGTAAAAAATATTGACGAACTGGGTAAACAATTCTTTGTGTTCTCTTTACTGTTTTTGCTTCTTTTATCGTTCTTCCTTGTTGGGTTTGCACATTATATTCTTGTGATCTGTTTGGTTTGGAGGGTCTATACCACAACAACTGGTATCAGAGCTTTGGTTAGACGAGTCAAGGGTTTATTCAAGCAGTCAAGAATGGGCAAGGATAAACAAGCGGTGGAGAAGTTCGATGGGTCTGACTACGCGTTTTGGAGGATGCAAATAGAGGATCTCTTGTATGGTAATGATCTCTATAAACCTCTATTGGGAGTCAAACCAGAAGGCGAAAAACAGGAAGATTGAGATATCCTGGATAGGAAAACCCTATGGGTGATTAGATCTACTTTGTCGAAGTGGATCGCTAAAACCACCAAGAAGGCTAAGACCACGAGGGAGCTACTTGATTATCTTACTGAGAGATTTGAAACACCATCTGCAGTCAACAAGGTTGATTTGATTCGCAAGATGGGGAATCTTAAGATGCAAGAGGGAGGATTATTAGCTAAACACATCGATGAGTATATAGATGTTATAGACTCATTGGCTGCGTTGGAGATTACTTTCGGTGATGAAGTTCATGCTTTGGTTTTGCTAGCATCCTTACCAGCAAGTTGGAGCGGGATGGTTACAGTGTTAAGTGCTTCAGCAGGTAAGAATAAATTGAAGTTTGATGATGTCAAGGATCTACTTATGAGCGAGGAAAATCGTTTGAAGAAGTTGGTGATACCGTCTACTTCGGGATCGGCTTTAGCTACGACTAATAGGGGAAGGCCGGGTTCTAGCAACAAAGGGAGAACAGAATCAAGGGAAAGTGTAATCAGTGGTAAGGGTAAAGCCGTGGAGAACAAAGAAAGACCAAGGGTCACAAGAGGATCGGTTGAGTGCTATCATTGTAAGGAGTTAGGACACTACAAGAGGGATTTTCCCAGGCAAGGGGATAAATCGGCAAATGTGGAAACTGAGGGTGAAGATATACTGATTCTGAGTGTTAGTAGTGCGCTAGAATCATGGTTGCTGGATTCGGGGGCATCATTCCACTTATGCGGGCATGCAGAGGAGATGGAAAATTATACTTCCAGTGATTTCGGAAAGGTCTATCTGGCGAATGGCGAGCCTTTGGAAATCAAGGGGAAGGGGGATGTCAGAATAGGAGCATCGGACGGGAAGGTCCTACATCTACACGGGGTCAGACACATTCCGGGTTTGAAAAAGAACCTGCTATCAGTTGGGCAGCTGGATGAAGAAGGTTACACGGTAACTTTTAGCTGCAGGAACTGGGTTATTACCAAGGGAGATTCTGAGATAGCTCGAGGTAATAAGGAAAGTACATTGTATTTGGCGAACAACACTAAGGATAGTATCGCGGTAGCGTCAGCTAAGGGTGATACGGATTTGTGGCACTGTCGATTGGGTCACAGGAGTGAGAAGGGGATGCAGGTACTTTGCTCAAAGGGAAGACTACCGGGTTTGAAGACAGTCGGCATGGGGATTTGCGAAGACTGTGTATTCGGCAAACAGGCGAGGATTAATTCCTCGAGGACGGGTAGGGCTTTGAGGGAAGAAAAGTTAGAATTGGTTCACACGGATTTGTGGGGACCGGCCCCGGTAACTTCTCTAGGTGGTTCGCCATATAACATGACATTCATTGATGATTCTACAAGTAAGGTCTGGGTTTACTTCTTAAAAGGGAAGGATGAAGCTTTTGGGGTATTTAAGAAGTGGAAAGCCTTGGTAGAGACACAGGCAGGACTCAAGGTTAAATGCTTGAGGTCTGATAATGGTGGGGAGTATGAGCTTAGGGAGTTCAAGGAATACTGTGATGCGAATGCGATTCGCATGGATATTCCAAACTCGGGTGGGACCAGGACGGTTCATGATGACCAAGATCAAGGGGTCACTGAAGATGAACTACATACTCCAGGACCGTATATTCCACTGCACAGATCTAACAGATAGTGTAGATCTGCTAAGGCTCTATGTTTCTAAAGCAAGGAGAAGTTGAAGCTATGTATAGCTTCAACGGGGCTTGGAGAATAGAGGAGGAGGACGACACTACCATGATCGAGGTAAGCACTAGGAAGACACTAAGGATGAGTTAAAGACGGATACGGGGCTTGTATATGCGGTTGATCTCTAGTTGGGAGATTGTTAGAGTAGAGACCAATGTGAGACAAGAATAAAAGGAAGAAAAGAAGGGAAGAATGGTCAGAAGAACATGATCCGGCCGGACCATGCAAGGCACCCGGTCGGACCTTGTGGATCCGATCGGATCCTGCATCTACCCCGGCGGACCATAGCTTGGGAGAATTTGGTGATTTCCGACATAAGTCGGGTCCGGGCGGGTCAAGGAATAGGTCCGGGCGAACTCCCCCTGGACGGGAAGAATTGATATTTTTCGGGTCTTTTCGGGATTCCTTTTGTGCTAGGTTTAGGTCTTATTCTAGGTTGGCTATATAAGCAGGGTTCCGCCCCATAACTCATTGTAACTCCATATTTACATATTATAGTGCAAGATCCTGGCTTGGTAGTGCCCCCAGACGTAGTAAAAAATATTGACGAACTGGGTAAACAATTCTTTGTGTTCTCTTTACTGTTTGTGCTTCTTTTATCGGTCTTACTTGTTGGGTTTGCACATTATATTCTTGCGATATGTTTGGTTTGGACGGTCTATACCACAATAGAAAGTACTCTCTCCGTTTTAGAGTAAGAGTCATACGGGCGTACCTCTCAAATGCACAGAGATTAAGAAATGGTGGAAATGATTGAAGTTTTGTGAGTGTAAAAGTAAAGTAAAAGAGAGAATGATTAAAAAAATTGACAAACTTATCAATTTTGCTTCCCTTGTTAATTGTTGCTCTTATTAGATACTGTTGTTGGTGGTAGGGATAGCCAAACCGAACCGGAACCGGACCGGAGAAGCACGGAACCGGAGCAAACCGGCGAATAAACCGCAACCGGAGTAACCGGAACCGACATTCATCCGGGCCGGTTACGGTTCACATAAATGGCGAACCGGAATGAAAATCCCTTGTTTTTCACTAATTTTAAAAGGGGGACCGGAACCGGAACCTAACCGGAACTGGATTGTGGTAACCGGAACCGGTGTAATCAAGGGCCGGTTATGGTTCACATAAATGGCGAACCGGAACAGGCGGTTCCGAACCGGAACCGGCGTTGGCCATCCCTAGTTGGTGGTAGATATTGTTCCCATTTTTCCCCATGGTAGAACGAAACAACAATTTTTTGGTTTGGGCTTCCACCCAACATCTTGTTGGTTCAAACTCCATAATCTAACGATCTCTACCTTCAGTTACGTCCACAAAATGATTTTATTTTTTTAATGAAATCATTTCTGACATTTCCATTAAAAGTATACAACGTGTTATTGAGCTTCTAACATTCTCAATCATACAAATTACAATCATGCATAGTAATTTACCATTTTTCAACCAAAACCAATAGTATCATATATAAATAGCTGGAAACACAGCACAAAGAGTGGTGTTTTTTTTTTTTTTTTTTTTTTTTAAATGGGTTTTTTTTATTTCATTAAAGATAGATAAATTGCCTTTAGGTTACAACTAGGCCTATAAATAGGCTAACACAAATCTCCCTAACGAGATTCGAACTCGAGACCTCCTCATGGGAAGCTAACACCGGATACCGCTTAAGCTAGAGCTCTTTGGTGCACAAAGAGTGGTGTATTTACCTTTCTGTTAGAAAATTGCCGTGGAAAAATTCATTATATGATATTACACTGTCAACTACCTATTATAAATAAGGGCAGTTTAGGCAAAGTGTGACAATGATTATGGAAAGAATAATACTAAGGGCACAAAAAAAATCACAAAAGCTTGCTCACAAAATCCTAGGTGTAATGATTTAATTGGTGTTTTAATTAGAGTGTGGCGGGTCCATTATCGATACAACTAATAAAATATCACCACCTCATGTTGTGAGCAAGATTTTCTGAGCTTATTTTGTGCCCCTAGCATTGCTCTTATGGAAAACTGCAAAACTGCAAGTATTTGGGAAAAAAAAATCTTTTAGAACTGAATGTAATTTGGGATAAGTGTCTATACCGTAAAATAGATTTCGTCATTCCCTCTATTGCGATACTTCCTATGACCTAGAAATGTGGCGGATTGATCGAGGGACCTTTTTATTTTTTTCCTTCTCGTCGAAGAGCCTCCGCTCCCAGGCTTTTGGAAATTAAAAAAGCGAGTAAAGCGAGAAGAGTAATTGACCAAATTCGGGGCATCCAGCCACACCTTCCAGTACGGCTACCTTGTTACGACTTCACTCCACTCACTAGCCCCGAGACAGTTCTAGAACGGGCGAATGACTGAAATATGCCACGTACTTTCACGTTTTTTACAATTAATGCAATGTACTACCTAGTGACATCTTAATCATATGTACTTTTTCAATTGGTTACATATAATGTAATGTACTAAAGAAGACCCAAACGACGTTTAAAAACTTAACGAAAATGCCTACATGGCATCCTAGTAAGCACACCACATAAGAAAAAGCCCAACAGCCGTTAAACTTACTAACACCCGTTAAAAACAATACTAACACCAGTTAAATAAACACACCAATTAAACCCACTCAATACAAACCCAGATTTAAACTCAACACAAACACACTTGGTGAAATTTCCTCATTCCCTGACTCACCACAGCGACAATTACCACCGACCACCCTACACATCTTCTCCAATTCCACCCCAAATACAAAACCAGGTTTAAGCCCAACATAAATTCAAGCCACCCCAATCCAAACCCATTTTCAAATCATTAAGGAAACAAAATCAAAGCCCTAGTCAATCTAACTCAAACCTCTTTGCAATTCCTCTACAGCATCCAATACGGTTTGCTGTATTGAACAATTTACCTGCAACTAGTATGAGAACCGGGGGAGCTCGTCTGATTAGGGGGAGGGAAAATCTGATAAGGCACTGGCATTTCAAGGTTTGAATCAGGTTTAGGATAACGGGAAGGTGGGAGACGAGGGTGGGAAATTGGGCGGATGATGTAAGGTTGTATGAGTGTAATTTGGGAGGGAAGTTGCCGAATCAAAGAGGGAAAGGGCTTTCGTCGGGTAATTTTCGTATTTGAGAAGGTGTTTTAGAGAGATCTTGGCATGTTCGACCACGAGAATTATGAGGTTGGGGCTTGTGAATAATAATGATAAATACAAACAGTAGAAAGATTAAAGAGAAACACACACAAATTAGTCATTCAGATTTGATTTCAGAAGTTGATTTGAGGATTTTCAGAAAGGGGTTGTAACCGGCTAAATCAATCCAGATAAATTGAATGGAAATTCAATTTGAAAAACAGAGGAACAATTGCTATTTTTTTGGACACTTTTCTATTACTGGGAAATTGAAATAACAATGCAGAAAATTACAATAAGCTAAACTGCAGAAATGGAAAATACCCAAAAGGAAATAACAAATTAAGGATTAACTCTCGTCTATCTTCATCAGCAAGATCCATTCCCCCTTATAGAGCTCGCCCATGTTGTGAGATCCCCGCGGGAAAACGGAAAAAGTTCCCTCAAGAATCAAACACGGGCACTTTATGTTCAAGAAACGGAGTCGCCACGTTAGTTTAATTTTAAACTCAAACTTA
This sequence comes from Campanula takesimana, assembly GCA_026119855.1. Taxonomy (NCBI): domain Eukaryota; kingdom Viridiplantae; phylum Streptophyta; class Magnoliopsida; order Asterales; family Campanulaceae; genus Campanula; species Campanula takesimana. The sequence goes on from JAOWBW010000858.1 coordinate 336,426, forward strand.
ACGAAAAATGGTTAGAGACAAAGGATTCAGAGGTCAGGTTACGCTTTGGGAAGAACTCAACCGGTAGTTCACCCAAAGCGCCTCGGAAGAAACCGAGTCTCCCTAAAATTTGTTAAAATTGTGCAAGTGTGTGTGTATATGTGTTCTTAAAAATGGGAGAAAATGACTTTAACAGAAAACAGTTAAATATTTGACAGAAAGGGTTATTTCGTAAACATTCTGGATTAAAAAGGGACTAAACTGGAAATGTGCCCCCTGGACAAAGTAGCCGTCTGGATTAAAAAGGGACTAAACTGGAAATGTGCCCCCTGGACAAAGTAGCCGTACGGCTAAGGAGGGTCTTCTTGGGAATTTTAACAGATTCTCAGGAATCAGTCCAGTTCTAGGCAGAAACAGAGCATTCTGCTGGAGGCTGGACTGGTTGATCATTTCCAGTTATTTTCTTGTAACAAAACATAAATTAAATCATCCCTATGTCATTGATCACTAGATTAGACACCAAAATGAGGATTTTGGGTGTGATCAAGGCAATCATTGGGGAACAATTGAGAAAAGGTGATGGGAATGGTTTTTAGCCAAGATCACCATTTGGATGGTTAAAGATGGAAACTTTAACATTCAAATGGATGATTCTTCCAAGGAAGGGCATTGGGACATCCAAAAATCAACCTTTGGTGGATAAAGATTGAATCTTTATCATCAAATGGACATTTTGAGGTTGACTCATGGTTTGGATGATAAAGATTGCAACTTTATCATCCAAACTTGATCATTCCCTCATTTATTCAACATAAATGCAAAGACTTTAAATTAAATGACATGAATTTAAAGACATTATGTAAAGGTGCATAAATGTAAAGACAATACATTTAAGATACATAAATTATAACAAGCCTTAGGCTATCATATGGTTTGTAACCCATCATCATGCATAGAACATGAAGGGCACCATGGATTTCAAGGCTTGGTTCCAAGAGTATATTATTAACAAGAAGCAAAAGATATAATATGGAGATGAAGAGAAGATGGGGAGAAGGAGGCCTCATCAATCTTGGTTTGGACCTATCTTCTTTCTCTCTTTTCACTCAAAATGTGATGATCACTCTATTCTGATATGATTTCTGCAGAGCTTTGGCTCTCTTGAACAAATTTCTCCCCCACCTGAAATGATCAGCAAGGGTCTCAATTTATAGGGACTGAGGGTACCCATAGTAGCCGTACGGCTAGGGCTCTCCCGCGTCCAAACCATCCGTACGGCTCAGCCTGACGAGCTTCTGGATTTTTCCAAGTTTAATTCCAGAGCAGTCTTGGAATTTTAGGTTTATCTTAGTGAGGTCCCAGCCTATCAGTTTATCCCTGAATGGTGCTAAGAGTTCCTCTAAGTTGGTCAACTTCAGATTGGGGTACTTACAGAGCCCCTCGGCAAAGTCGCTTTGGAAAAGCGGGGTTGTCGATAAAAATAAGCATCCCAATCTGATGGGAGGACGGCTTGACCGATTTTGGTTGCATGGCTGGACCTAGGGGTATAGGATTCCTACGTATCCCATTTGCGGGGAATCAAGACTAACGTAGTTCGGAGAGGGGTGAGAGACTTTAAGGCTACTCAAACCTAAGGGCTAGGTGGATATCTGTCATCCTCTCCTAGGGGAACGGGCGTGCCTCTTGGCGAGTTCAGAGGCGGGGCATGGTCAACTTGGCTCTATGGAGATGGTTGACTTACAAGACAAAGGTGTGACTCTCGGGGGTCAGAGGCGGGACATGATCAACTTGGTTCTATGGAGAGGGTTGACTTACAAAGGCACGGGCATGACTCTTGGCGGGTCAGAGGTGGGACATGGTCAACTTGGCTCCATGGAGAGGGTTGACTTTCAAGGAATGGTCTTACGTCATTTTGGACTGCCGGGGAGAAAGGCTTCAACCTATAGTGACTATTCTGAGTCAAGGTTTGACTTAGGTCAACTCCTCTTTTGGGGATTTTGACGGGAAAACTGGTCTTACGTCCCACTAAGGACGGCCGGGACAAGGTTTTCTAAACCTAAAAGGACCACTCTAGCGGACAAGAGTTTACTGGGCTTAAGTCAAGGACGGCCTAAGACTTTACTGGGCTTATGTCAAGGACGGCCTAATATTCGCTTAAGGCAACATTTTTCATAAATCTTACTGGGCTTATGTCAAGGACGGCCTAATGTTCGCTAAGGCAACATTTTTCATAAATCTTACTGGGCTTATGTCAAGGACGGCCTAATGTTCGCTATGGAAACATTTTTCATAAATCTTATTGGGCTTATGTCAAGGACGGCCTAATGTTCGCTAAGGGACGGAATCTTGCTCATACTAGGCAAAAAACGGGCTTACAAACGGCCAGGCATTTTTAGGCAAAAACGGACTTACAAACTGACGGGCAAAAAGGACTTACGTTGCATGGGGACTTCCTAGTGCATGCTCACACTAGGCAACTCTCACAAATTTTACTGGGCTTACGTTGATGACTGCCTAATGCATTGCCACTTAGGAAGGTTTTGGACTTTTCCCAAGGGGAAGGGTCTAAGCTCTAGCTTTGTTCAAGGCACCAGGGGCCAGAGTGTAACTTTTGGGCTGAGATTTTCCTCGCCCAAACCATCCGTACGGATGAGGGAGGTTTCCCTTCTTTTTCAAAACACAACAGCCTTACAGCTGTTCCTTTTATTTCCCCAAGAACCCAGGCGAAAACAGAGAAGGGTAGGGGCGAGATCGAGAGGGAGAACTCCATCAATTTTTTGAATTTCTTCCCTACGTTGCTTAAGGATTACTTATGGCGGGACGGGATCGCGTGGGCTACCCTAGAGGGGCGGAGAAGAGGCTTGACATGGCTTGAAACTTTTGAGGCTACACTGTTGATTTCGGGGATGCAGGAGCGGGTTTCTACAAGTCTCCTACCGTGCATTTGTGCCAAGGTGACGGGGTAAGTACTCCTAAGCCATTCCCTTCTTGATTAATGCATTTCTTAAACCTAGGGTTTATGCAAATTGGGGCTTTGGGGTTTTGGTGCAATCTTTAGAAATTGGCCTCCTTTTCATGAAATTAGGATTGAAAGGGTCGTGGGCATGTGTTTGCTTCCTCATTCGGGCATACCTAGATATGCTTTTGACCATTAAAGTGTGATCCTACACTTTGATGCATAAAATGCTTGTACCTTAGGTTGGACTAGCCATTTTGACATGTTCATGTGCATGCTAGCGTTGCCTAGGATTATTTGTTACATGTTATGAATGGGACAAACTTTTTTATGATGACTTTCTCTTAAATGACTATGCAATTTATGAAAGGGGAAACGTTTCCTTCTTAAAACGGCCCTCAAATGTCTATGCAATTTGAAAGGGGACTGAAATCATTTTTCAAAGCAACCCTCAAATGTCTATGCAATTTGAAAGGGGACGGAAATCATTTTTCAAAGCAACCCTCAAATGTCTATGCAATTTGAAAGGGGACGGAAATCAATTTTTTTTATGTTCATTTTGAATTTAGCATGTGCATTGGTATTTTAAACTGTGTTATTCATACCTTTGCTATGTTTACCTGTAGGGTAGTGATCCTAAATCTCGAGGATCTCCGGATGTTTGCTTTTCTTTGTGGGAGGCCATGCCCGAGTCCTTTGATGGCGCGCCTGGTCCTAGACAGTGGGTGGAGTGCATCGGCTTGGTGCCTTTTATCGAGGCTTTGGGTAAGTTGGAAAATACCAACAAAAGCATAGGGCTTCTCAATGCCCTTGGTGAGTATTGGTGGGATTCGACCCACACTTTCCATTTGAGTTGGGGGGGGAAGTGACTGTGACCCCTGCTGACTTCTCGGCGATTACCGGGCTTTCTTTCGACGGGCATCCGGTTGTATGGAGGGATAGGATCCCGGTTGGAGAGGTTGAAGCACTCATCGGCTTTGCGGGCCTTACCAAGGGTTTGGGCATTCTAGTGCAGAACGTGGAGAGGACCATTCGGGCCAACTTTCCGGAGTATTGGGCAGGCTGGGTGACTGCCGAGCAGCTGGGGAATTCTTATTAGGGCTGTCCAAAAAATATTGGAACCGGACCGGACCGGACCAATAAAAACCGGACCGAACCAATGGTAATGGTTTGGTTATGGTTCCAAATTCCTTTAGAACCGGTAAATTGGTTCGGTTCCGGTTTTGAAAAATATATACACAGTTCTGGACCGGACCGGACCAATTGTTGTGGATATGGCCCTCCACTACCCAAGCAAATCACAAGAACAATAAAAGCACACAAACAAAGCACAAGAAATCAAAGCAAGAAAAGACCCAGAAATTGTTTACCCAGTTCGTCAATATGTTTGACTACGTCTGGGGGCACTACCAAGCCAGGATCTTGCACTATAATATGTTAAATCTGAGTTACAATGAGTTTGGGGGCGGAACATTGCTTAAATACATGCCCTGGAATAAGATCTAAACCTAAACAAAGAAGGAGTCCCGAAATCCCGTCAGCGGACCAGGCGCCCGCCTGGCCTACCCCAAGCGCCCGCTTGATGTTGATTTTCCGAAGGACCAACCTTCTGTCCAAATAAGCGCCCTGTTAGGATTCATTGTTAGTACACCCACCTTAATTTGATTGATCCATGCCACGTGTCTTTTTATGGACTTTAGGACCGCATGTAATGAAGTTCTACTTCAATTTTTAGATAAGTCCATTTCTAGACTTTTAGTTATCTAGGCTGAGTATAGTTCGGTTGTATCATTAGCGGTTTAGTGCTTCAAGCCGTCATCTTGAGACTGCCAGCATGGAGCCCTTCAGTTTTCATCAAACTGCAGTTTGCATGTTTGATGAAACCGCCCATCAAGATCATTCTTCAAACCGCCCCTATGCTTGGTGAAACCGCAAAGCAGTTATTGAAGAATTAAAGATATGTCATTTATTCCTTAGACAAACATTGCCTTTTTGATCATAAAAGGATGTTGTTATGTCATGTCAAAATAACTCTAAGTTAACTTGGAGTTTCTGCAAGGAATGTCGGTTTGTCTATCAGTTTGAATTGTTCACCGTTGGTCCTTTCTGCAACAAAGGACAATTGTCAGGTAGTGGTGCAACAACTACCTAGGACTACAAGACAAAACCAAGGACGAAAATGACAGCTCAACCAATGGGATTTCGACAGCACTGTACCCTTCAGATTTGATTCAAATCTTTACCCAACGGTCACAAGGGTGCTCTGCCTATAAATAGCCTTCATTATTCAACAATGAAGGTTGCTGAGCTTTAAGAGATTCATTCCCAAGTATTCAAGTTTGCTTTGAAGAGTTAAACCCAGATATTCATATCTTCAAACCATCTCCATTGCAAACCCAGTTCTTCATCAAAGCTTCAAGCCTAACAACCATTCATACTTAGCCTTTACACCAAAAGAATTCCATTTGCTCAACCATCATTTAGATACTTAGAGCATTTGATTTCTTTTCACACACACACCCGATTTATATGATCACATAGATTATATACTTCGAAAACACCGGTTGTTATTATAGCTTAGGTTAGACTTATTGTTTAGAGTTTAGATTCATCTTGTAAAACCTCCTCTAAATTAATACAAGTCTCATAGCTATTAGAAAATCCTAGACTAACCATCTAGGTAAAGGACGTAGTTCATTTAAGAACGAACCTCTTCAATTTGTGTGTTGGATCTTTATTTTCTGTCTTGATATTTATCTTTCTTGTTTGTGGTCTTGACATTGCTTCCATATACGAAATGACTTGAAAGATGAATTGTGTTTTCCTTTAAACTCTAAGTTTAACTATTCTGTTGCATTATAGTGTTTTCTCAACCCGAGTCAAACTTCCCAACTCTTTAACTAACATATTTGGCCAAAACCGCAAACTCCGCTGTGCATTTTATCAGTTCGGTTCTTGTGCTTTGAACCGCATTTGGCCAAACTGATAAGTACTCGGTTGATTTTAAGGGTATTTTCAAAAAAAGTTTCGGACCGCTATTCACCCCCCCTCTAGCGGTTCTATACCCTTGTTGCCCTCTGGGACCAACACGCCCGCCTGCTATGCCCCGAGCGCCCACTCGCTCCTCCGCCTAGTATTTCTCCTTTTTGTTCCTTTGAGGATCTCTACTCCAACAATCTCCCACCTAGAGATCAACCGCATATACAAACCTCGTATCCGTCTTCAACTCATTATTGGTGTCGTCCTAGTGCTCACCTCGATCATGGTAGTGCCTTCCTCCTGTCCTATTCTCCAAGCCCAATTGAAGCTTTACATAGCTTCAACTTTTCAAGGTTTACCACCTTGGTCAACATGTCAGCCGGGTTCTCCGATCCCAATATCTTCTCCAGCCTTAAGATCTTCCTTTCCAAGAGATGCCTGATGTAGTCAAACCTCAGTTCAATGTGCTTCATCCTAGAATGAAACGCCAGATTCCTAGCCAAATGAATTGCACTCTGACTGTCACTGTAGAGAGCATTACCACTTCGCGTCTTCCCAAGTTCACCCAAGAAGTTCTGCAACCATACCATCTCTTTGCTTGCCTCTGTCACTACCACTTATTCTGCTTCCGCAGTCGAATGAGCCACGATCTTCTGCAATTTAGAAGCCCAGGAGATTGCCGTACCACCCAATGTGAAAACATAACCCGTAGTACTTCTCCTCTTATCAAGATCACTTGATGCCAAATCCGCATCAACATAACCCGCTAACACGACCTCCTTGCTTGAGAAACATAGAGCCTTACCAGCAGTACCCTTTAAGTAACGCAGGATCCATTTAACCGCTTCCCAATGTTGCTTCCTTGGATTGCCCATATATCGGCTGACTACTCCCACCGCATGTGAAATATCCGGCCTTGTACACACCATTGCATACAATAGACTCCCCACTGCCGAAGCATATGGAGTCCTCTCCATCTTGTCACGCTCCTCCTTGCCCTTAGGTGTGTTCTTCTCGGATAGCTTGAAGTGCATACCCAATGGTGTCCATGTTGGCTTCGCCTCTTCCATGCAAAACCTTGCCAAGACTTTCTCAACGTATTCTGCTTGTGAAAGAACCAACTTACCCGACTCCCTATTCCGGTCAATCCGCATGCCCAAGATTTTTCTGGCCTCCCCCAAATCCTTCATCTCGAACCGTTCTGACAATTGAGCCTTCAATCTGTTTACCTTTCTACTGCTAGAGCCCGCTATTAACATGTCATCCACATATAACAGCAAGATTATATACCCTTTGTCCGTGTTCTTGAAGTAGCAACAATGATCCGCCTCACATCTGATAAAATCAATATCGTGCATGAATCCATCGAACTTCCTGTACCACTGCCTAGGAGCTTGTTTAAGGACATACAAGCTCTTAGTCAACCTGCAAACCAGTTCCTCGCTACCCTTAGACAAGTAACCCTCTGGTTGTACCATGTAAATTTCTTCCTCCAAATCACCATGAAGAAAGGCCGTCTTTACATCCATCTGTTCCAGCAACAAGTTATCTGCCACTACTATCCCCAGAGCCATTCTGATAGTGGTCATCTTCACAAAAGGAGTGAATACCTCGGTGTAGTCAATACCGTACTTTTGCTGAAACCCTTTTACAACCAACCTTGCCTTGTAACGCTTACTGCCGTTTTCTTCCTCCTTGATCCTGTAAACCCACTTGTTATGCAATGCCTTCTTCCCCTTAGGCAGTTTAATCAACTCCCAAGTTTTATTGGCATTCAATGAGTCCATCTCATCATCCATCGCAGCTTTCCACTTATCACAAAGTGCACTACGAACAGCCTCCGCATAATATTCCGGCTCACCACTATCTGTCAATAACAAATAGTAATTTGAAGGACTATACCTGTCAGGTGATCCACGCAATCTGCTGGATCTACGCAGCGGAATATCCGGTTCCGGAGTATGTGGTTCATCTTCAGTGACCCCCTGACCTTGGTCATCATGAACCGTCCTGCTTCCACCCGAGTCTGGAATATCCACCTCTACAACCTCCGGTTCCGAACTAATATCATCAGATGCCCCCTTTCTGTCCTTGTACAATACCTGTTCATTGAATACCACATCTCGACTACGAATAATTTTATGGTTTTGGTCATCCCAAAACTTATACCCGAAGTCATCCCCACCATACCCAATAAACGTACATTTTACAGATTTTGCATCTAAACTTAGTTCTATCAACAGAGTCAATATGAACATATGAAACGCAGCCAAATATGCGAAGAAAGGACAGATTTACCTGCTTGCCACTCCATGCTTCCTCTGGAATTTCATTCCCCAATGGTACCGATGGTCCCCTATTGATCAAGAAAGCAGTGTCAATCGCATATGCCCAAAACGTCTTCGGAAGTCCACACTTCAACCTCATACTTCTAGCCCGCTCGTTCAATGTCCTGTTCATCCTCTCTGCAACCCCATTGTGTTGTAGTTTGCCCTTTGGAGTCTTCTCCATGCGAATGCCATTCGCTGCACAATATTCCTTGAACTCCTCGAGCTCATACTCCCCTCCGTTATATGACCTCAAGCACTTAAGCTTAAGATCTAAACCTAAACAAAGAAGGAGTCCCGAAATCCCGTCAGCGGACCAGACGCCCGCCTGGCCTACCCCAAGCGCCCGCTTGATGTTGATTTTCCGAAGGACCAACCTTCTGTCCAAATAAGCGCCCGCCTGCTATGCCCCGAGCGCCCGCTCGCTCCTCCGCCTGGTATTTCTCCTTTTTGTTCCTTTGAGGATCTCTACTCCAATACCAATCATATTTACATGTATATATATTACTAATATGCTATTATATATTATATATATTTCTGATTTTACACCAAAATATAAAAACAAAATTCTGACTATCCTAATTGTAGACATCTTCGAATCAATACAAGAGGTTATATTTTATGTTTCTGTTATAAAAACAAAATCTTTATTGCCTATCAGCAATGTTAAATGCACCAATCTCCACAGGTCTATGGGTTGGTACATTAGTGCTTCATGAAATGTTAATTTACAACTCTGATTACATAAACTTGTATTAAGTACTCATATTTTAATATTGTTCGATGGCAGATAGTTTCATATAAATGTAATGTACTTAAATTTGATAGGATAATATATACTATAAGTTGTCTGAAAACATAAACATGTATTAAGTGCTCTTATTTCTTATTTTTAACTATTGTTTTTTTGGTTGATAGATCCAATATTAATGTTTAATTGTTGTGCCAAAAAAATTGTATGATATGTAATATGTAGAACCGGACCGGAACCGGACCAATAGAACTGGACCAATGAATCCGGTTCTGAAATATATTGGTTTGGTCCTGGTTCTAATTTTATACAGAATCGAACAATTGGTCCGATCCTGGTTTTGTGAAATTTTGATAAAAACCGGACCGGACCCGACCGTGAACACCCCTAGTTCTTATGTGTGTCTTCTTCTCAGCAACACCATCTTTGCCAATGCTGACACCACATGTATGTTCCCTCTCCTTGGCTCTTTCACTACACCCAAGGCCATCGGAGGCATTGCTTGGGGTGAGGCTGGCCTTGCTGAGCTATACCTGGAACTGGACAAGTATAGTCGGAAAGTGAGGAAGTCTTTGGCTTGCTTTTAATTTGTCCTCGAGGTATTCCTTTTCTCTTTCATTCTTTTCTGCCTTTGCTTTACTCTTTGCATTCGGCCTTTACCTCATTTTTGATGATTTTCCTGTCTTTCTCCTTTTCAGGCTTGGTACTACGAGGTATTTGGTAGCTACCTGTGAAAGATGACTCTCGACCGAGACCTTACTTTTCTGTCCATGACTTGTTGGGCTAGGGAGGTCCGAGAGAAGAGGGGGTCCAAGGGACGGGTTGCTGTCCGTTATGCCGATGTAAAGGCGGTGTTGAGGGGGCCCATGCCAGTGGATTTGAACCTGTTTCCTTGGTCGAGGTATGAGGAGATAGGTTTTGATTTGAGTGAGGCCCTGTGGGTGACTAGACAGAGGAGACTGCTAGTGGGTTTTCGGGGCGAGGCCTTTTATTTGGGTGAGAGGGTTCTATGGCAACACGGGTTGGAGCTTGTGCAGAGGGCGCCCGTGGATCCTCTCGAGACCATGTTCGTGGCTGACCGAGGGAAGGACCCCTTTCTCATGGGAGCGTATGCTTCTGGCTTGATCACTGACGAGCCGTATGGTCGGTTTGTGGCCACGAGGTTGCGGTCGCCACAGGTGGTGGCTTCTGGGGTAGTTCCACCGGCTTGGACATACTATTCCTTTGTCTGTGTGGATGGCAGGGTTCACAGGGTGGACTTGTCTACTCCAGGGGAGGGGGTCCCAGCTGAGGAGATTCCGGTTGAGGCGGTATGATCCTTCTTTGCTTTGCACACACACACACACCTTTCATTTCCGTCTCTTTTGCTGAGCCATTTGTGTTTTCATGTGCAGGTGGCGGGGCGAGCACTGTTGAGGCGGCCCGGCTTCTTGGGGCGGGCCAAGAAATGGTTTAAGAGGTTTACCGGTCGCTCTTCCAAGGGGCCTCGAACAGAATATAGCTTTGTGCCTGGCCGGAGTTCCATGAGCGGTGAAAAAAGGCCTCGCAAAAGGGCATCGAGCGTGGAGCTGCCTCCTTCTTATGTTCGCAGTCAGTCCCTGAGTGCTGCTGACATAACATCTTTCCGAGGGTCACTGGGAGGCACAGATACTCACGAGACAGCCCCGGACCCTTTTTCCCACTTAACCTTAGAGTGGCCCCCGGGCCATCTTCTGCAGACCGTCTGGGCACTTCTTCCCAATTTTCTTGGCGTTCTTTTCAGCTGCCTACTAGTGAGTACATGAGCTTGGCAGAGTCTCTTTTCCATTTTGACCCTAGTGCTTATTCCTTTCGGGGGCCAGGCATTTCTGATTTACCACCACCTGACTCGGACCCAGACTACGAGTAATTGTACCTGTTTGAACAATTTTCTTTTACTTTATTTCTTAAAACAAAGTGTGTGAAAACCTGTTATTCTGTTAATGTTTAAATCTTTTGTATTTGCAAATTCATTTTTATGCATAGCTCAGGCCTTATGAGGGCTTTTTGATGTTGTGATTTGCGGGGAATTCCTGGAAACGTGTTTAGACCCAACTATGCACCACTGGACATGTCTTTGGCAGGTTTTGGATAAGTGAAAGTGAGTTTCTCTTGTGGGCAATTTGCTGGTATGGACTGCTGATACCATATTTTACAGGGGATAAACCATCCGTACGGTTGACGCAGAGAGTTGACTCTTTTTGACCAAAATTTTCTGAGGACCTCTGGGGAATATTTTGAAAATTGGGGGATTGACTCTGGGTTCTGACCTGGACTAGGCTTACCAAAGCATGACTTTCTCGTTAATCTTTTCAAAGTGCCGTTATGGCTTGATAGCCCCGATTTAATCCTCTGACTGGGAATTGGCTCCCTGGTATCAACCTTCCTTGGGAATGAACCTTTCTTTGTTCGGAGTACACCTTGTCCCTTATTCGGAGTGCAACTTGTCTCTTACGGGAATCATTTTTTTTCCGGGTTTTCATCCTTTCCGACTCTCTTTCCCTATCTCTTATTTTCTTCTGTCCCTAGGAGTGTCCTAATTGACTCAAGACACGAACGGGAGCAAAATCGCGCTTGCTTTTACAGACATAGGCATTTGCGGGAGTAAGTCCGTTTTCTGAGGAAGGAAGCCTATGGACAGAAGTTCAGTGTTTGGCTCTTTCCTAAGATGTAGAAAAGAAGACTTGTCGAGACATTCGGAATTTTCTTTAATCAACATTATCAAAGTGTTTTCTTGAATGGACCTTGGTTATTATTAATTCAGGATTATAGCAAGCAATTAGCCTTAATATGCGTAAATGTCGTGATCAATTGAGATTAAAATTCGATCAATGGCAAGATCGGAAAGAGAATGTGTTTAGGGGGTTGGCCATTGATGGGACCAGGCTAAGCATCTCCAGGAAAAATCGATCATTGATGAGACCGTGGGGGAGAGACTTGGTCATTCTGAGGAGACCAAGGTTTGGTGATTTTGTTTCATGTTGTGACCGAACCCGAAGGTTGCCTACGTTCCCCTCAATTTGAGGAGCTCAGGTCGCTGTAGTTCGACCATGGATCGCATTTTGCTGAAGTTGGTGTCCTTTTGAAGGATGTTGTTGCTTTGCTGATGTAGGTCGCTTCGCTTTGCGGTGAATTCCTCGGGATGTTCATTAAGTTGGACTTTTGCAGTGAACTTGGTGAGCTTTTGCGGTAAACTTCCTCTTCGCCAATATTCATTTCCTTTCCTTCTTTCCATTATCCATTTCTTTTCTCTTTTATCATTTTTTTTTATTTTTGAGAGAGAGGGGAAACATTAGCCCCAATGTCACGACCCGAAATATAGGCTCTATTTTATTAATAATTAAATGATTATTATTTAATTATTTGCTTGTTTGTTTATTTAAATTATTATTTATTTAAATATTTTGTGTGCATTTTATGTGTTATAATAATTATGCCTAGCATTACAGTTGGGTCATTTGGGTTAGTGTAGTGTTGTTGGGTCTTAGTTGTTAGTGGGGAGTGTTGAGTTGGGTAGTATTGAGGAGGGGGTCTTTGTGTAAGTTTTTGAATCCTACTCCTACCCTCTCCCTATACCTCCTTCTCCCTCACCATACTCCACCCCATTTTCCCAGCACTCTCCCTCTCTCATTGACAAAAAGGTGAGTTCTTCTTCTCTTTTCCTTCTCTCTTCTTTTCCTCCTTCTTCCTCTCATTATTATTCATTTCTTAAAACGTGAACCTTGCTTAGATCGTCGATAGGATCGCGTAGAGCCAAAAAGAATCGAAATCCATCAACTTTTAGAATTTGCAAGTAAGTTACTTTTCCCCCATTTTGATGCTAAAATGTTCATATCATGTTCATGTGATGTTTGATGTGTTATTTTCGAAGTTTGATTGAGTTTTGAATTTATTTTGAATTTATTTGAGTTCTTGGGAAGAAAATGGTGATTTTGAAATATTGGGTGTGATTCTTGGTTTTGGGTTGTTAGATGTTGTTGTTTAGGTTCCCTAGATGTTTAGATGTAGTTTTGGTACCTTGGGAACTAGTTTGAAAGCTTTGATTTTGAGCATTTATGGAAGGTTTGTGTTTTGGCTCAAAAATGGTGAACCCAGCTGAGATTTCTTCCCTGTCCGTAGACCAGGCGCCCGCCTGACCCTTGCCAGGCGCCCGCCTACATGTCATTTTCTGATGACCAAACTTACTGGACATTCAAGCGCCCGCCTGACCCCTTTCCAGGCGCCCGCCCGCCCCTGTTCCAGGATTTTGACCTTTTGCTTGGTTTAAGACTTAAGGCTTAATTAGTTTAGGGTTGTTGCTTCTAATTAACTTAAGATAACACTGTGGAATACTTTATTGTGTGGATTTGATTCTTTTGTGAATAAAAATGATGTGAGAATTATTTAAGCACCGTTTTGGTAATGTTGGGCATCTTTGTTGTGCAATTTGGATTGGCTTACCCTTGTGGTAATTTAATTGGATTGGTTCCCTACTTTGGAACCTTAAGATGTTTACTTAAGCTAGTATTTATTACTTAGCATTTATTTGAAAGTCCAGCTGGTATTTTGTGTGTGTTTGGGCGATGGGAAAGATTATAATGGCAAAGCCAAGTCCATTATAATGTTGACCATTGTTTTGCCCCCTTCTTTACCCCTTCTCCAGATTGGCCTTGGAAAGGATAAGTCAGCGTTCCTTTGTGAATGTATCTGGCTAGCGGGTATGACTTTGTGTCATGATCCTTGTCCTTTGTGACACTGTTATGATTATTGGTTCTGGTACCGGGGTTTTCTCTTCGGCTTTCATGCTATTATGAAGATGATGATTTGTTGATTATTGAAGCTGCGCAGCGATCCTTTATTTGGATGATCCGGTTTGGAAAACCTTGGCTATATCCTTTGTTATGTGTTTATTTCCGCTGCTATCTGTTATACGATATTTGCTATGTGCTATGTGATAATTATATTGGTTTATTGCTTATTGCATCATAGCATGTCATGTAGTTGCATTAGTAACTTATTGAGATTTATCTCACCCCCTTTCTTTTATCTTTGTTTTTCCTTAACCCCCCCCCCCAGGTTCTAAGGATTAGTCTCGCTGATCACGAGATTGAGGACGTCGAGTGTGGATCCATTCTTTTGGGGAAAGTTGTATAGGTTGGTTTACATTATATAAATGTGTAACCTTTTGGGGATAGTTGTACCAAACAATGACGTCACTAAGATTTGTATATTTGTATTTTGTTGGGCATAAACTTGTGGAAGTTTATGATAGTTGTATTTAGTTTTTATCAAACTTGGTTTTGTAAAGCTTTGGATCATTACCCTTTTTGTATCAAATGGAATTTTTAACTTCAGTATTTCACAGTTTTGGTTTTAGAGTCGACGTCCAGCTCGCGGTCCCGGGGCCCGCGGGGTCCGGGGTCGCGACACCCAACTTGCTATCTTGGACATTGGCTCATTTGTAGCCCCTTGGTGGAATGTTTGTCACTTCTCACTTTGACTTTGAAGATCCGGGAAGTGCTTTGCTTGGTCGCGCACGCGCGATCACGGTTGAATCTTGGTGGTTGAGCAACAACATCCTTGCCTTTTTATTGTCTCGGGATGCTTTTGTATCGAAAAGGTGTATCGGTTTGTGCATCGGGAAATGTGTATCGGGGATATATATAGGGGAAGGCTTGCCATTAATGGTTTCTTCATGCCAATTGATCACAACATTCATTCACATCAAGATTAATTGCTTGCATTGAGCATTTTTATTTGTGTCGAGTCCATTCGTCCTTAATGAGTCGTTATTGACTAGTATATTTTAGAAGTCAATTCATCATTTTGGGGACGTAGCAATCATTTGATAACATCAGGTAAAGCAATTCCGAGAATTAATTTAATTTTGCAAATAATGTCTCAAGTCTAGAGAGAATAGAAGGAAAATAAATGTTTCATTGCACGGGGGGATTCAAACCCCTTTTTTACAGACCCAAATGACTATACTTTTTGGAAGACCTTAGAACCTTCCTAACTAGACCACTCCTAGTTTCTTCTTTCCTCCTCTCTTTCTTGCAATCTCAACTTTGGCTTTCGTGCTTCCGCTCGGGTTTACACCCACTGATTTCCCCTTTTTGTGATGACTCCCTCATCGATGAGCTCCTGAATTTTGTTCCTCAAGGTTAGGCATGTTTTCGTGGAATTACCCAAGGCTTGGTGGTATCTGCAGTGCTGTTTCGGGTTGCTGCGTTGAGAGGGAGGTTCATTCCAAATCACGTTGCGACTGAGCAACTCAATTTTTCCAATCTCTAGCAGTCGATTCAGCATCTGGTCCCGGGGCATCCCTAGATCATGGAACCAAAGGTAATAGGCTCCTTTTCCTTAGGGAAGCACACCTCCTATGATGGATGCGGGTTTGCCGTGGTACAAGGCGATAGCTTGGACTTGCTCGTGGGGTCCTTGCCCGCCTTGGTCTGGACTATCAGGGATGGTCCTTGGTGGAGATGACAATCTTCGAGAGGATCTCTTGATTTCTTCGATGGATTTTACAATCTCGTGGAGGCATTCTCGGGCATGCCTCGAGTTATGTCTCTCCATTTCATCGGTTAGCTCCGCTTGGCTGTGCATGAGCTCGTATCGGCGATCACACCTCTCCTCAAGGTCCCCTATTAACTTCCTGCCACCCTTCTCCCATACCTCTTCAACCTTTTCGTGAAGGATTTCTTTGACCTCCTCTCGGAGCTGTTGGTCCATGTTAACAACCTTATCGCGGCTAGCTTCCAATTCCTGAATCCGCTCTCCCATCGTATTAACCACCCTTTCCAAAAGCTTTACCCGCCCTTCCAATCGGGATTGAGCGTCCAATCTTATATCAGGTTCTGCTGTGACGGATTTAGCTTCCATTGCTTCCTATCACACAAGGGGCCAGCAAACCATAAGGGTACATTGATGAGATTTCCGGGAAAGCCAAGCTTTTGAGTAAAAAAAATGCTTTGACACAAGGAGGCTTGACTCGGGGGAGAACCGATTTGACTCGAAGGGTAAGAGTTTTGGGGGAAAGACCCGAGCCATGCATTTTGGGGAATTTTCCAATTTCATTTCTTTTTTTTAGGAAAAACATTTTTATTGGGGGATTTCTCACATGAGCAAACGTTAGAGCACAATTTAGAGACCTGTTCTCATTTGTTGTTCGAGCTTTCTTAAAACGTCTTTTATTCCTAGATGGTTGGAAAAGAATTCTCTTCTTTTTCGCAACTAATCTCAATCCTGGATCAGTGGAGGCCATCACTACGTCTATAGACCCCTCGGTTTTCACCTGTATTGCACACTCCCAAGGATGGACTATCCCGGCCGAGGGTCCTATAGGGCACGCAGCTTCCATCGACCGAAAGAAACCAAACCTAGGGTCTAGCGTGTCACAAAGTTCCAATGCACGGGCCATTCTTATCATAATTAAGCCTCGGCTAAGGTTAAGATCAACTTAACGTTTTGATTCCGGCATGACCTCATTTTAATGAGGGATCTCGGACCTTAGCCTTGGGCTTAAAGATGATTAGGATGGGTCAAGCATTAGAGCTTAATGACACGGTGTCATCATATCCTTAATACATGACTTTGGTTAATTATGGTTGGAATTAACGCATAAGTCAAAGACCGGGTCAAAGATGACCTTGATCACACTTGCTTTCACAAGGAGTCATGACTCGAGCGTTAACTTGGCCATAATTAGCGTTTGGATATGTATTAGGGACGTGATGACGTGAGCTAGACCAAAAACCAACCATGGTCACGGTATTTGTGTGTCACGGACAAGTGTGGTTGACTCGGCTCGGAAGGGGAGGTGGAATGGACCAGTGCGCGCGAGAAGGGCATAAGAGCACCAATCAAGCTGCATCGTGGCATCTATTCCGGGTTTGAAGGTTTTTTTTTGGAACGTGCACAAGGTCAAGTGCGCGTTGTGCGAGGCCTTCTATGTTCCCTTTTGAGTCAAAATAGAAATTTTCAATTCCTTTTAATACCATGAACAATGTATGAGCAATATATGAACAAGCATATACACAAGTAATCAAGCAAATGTATGAACAAACAAGAATCAAAATTTTGTACATGGAAAGGTTGTGCACAACCAAAGGTTTTTAGAAACCAAAATTTTACAACAAGAATAACAACCTTTTGAAAGTCATTTGTACAAAAAGATCGTGCACAACAAAAGAATTTGAGAAACCAAATTTTTTATAAAGGGGTAAGGCACAATGAGGCTTTGAAAACCCAATTTTATGTCCAAAAGATTTGTGCATTACCAAGCTTTGAAAATCCAATTTTGGCTAAGAAAACGAAGGCAAATCTGCACACACAAGGCTGTAAATTAGAACCTGGACGAGAAGAAGCAAAGGGGACCATCAAAATGTTTCTGCCCTGCACAAAACTATTAACTTGAAACATTCTGTGGGCCCGGAGAAACCAGCCGTACGGCTAGGGATGTAGTTCCATTATTTTTTGCAGATTTTCAACTTCAGATCATCAAGCCCCAGTTCATTGCATTTCCAGAATAGTTTCATTCTAAAAAAAAAAAAAAAACAGAAACATAAAACACACAAAATATGAACAAAGTCAACAAACGGGGACGGTAGTTTGACCCACACAAAAGTGTCCCTAAAGCTTCTAAAAAGAAATTTGAAAACACTTTATTCCCCAGCGGAGTCGGCACTGTGAGATCCCCGCGAGAAAACGGAAAAAGTTCCCTCAAGAATCAAACATGGGCACTTTATGTTCAAGAAACGGAGTCGCCAAGTTAGTTTAATTTTAAACCCAAACTTAACGAAAAATGGTTAGAGACAAAGGATTCGAAGGTCAGGTTACGCTTTGGGAAGAACTCAACCGGCAGTTCACCCAAAGCGCCTCGAAAGAAACCGAGTCTCCCTAAAATTTGTTAAAATTGTGCAAGTGTGTGTGTGTGTGTTCTTAAAAATGGGAGAAAATGAATTTAACACCTGATATGGGCCAAAGTATTTAGATGAAAGCTTGAGGTTTTTCTCATGATGACTGAATTCTGCCTGTATGGCTGAAGCTTTAGGAAGACCTAATCACCCACCTTAAACACCCTTTCTGTTCTATTCCTATCTGCATAAGATTTATACCTTGCTTGAGCTTGTGCCAAGGATTCCTTCAAGATGTTATTCATAGTACCCCTCCCTTTAAAAAATTCCCCAACTGCAGCTACAGAAGTAGTGTCACCAATAGGGAGGTTTAGTTGTCTAGGTGGTACCCCATACAAGGCTTCAAATGGGGACATGCCAATTGCAGAATGGGGGGTAGTGTTGTACCACCATTCTGTAAGAGGTAACCATTTACTCCACTGGAGAGGCCTCTG
The DNA here is from genome assembly GCA_026119855.1 of Campanula takesimana. Lineage (NCBI taxonomy): Eukaryota > Viridiplantae > Streptophyta > Magnoliopsida > Asterales > Campanulaceae > Campanula > Campanula takesimana. Next base: position 354,767 of record JAOWBW010000858.1, read on the forward strand.
TCCAGTCATCACTCTTAAGTATGTCTCAACACACCTGTTGACCCTCTTTGTTTGACCATCAGATTGGGGGTGGTATGCACTGCTAAAGTTGAGTTTAGTCCCCATATTTTTTAATAGCTCCTGCCAAAAGTAACTTAAGAACACCCTATCTCTGTCACTAACTATTGTCTTTCGGAGACCATGCAGTTTGTAGATGTTATCTAAGAAGGTTTGGGGTAACTCTGAGGCTGAAATGGGGTGAGTCAGTGCAAGAAAATGACTATATTTAGAAAATCTGTCTACCACAACTAAAATGGAGTCTTTCCCATGAGATTTTGGCAGGCCTTCAATAAATTCCATTGAGATATCCTCCCAGATTTGATTTGGAATAGGCAGTGGTTGGAGAAGGCCAGGGTAATGGCAATTTTCACTTTTATTTAATTGACATATATCACACTCTCGTACATACCTTTGGATTTCTTATCTCAAGGTTGGCCAATAGAAGAATTGAGATACTCTTTTAATAGTGACATCCCTCCCTGAATGGCCTCCAAAGCTCTCTCCATGCATCTCTGAAATGATCTCCTGTCTCAGGTTCCCTTGTGACCCCACAAATATCTTGCCATCCCTTTTTAGTAACCCTTGGTGCAATAACCATCCTCCATTGTTGTTCTTGTCTGTGGCTAAGGTTAAGAATTCCAATGTTGCACCATCACCTTTATAACTTACAGCTATGTCAGTTAGCTAAGCAGATGTAACAGTAGTGATATTATTGTAATTTCTTTCTTCTGAGGGTAATCTGGACAAGGCATCAGCTACTATGTTCTCCACTCCTTTTTTAAAGGTTATCTCATAATCCAGACCCATTAGTTTAGCTAACCACTTCTGCTGCAATAGGGTAGTTACCCTTTGCTCTAAGAAGTACTTGAGGCTTTGGTGGTCAGTCCTAATGATGAAATGATTCCCTTGCAAGTATGGCCTCCATTTATCCACAGCCATGATGATTGCCAGCAGTTCCTTTTCATAGGTGGATAATGATTGGTTTTTCTTGCTCAAACCCTTGCTAAGGTATGCTATAGGTCTCCCCTGCTGCATGAGTACTTCCCCTACCCCATTGTTGCAGGCATCTGATTCCACCACAAATGGCAAGGAGAAATCTGGCATTGTAAGAACTGGAGTTTGACACATAGCTTCTTTGAGATTATCAAAAGCTTGCTTAGCTTCCTCATTCCAACCAAAGTTGTTTTTCTTGAGAAGGTGTGTTAATGGTTTAGCAATGGTACCATAGTTGTTTACAAACCTCCTATAATACCCTGTGAGTCCCAAAAACCCTCTCAACTTCTTGATGTTAGTAGGCACTGGCCACTTCTTTATAGCCTCTACCTTTTTGGGATCTGCAGCTACTCCTGCTGCAGAAATGATGTGGCCTAGGTACTCCAGTTCTCTCTGTGCAAATGAACATTTACTATATTTAGCAAAGAGTTTATTCTTCTCCATTACAGTCAGTACCTCTTTAAAGTGCCTCAAGTGTTCCTCCCAAGTCTTGCTACAGATAAGGATATCATCAAAGAAAACAAGGACAGAATTCCTCAGAAATGGTTCAAACACTTCATTCATAAGTGACTGAAAAGATGATGGGGCATTAGTCAAACCAAATGGCATAAGCTTGAATTCAAAATGCCCATGGTGAGTCCTAAATGCAGTTTTAGGTATATCTTCTTCAGCCACCCTGATTTGATGGTACCCAGACCTTAAATCCAGTTTAGTAAACCATGTTGCCCCATGCAACTCATCTAATAGTTCCTCAATCACAGGGATAGGAAATTTGTCTTTCACTGTAAGATCATTTAGCCTTCTATAATCAATACAGAGCCTCCATGTCCCATCCTTCTTTAACACCAACAAGACTGGGGATGCATGTTGGGTTTCGGAGTAACATGCGCAGCGGAAAATAGCATTTAAAATTTTATGAAACCCAAAGCCCGTAGATCCATTCATATGATTAAATCAAATACTTGCAATATGAATACTAGAAAAACTAACCCTTGATGGCTTTGAATTTGGTCTTTGATCTTGGTGGAGAAATTGAAGCTTTAATCACGAACAAGTAAGAACACGACCTTTGAAGATGATGAGCTTCACCCTCTAGTGGTATCCACACCTTGAACGAATATCAAGAACAATTGATCTTGGTTGCTAGACCAAAATTATGAAACACGTTTTCACAATTAATATGAACTATATGGAATATTATTTTGTGTATTATTTTGTTCTTCAATCTAGGATGTCTTAGAACAAAATAAAACTCTCTCAAACTCTTTGGAGACTTACACAAAATCTAGATCTTGTTCTGGCCCAAATTTGGCTATTTATATACAAGTTAGACTATTCCAAATAGGAAACTTGTGTCAAAACCCGTCCAAAATCCTTTTCCTAATTAAATCAGGAAATCTGTCCTGACACACTGTGCGGCCGCCCAAAAACAGGTGTGCGGTCGCCCAAAACATGTGCGGCCGCCCAGCCTGGTTTGTGCGGTCACACACCAGGATCAGAGAGCCTTAATTTCCAATATAGTCCTTTTTAGGATTCGTTCTATTGTGTGTGACCCTCTAGGATTATACTAAGTTGGCAATGGGTTCAAACATGAATCCATAAGATATGATTAGGTTCTAGCAAACCGTCATACCTACCCAAATAGTATAACTAGATACAAGTTCGCATTCCTTTAGAATATGTCACAATCCCTTTGTCCACGATCTCATTGAACACAAGTCATGGTCAAACGGTCAACTTGTTTTTGTTCAATACTTTCTCGATTCCGAATATGTTGATAATCCAAATGACATTGATCTAATCAATTCATTTGAGTCCGGCCGAACATTTTCATCAACATCATTCCTACGAGAGGCCTAAGCTTGAGATATCTCCGAAGAGGGACAAATCCATTTAGCTTATTATTCTTCCCTACGTGAATCCGATTATGCCAATCATACACTTTATAACTACCCGGTTAAAGGTAGCGTTTGAATATGTCAAACATAATGTTCATCAAGTGGAAGACTATAATAACTTCATGTCTAAGGATTTGAATGACATAACTAATATGAGATATATGTATGACATGGACCATGACATAAATCTCATACAGCGGGTCATGTCCAGTACCTTGTTCCAAACAAGTACCCATAAATCTAACATGATCATCCCATGATCATTTAGCCTTTATACTAGTGCTTAACAAGTACTAGAGACGGAGATTATTATAAGTAAACATGAACAACAATAATAATCAAAACATCTCTTTATTGATATGAAATAAATGATAACAATTACAACATTTATTAAACGTGCCTAGGGCACCTACACCAACAATGCAAAGGGTGAATTACTATGCTGAATAATTCCATCTTTCAACATTTCTCTTACTTACCTTTCTATCTCTGTCTTTTGCACATAAGGGATCCTGTAAGGCCTTTGGCTGGTTGGTAAACTCCCTTCCTTGAGAGGTATCATGTGGTCATGCCTCCTGATAGGTGGTAGTTCCTTGGGTTCCTTAAACAGGCCATTAAACTTTTGGATTATATCTGCCACTTTTCCTCCTATAGTCTTGGGGTATCCTGTCCATTCATATAAAACAGGTAACCAATGAGGCCTTGCTTGGTCTTTTTGATGATCCTGTCTAACCCTTTACCACTCAACATCTTAATGGATCCTTCTTGAGGGGTTCCCTTAAGTATTATTCTCTTCCTTCCCTGGTTGAGAGTAATTTCCATTTTGTTGAAATCAAAAGAGACTAGGCTATACCCTTTAAACCATTCAACCCCAACAACCATATCACATCCTCCCAAGGGTAATACTCTGAGATTAGTCACAAATCTTTTCCCCTGCATTTCCCAAGTAAGTTTATCACACTTTGAAGCACTAACTAGACTGTTTCCACAAGCAACACTCACAGCAAGTGGCCCAGCTATGTCTTCTACCAGTCCCAATTATTGGAGGGTAACAGGGTTAATAAAGTTGTGTGTGGCTCCACTATCTATGAGAATAGTGAGCTTTTGTTTCTTAACTAGTCCTTGTATTTTGATTGTATTATGAGCCACAGTCCCAGTCAAAGCATGTACTGATATCTCACCATCTAATTCCTCAGTTACATCCCCATCCCCTGATGATACAATTTCAGTAATCTCCCTTTCCAGCTCACCCCCTTCTTCTTGTTCCTCCCCCCATTAAACAATACAGCTTTGCCTTGCACACATGCCTCTGTGAGTATTTCTCACCACAATGGAAGCATAAGCCCTTCTTCCTCCTTTCATGAATCTCTGTATTAGTAAGTGTTGTCTTGGTTGGCTGGTTTTTGGTAGGGTAATTGGGGTTCTGATTGAATGTTTTATGTGGGATTCTAGACCATGTTTGGAATTTCTGTGGTTGGTATGTGGGGGGTTTTGTTAGGGTGTAGGTTTTTGTTTGGGTGTATGTGGATTTTGATCTATGTTTCTGCAGGTGGAACTCAGCTTGTTGTGCTAAATAGACTGCATCCTCAAATGAATTTGGCTTAGACATAGTGTTGGGTATGTTTATTATAAACCACTCCTATTACCTAGATTTGATTGATCCCATAACCTAATTTTATCTTTTTGTGGACTTTAGGATATATTGTAAAAAGTGTTAAAAACTTCATTTTTAGAATAGTCCACTTTGATAGTATAGGCTTTAGATTGATAGGCTGAAAATTTTCTAAGTCTGGAAGTTTAGTGGTCAAGACCTTGACCGTGAATTCACTTGACCGTGGTAGACCACCTGACCGTGGAAGACCACTTGACCGTGAATCACTTGACCGGAAGTCAGTGACCGTGAGCTTTGTGGCATATCTTAACAGGTCACATCTGACCCCCGACCGCAAGCCACTCGACCGTGAGGCCTTGACCGCAAATGATGAAGTTGTCCAAGAACCCAAGTTTGTTAAAAGTTAACCATGGTCAAACTATGGTTAGTTTAGAACGTTGCAGAACTTGGATCCCAAGTAATTCAAATTTGAATTCATCTAAGTGGGACCACCTCTTATCTGCAAAAAGGACAAACTCAGATTGAGCTCCAATCAGAATTCAACAGCTCACTGTCCTTCAACTTGGAGCCCAAGTAAATCCAACAGCTATTTTCTCTTTCAAGGCTATAAATAGCCCTTAAGTTCTTCATTGAAAAAAAGCTGAGATTCTAAAAGAGAAATTGCTGTTGAAATACTTGGTGATTGAAGATCATACTCAAGATTTCCAGAATCCTTTGAATCTTCAAAGAACTCACCTTCAAACCTTCAACGATCTCCAGCAACAAACAAGTCATCTCAAGCTTTGTAACACTTAAGATTCATTAGGCTCTACAATCACTTAGATTTCAAAGAGCTTATGATTCTTACACACACACTCACCCCAATTGATCAATCACTTAGATTGAATCAAAAGGGATACACTGGTCTAAGTCTAGGATTTGTTCTTCATAGAAAGTAGGTGTTGATTTAATACTTCATCTCTGTAATCTGTACACTCAAGAATCAATATATACCTCCATTCAAAATCCAAGACTGACCATCTTGGTAAAGGACGTAGATCTTTTAACAGATCGAACCTTTCCAAATACTTGTGTCATTTTACTTTCTGCAAATTTACTTTCAAGTATTGTTCATCTTGTTCTTTATTGTTCATATTAACTTTGTTTGTCGTTTAGTGATTGATCTTTCAGATTTAAGAACTTGCTGTGAATTGTGTTTGTTTTGTTCTCCTTATTGCCTAAGTTAAAATCTGACTAACTTATCTTTTGCCAAAACTTCTAAGACAACAACTTTCAATCTCAACCTCTTGACCGCAATCTCTTGACCGCACTTCACCCTCGACCGGACTCACTCGACCGCAACTTGGTTGACCGTGAGTGCTGGTATTCCTACTTAGAGATTTTAGTCAAAACCAACCTTTCCCATTTCTAACGAAAACTTCCGCTGTGCATATTACCCCTTGACCGTGTGGTTTTAACTTGACCGCATATTCAAGAGTAAGCACTTGGTTGAATTTGAAAAAGGGTTGAAATTTTAATAGGCTATTCACCCCCCCTCTAGCTTCTTTTCATACCCTTGTTGTGTCTTTGGGACCAACACATAGCTACTGCCCCACCAATGTCCTCCTTTAACCCACTAGTGAAGCTGGATATAAAGTATTGCTCAGAGAATTCCCCCTCCCTGGCTACCACCTCTTCCCTTAGCTCTTCAAATTATTCCAAATAATTCTCCACTAAGTCCTTTTGCTGCAATTTAATGAATTCAGCCTGAGGGTTATGGTGTTCAATATGAGTGAATTTTCTAATGACATCTTTTGTAAAATTCCTCCATAGTACTCCCTCCCTACCAATCTGGTAATACTGGTACCATCTCAGTGCTCTTCCTTGAAAATAAGTGGAGGCATACTTAGGTTTGCTCACATCTTCCATTGGGTTAAAGCCAAAATACTGGTTTCATTGAATAACCCAACCCCTTGGGTCACTACCCTCAAATTTTGGAAAATCCATCTTTGGCGGTTTATTATTTGGCCATTGGTTCCCCCATAGGTTAGGTATAGGAGGAGGTGGATGGACTCCTTGATTCCCATTGGTATATGAGAATTGATGGTTAGTTTGGACATGCATGTGTTGATTCTGAGGTGGGAATTGATTCTGGGTATTTGGTTGGTTTGGGTATTGAGCAGTGTAAGAGGGGTATGTCTGGTACTAGTTATTTGGGCCTTGTGTTTGGGTCTGGCTTACTGGTGTATAGGGAGGTGCAGTGACATGAATTTGTGTGGTATAAGTGGGGTAAGTTGGGTGTTGTGTATGAGGGGTGCAGATGAGTGTCCTGGCAGTGGTGATGTGATGTGTATTATGGGTGGTGTAGTGGTAATAATAGGAGGTGGAGTAGAGGAGTTAGACCTGTTGATGTTCTCCAGATCAGGTTTGTCATGAACAGAGCCATGGAAATTGAAACCACTACCATCCTGGTTATGGGCCATATCCTTCCCCTTCTGATCTTGATCTCCCTTAATCTGCGTCTTGAATAAGCTCTTCAGTTCTTCCATGGAGTTCTCCAGTCCTTCAAATTTCTTGTTGTACCCTTCCAGCTGACTCGTTATCCCTTCCATCTTGCCATCGCGATGCTCCAATTTACTGAACACTTCTTCCAATCTCTTCTCCATCGATTCCACCCGTCTGTCGACCTCCTTGAGTCGTGTACCATCGGCCATCGTCTCTGCAATTCCGTGGAACTACAGCTCTGATACCAGTTGTAACCAGCTAAATCAATCCAGATAAATTGAATGGAAATTCAATTTGAAAAACAGAGGAACAATTGCTATTTTTTGGGACACTTTTCTATTACTGGGAAATTGAAATAACAATGCAGAAAATTACAATAAGCTAAACTGCAGAAATGGAAAATACCCAAAAGGAAATAACAAATTAAGGATTAATTCTCGTCTATCTTCATCAGCAAGATCCATTCCCCCTTATAGTGCTCGCCCATGTACAGAGATACCAATCCCTAACTGACTCACGTGATTGGCATGAGTATGCGTTGGCGCAGAGAGATAAAAAGACCTTCCTGTCCTTCATTAAGCTGAGTAATTTACTCTTTTACCCTTCTTCCCCAACGATCATAACGGTCAATTCATTTGAAAGGAATTGCAGTGTCCTAACCATTTATGCCCGTCTATGACAGGGGGAGAGGGATTGTATTGTAACTGAGGTTGTTTTTTCTTAACGATGATATTTAATGTCATCCAACTGAGTTGCATTATTTGTAAATTTTCCGAAAAGTACATATCATTATGTTGTCACTAGATAGATGGTTTTGTTCTAGAACAATCAATGATAGATGGAGTACCATGAAGGTGGGTGGGTGTAGTTTTGGAGTTTTTATGGGTAAATTAGGAAGATTGAATGGTACGTTTAGTGTTGACTAACTACTTGATATAAGAAGGAGAAAAGTACCTTTTTCGTCCCTGAACTTATCTATTTTTTACTTTTTGGCTACCAAACCATTTTTTTTTACTTAAGAATCCTCAAACTATGTTTTTTTTTTTTTTACTTAAGAGTCCTTCCGCCTGTTGACCGTCAAATTGACCGTTAAATCCGCTGATGTGGCATGCTGATGTGGTATTTTGTGCTTATTTGGCATCATACCTTGTAAATATTTGCTTATGTGGAATCATAAGGGGGTTGAGTGTAAGTATAAAGGGTTAAATGTGTATAATATCAAACCTAAAAAACATTTTCATAAAAAACATTTGGCATCATACCTTGTAAATATTTGCTTAGGTGGAGACAGACCTTAAGTAAAAAAAAAACATAGTTTGAGGATTTTTAAGTAAAAAAAATAGTTTGGTGACCAAAAAGCCAAAAATAAATAAGTTCAGGGACGAAAAAAAGTACTTTTCTCATATAAGAAGTGTAAGGTGAGCTTAATAATATGAGCATGAGTGTACTCAATAATATTACGGTTCAAATAACAACACTCTGTGAATTATGGTTGGGATGGGAATTAGTACTAACGAGGGTTGGCGATGGAGGTGGAAGGTGTGGCCGACGGCGGTGGGCGGGGGTGGATATATATAACCGCCACGGTTCAAATTTGTTGAATCAACGCCTTCCAACTTCCAACGCAGTCCGCTTCCCAATAACCACCTCCTAACTGATTTGTTACCACAGTACTAATTTCAGCCCAATATCTGTATGTATATACCCATTTGCACAGGATTGATTCTTTCCCTCGACCTGTATATATACACAAACCCCATGACAAAAACATTCCCAAATCCCAACTTTGATGCGTCTATTCCTAAACCCAACCCTCTGAAAGTCAAATTTCAATCCCTCACCGCATATTCATCAATCCCCAATCATAATTCAATTTCAAGAATACCCTGTACCATTATACAACAATGGCGGCAAGTACAGATGAACAGGACAGTGCAGTAACAAGAATGGCTGTCCGTTTCTGGTACAACTCTTGCAGAGAACGTACTCGTGCTCTATACACTCCCTTTTTTGTAGTTTTTGCTTCCGGCAAACTTAAAGGACGCACATACTACAACTTCCTCGCTCAAGAGCGCTATTTCCTCCGATGCGTCGACCATGTGTAAGTAATTCCTGTCATAATACATTGTCTTTTTTGGGTTTCTGGTGAATTTTCTTGGGGTTTATCTGCATTTGCGTTTCTGGGTTTTGAATTTTCTTGGGGTTTATCTGTATTTTGCGTTTCTGGGTTTTGAATTTAGTTGCGGAAATGGTTCTTGTTATGAATTTATAGATTAGAATTGGCTGAGGAATACACAGATGAAGCTGATGCCAAGATTTCAATCAGGCAGCTGAGGAATCATGAATCTTTCCAAGTAAGCAGATGCTGACAATTTTTTTCTGAAGGGGTCAAAGATTGCTTGGAGATTAAAAAATATATTCATCATTTAGACAAAGGGGGAAAATGATATCATAACACAAATTTTACCACTAGTGAAGGGGGCCAAGATTGACAAAAGTAAAAAAAATCTTGTCCTGATGTTTCCTGTTTGGTTTTTGGCGGGAGTTTTTTATTTTCATATGTAACCCCTTGCAAGGATACCTTATTATTGTGTGTTTTCCGCCAGTTAATGTTTTCAGTTTTACTACGCCCAACGGAGAAAAACTTAAGTTTCTTGATTTTGTAAGTCCAATAAGCACGTTTCGACATTTTAAACGTACATATGGAGCGTCTGTGCAGAATCTATGAAATTTGAACATGTTAAATAACATTTTCATATCTTTAAAGAACTTCTATTATATGTTCAAACCATTCCTTGAAAAGCATTGTTCTATTGGTTGTTTGAATGTATGTCACTCTGCAATCTAAATAAACATGCTCCCCAATTCCCCCATTACCCTGTAGCATAGCAAGTAGCATTTCCTTTCGTTACCCATTATTCATGTTGGCATATCGATTATGCAGGAAGGGGGTCTCGATTGGACCAAGTTTCACGCAAAGGGCCCACTAACTGTCAAATACACAGACTTCTTGATGGCAACGGCTACAGGAAAAATTGAAGGAGTGAATTTCATTAAGACTCCCTTTGAGAAAACGAAGCTTGCAGCATATATTCTAGGTGCAGTTATGCCTCGGCTACAGCTTTATACCTATTTAAGTAGGGAGATAGACTCAATTGCTTTTGGAAGCAGTCACCCGTACAAAGACTGGATAGATTTGTATGCTTCTCAAAATTTTCAGGTTTGATTCTTCGATTGTGCAGTTTCACTTGACATTGTACTCCCTCCGTACCAAAATAAAATTCTATTTTGGCAAAACGAAAAAAAAAAAAATCTCAAAAGGAGTCTCTATTTTGTGAGTATGACGTGTGGGGCCCATTGATTGAATAAAGAAGTGTTCATAATTTTCATTTTTGGGTTTTTGAAGTATAAATTGGGACACCTAAAAGGGAAGTCTTTGAAGTATAAAATGGGACGTAGGGAGTATATGCTTAAAAATTGCTTTAAATGTCAATTTTCTTTAATCACTCTTCAACTCAAAAACGAACATTCAATTTGGGACGGAGGGAGTAGTCAATATTTGCACATTTCCATAGCTAAATTAACATACTATGCTGTTCTGAATTCTCGACAACTAAAACTCTCTTACTCCTTTAATTCAGGTTTGCACGTATGAAACTGAGAATTTGCTGGATAAACTAAGTGTTTTCCTGACTGGTGATGAATGTGATACCATCGAGATGATCTATGATCGATCAATGAAACTTATGTTGGACTTTTTCCATACTCAGCCCGCGGTGGAGAATAATATTGTTCCTCTGTTGGACAAATTTAATCTTAGACAACGTCATCACATGGTATTTTCTGGATTTAATTTCACGTGCAGTGACGTTAATTCATCTGCCATTTTAGCAGAAATTGCAAAATCAGGAGAGCCAAAATCTGTTCAAGTGCAAATTGACCAGATGATATTAGCTAACATGACAGACACACTGGGGTTGCTTTGTAGGGAGTTTACAGAAGAATATAAACAGTTCATAGACAACATATTACTTGTTGCGCCAAAAGGTACAATAATTAATTGCATTTCTTGTTCAATGGCCAGAATTAAAATGCATTGATGGTGATGAAGGGTGCTTTTATGATTTTGCAGAGACGAAATTTAACTATATAGCCCTAAGGAAAGCGCTTGTGCAACTCTCAAAGTTCGAAAAAGATGCTAATACAATAGTCTTTGAATCGGGTGTACTTAAGGGTTTAAATCTTGAGGATATTAAACGTACGGGTGAACAACTTGATTTACGAGATGGATGCATAAGTTTGTTTCAGAATATTATTCAGAATAAAAGCGCAAATGCAAGTATCCATGTCCTTTCGTATTGTTGGTGCAAAGATCTCATCAAGTCAGTCTTTTCGTCAGGTATCTTCTTTGCTAATTTGTTTGTAGTACTCAAGATTAAAAAAGAAAAAGTTGGCTTTCCCAACCCCCAAATGAAAAAAAAAAAAAAAAAAGGAATAAAAATAAGTGTACTTAGCTTGCCGTTGGATTTAGCTTTCTGTTGTCTATTGAATTCTCTCTAGGAAACATGTTATTGTCCCGTGAGATAAAGTATCCAGTGAGCCCAAAAAGATCAGAGTTTAAAATTCTTTTTCCTATAAAAATCAGGAATTGATAACAAGGCGCATTTGTTGGTAATAGTTTTCGTTCCCATCTATTTCCAACTCTTATGGACTACTCCCTCCGTCCCAAAATGATCTTCTCATTTGTTATTTTTCATTGTCCCCCAAAATTCTTCTCATTTCTGACCAGGGGATTTACATTTTGGGACAGAGGGAGTATATAGTTAGTATTAATAATATCTTACATGTTCTTCTGACCAGGGGATTTACAAGCTGTGGATATATATGCAAATGAATTCGTCTATGAAGAATCCATATCCACAGGAAAAATCATCAGAAATGTAGAGTCCCCTTTTGACAAGCTTCAACGTTTCAACAAAATCCGAAACAAGATTGGTAATCGAAAAAAGAAAGTGATTGTTGTTTACATTGGAGCTTCAGTAGGTGACTTACTTTGTCTGCTTGAAGCAGATATTGGCATTGTGATTGGATCAATTACAAGCTTAATGAGGGTAGGACGTCATTTTGGTGTTTCTTTTGATTCATTATTTCATGGATTGGTACGGCAACAGAAAGGAATTGATCATTGGGACTTGAATGCCAGTTGGACAAAGAAATCAGGCACTCTTTACACAGTCTCGAGTTGGGCTGAAATACATGCTTTCATCATCGGGATGTAGTAGGGACCACTTTTTTTTTTTTACTCGTATAGTCGTTACGCTAGTTAAGATTAGGGTTAGGATTAGGATTAGGATTATGATGAACGCATGAAAGGATGCAACTTCACCTATATAGTAGTAATAGATGTAGAACAAAGAAAGATATAAACATGGCTTGGATTCTTTTACGGGCAAATTGCAATTTGGTTCCTGACATTTACAAACTTTTGCAATGTTGCTCCCAACAGTTTTTTTTCGCCAATTGGTTCCCAACATTTACATTTTTTTGCAATGTGGCTATAAAAGTAACTGAGCGTTAGTTTTCTAACAGATTTTATGTCATGTGACTAGCATATGACGTTTTAAAGTATTCGTAAAGCTACACATATCCAATTGATATGAATCTTTTTTTTATATTGAAACTAATATTTAAATCTACAACATAATTTTTTTTCGGAAATTTGTTGCGTACCTAAATTATTTTTACATTTAATCTTAATTTTAAATATTAAAAAAATAAAAAAAACACGTGAAATATACTCTAAAAAAGATATTAGCCCAAGTATGTTTCATATGAAGTAATTTCTGTATGTATCTTTCCTACACTTTATTTTTCTCCACCCCTCTGCCACTTTCCCGCAACACCCGTTCCACAAACACTCTTCCCTCGATTCATCGTCCTCTTCTTCTCCCTTTTTTTCTATCAAACATTTTTACAAAATGATAATCTACCTATAGAATTTACTTCATATGAAACATATTTGGGCTAATATCTTTTTTAGATTAAATTTTACGTGTTTTCTATTTTTTTAATATTTAAAATTAAGATTAAATGTAAAATAATCCAACTACCCAATAAATTTCCAAAAAAAATATATATTGTAGATTTAAATATTAGCTTCAGTTCAAAAGAAGAATCATATTAATCGGATATGTGTAGCTTTAAGAATATCTTAAAACGTCATGTGCTAGTCACATGACATAAAATCTGTTAGAAAACTAACGCTCAGTTACTTTTATAGCCACATTGTAAAAAAAAGTAAATGTTGGGAACCAATTGGCGAAAAAAAAAACTGTTGGGAGCAACATTGCAAAAGTTTGTAAATGTCAGGAACCAAATTGCAATTTGCCCTTCTTTTACAGGCATTTCCTAACAGAAATGTAAAAAATACCATTCTTTGTGTTGTGTTTCCAACTGTTTCTGATATTGGTCTTGGTTGAAAAATGGCAACTCATGATGCATATATGGCTTGATAGGATGAAACTGTTGATACCCTCTGAAATACTCCCTCCGTCCTGATCACATTGACTTGAGCTTTCATGGTTAATTCAATTGAACTTTGACCAATCTAATTATCTTTGTACAATTCTAAAATTTGTAATTGGCAGTATTCTTAGTAATGAAACAAAACCATTTTCAAAAATGTATAAAGATAATTGATTTATCATTCAATTATGGCTAAAATTAAATTGCGTTGATCATGAAAATCAAAGTGGGGTATCTATTCCGGGACAGAAAGGAAATACTTTAGAAGCTCAATTAATTTTTATTTTTATTTTACTATGCCAAAGATGGTTCTGGTTGTGATATCAACAATCCTCCTCAATGTTCTCATAGGGACTTGGCTTTTGAACTTGACTAAATTACAAAAGAGAACTCAATATCCACAAAACGGTAACAACTGGGAGCTCTATTTGTGCTTTAGGGCTTAAGGTACAAAAAAATGACCACCAATGGAATTTTATGAATGTTTTCCTGTGAAAATACCACGTTAAGTTATCATGTATCACTCACTTGATAAACTATTCAAGACTAATTGTTACTCCCTCTGTCCCTAAATGAATGTCCAAATTTCATTTTAAGGGACACTGAAAATCTCAACTTTTTGAACAATTTGGTAACAACGATTCATATATAATCTTGTAATCTCTTTTCTAAACCTTTAGTTTTGCACGTATAAAGAAACCGGTGAAAAATTTTTGAAAAAAAACGTTTAGGGAGAAAGTTATGTTCAAAAAAGACACTCATTTAGGGACAAAGATTTCTTGAAAATGGACACTCATTTAGGGACAGAGGGAGTATTTCATATTGGGCCAATTATAATTATAAAAAAAGACTTATCCCAAAAAATTTATCAATACAGGGCTTAAAATGCCAAAAATTGGCTAACTCTACCACCTCGCTAGACCCTAAGCGGTACAAGAATGAAGAAAAAGAGAAAACCAAAGACAATCACGCAAAAAAAAAAAAAAAAAAAAAATGTTTACCTACTTCATCCCTAAATTGGATTACTGGGGCCGTTACTAAGTCAGGATTATACTTTATAATCTCTCTATGCGGTGTTACAATGTGTTTATGGCTATCATTTGGCTTTAAAATGGATATAACAATCTAAACCCTAAAGGAATACAAAAGTACACGAAAAGAAATCCTACACAAAACACAAAACAGGAAACACATTCACGGTGCGATTCGGCCGCATAAGCCCCTTTCCCAGAACCAGCCACGTGGCATTTCAGTGCATTAATCCCCTAGGCAACCACGCTATGCGGCTGCATAGGCTCCAGAATGACATTCCGCAATTCTTCCTTTTTTTGTCGGTTTGGCTCCGATGCCAACAATCTCACACATCACACATGGAGACAACATATTATTGGACAAAATCTTGTATGTTGAAAGGAAACAAATTATAACATATTGAAGTACAACGAACAATATGAAATCGAAAGCATGAAAGTTAAAACAACTAAACTGCATTAGAACATATTATGTCCAAGCCATGTGCTAACCACACTCTCCTTAAGACTAATTCATTCCCCTCTCTGCGAGTGCTCGAGGTTTCAACGGGCGTTAGTCTCTCAGGATCGAACGAATGAATTGGGTGTAACTTTGCACTTGAGCCTCCCGACGAATTGAATCATGCATGGACTAAATCAGCAACAAAGAACTTCAAAGGAGACCAAGAAGTATAGTTAGACAAGAGAAATTTCTTAGACTCTAGAGTTTACAATATGAGAACTTCCTATCCATTCTATTCTAACCAAACAAGAAGAGAACAGCAGCTACATAGACTTGGTAGGAAAGTTAGGATTAATTAGCATCAGTCTTGAATAACAAACCTCCAAATTATGACTTTGGTTGTTACATACTATCTAACATTATGAGAGAAATTACTCCAAGAATAAAGGTTAATTCAGTATGACAATTAACTCAATTTATTCTTGTAACAACCCAAATTCAAACTCACTAAATTCCGTTATGGAATTGTAATTTGATGTTAATCATGCATAAACCCAAAGGTCACACCTTGGATTCTATTCCAACTAGAGAATATCAATTTCTCATTCACATTAATGCATAATTTTCCAACAATCCCCCACATGAATGAAAATTGACTCGAGAAAAGTTGGTGATGAAGTCCTGCAGACGAAAACTTACATACGATAGGTATGAGATGCCCTTTGAACCTTCGCTCATACAATCATATTTACTCTACTCGCAAGTCGGTAGACGCGATGTCTTTGAACTGTTATGCTTTTTGTGTAGCCGAATCATATGCTTGACACACAAGTATCGTCCTAACATAATTTAGCTCTCATAGCTATGTTCATTCGTGGCCCTGAACATAATGTCTGGTTCTGTGAGAGGATCTAAGAATTGATTCTCACACAATTTTCCTCAAAGCGGCCCCTACTTCTCTCTCACATAGGTGATTCTCATAAGTACACTACAAGAAAATAGACTTTTGACGATGGCACGCAGCGATGGCAATAAAAGCAATCGCAAAAGACCACCATTGTGCGATTGGTATAGCCATCTTATTTATTCCCATCGCATTATCAATAAGCGATTACTTCTCAGTCGCATAATTTATTAACCTACAACGCGGGGAATAAAATGTTTTGACCGCCAAAACGAAAATGGAGCGGGAGGAATAAGTTTTTTAAGCGATGGCTATTACATATAAGTGACTGATTTAACAATCGCAAAATAGATAAAATTAAATTATTTAAGATACAGATAATTTTTTATTATTTTTGTAGAATGCGACAATAAATTCAATCGCCTAATCTAGGAAAGAACTGAGGCCATTTAAATACCCTAATTTCTTACCCTCAATTTCACTCTCTACCCCTCGCTCTATTCCTCCTAATTTCTCCAGCAGCAGGTCTTCTTCACCCAACACCCCCACACCGCCATAGCCTTCCAACAAATTTCCAAGCTCCAATCGTTTTCTGGCTGTGCAGGTAACGATTTCCTTTCTTCCTTTCTTCTCTCTTCCGTCTGCTCTCAGCCTCTCATTCTCTTCCGTCTACTCTCTTCACTTCTCTCTTTCTCTCTTTCGTTCTATGCATCTTTTCTCGCACTATTCACTCTTAAAGATTAGTTATCTTCTGTGTAAAATATCTGATTTTTCATGCCATGAGTTCACCTTTTTATCTTATTAGGTTTTTGTTGCAAATTTTTTCCCCTTTGTACAATTTAGGGCATTGTTTTTTATTTTTTATTTTTATTTACACTGATGGAAGTAGTAGAAAAGCAGTTCTATGTTTCTTTCTCTTCTGTAAGCTTTATCCCCTAAGCATAAACCTATTTGTGATTTCTATCTAATAAATTTGTAAAACTCTGGACTGTTTGTGCGGTGGATGGAGCAGTTTTCAGTCCAAAATCTTGGGATGTTGTAGTTGGTTTAAAGGATTAGATGGCTAATATGTTTCTCAAGTTTTTAACATCAGACGTTTTGTGATCTGTGGGTGAAATTTGTCAATAACATTTACTGAAGGAAGTCTTCATGATAACCTTTGCTGTTAGTTAAATGTTATTAACATGGTGCTAGTTCATTGTTACTCCTCTCGTCCTAAAATGGATTTTTGCTGTTCATTTAATTTTTTTTATTAAATTTCTTTTAAGAGAAAAATTAATGACAAGGATCCAAAAAAAAGTTTGTCATCAATTTTCTATTAGACATTCATTTTTAGAAATTTTTGAAACAACAGACATTATTTTGGGACGGAGTGAGTATCTTTGAATCCATCATTTAAATTTATGTATTCTTACTCTAATTACAATGTAAGAATTCACTAACATCTTTGCACATGTTACAGATTTGGCCTTTGTAATCTGAGCACTTCGTCATCTCTATATCCATTCGTTTATCATAACAAAAGCTACTATCTCTTTCTCTTTACCATTGATAAACACTTTGTAATCTGAACTCGTAAAAGCATCTTTGTACAATTTTATTGTTCTGTTGTTGGAGCCCTATTTGTTCTTTGTAGGCCTTAGATGTAACTATTTTTATAAATTGTTCAGTTTATGCATTTTAAATTATAATTGGTGTAATTTTTAGTGTAGTTTCTTGTTTTATGCAAGTCTTGTGATGTTTGATAGCAATAAGTTCAGCTCTCTGCCTTTATAGCTAGCAATGTTTCTGCATTATTTGAATATTTACAGCAGTTTAAGTTTTTTTTTTTTTTTTAGTAATTTTGAGATCTTTGTAGATGGTGTTTTGCTATAAGTGATAATTAGTCTTGAGAGTTCCTTTTGATGTTTTTATCCCTTATTTTGACCCTCCATCTAGCATGTTAAAATGATTTTTAGAATGGTGTTCATATAGTTGATTGGTTTTGCAGGAAACATGTCCCATAACCGAAATTGGATGTATAGAGATAATTGTGAGAATTTGAGATATGCAGAAGAATTCATTAAGGGGGTTGAGGGGCTTCTTGACTTTGCTTTTTCCCACCCAGAGTGTATAGAAGATGACATGATAAGGTGTCCATCATCTAAATGTGATTTTAACATATACAAGACACGAGAGTCTGTCTGAATGTGCTTACTTAATAATGGGTTTGTGGCCGATTATAAAATATGGACTAGAAACGGGGAATCTATCATTGAACAACAAACTAATAACATAGAAGATGAAATTAATGAGACTTGGGTAGGTGAATTGTTAAGGGAAGCTGCGGGTCTGAATCATGATCCATCTAATGAGAATCCTAACACAGAATCAAAAAAGTTTTATAATTTATTTGAGTGTTGTAATGAGCCGTTGTGGGAAGGGTGTGAATCTTACACTAAACTCACCGCTGTGAGTCATTTGCTCCACTTAAAATCTGAATACGGGATTCCTAATAAAGGATTTGATGCCTTATTAACATTGATAAAGCGAATGCTACCAAAGGATGAGAAGTTGCCTGAATCATATTATAAATGTAAGTCTTTGATTAAGGGTTTAGGTTTACCTCATGAGAAAATACATGCTTGTGAGAATGATTGTGTCTTGTTTTGGGGGAAGAACAAGGATTTGATAGAATGTCCTACATGTGGTGAGTCGAGGTATAAAAACCTTGATAATGCCACATTGGAGAAACGTAAGCCTATACCGAAGAAAGTAATGCATTACTTTCCACTCATTCCAAGGCTTCAACGACTTTATTTGTCATCTAAAACCGCCGAACACATGAGGTGGCATAGTTCAAAACGTATGGATGTTGAGGGCGAGATAAGACACCCTGCAGATGGAAAGGCTTGGAAAGATTTTGATCACAATTATCCAACCTTTGCAGCATATTCTCGCAACATCAGACTTGGCTTGGAAACTGACGGGTTCAATCCCTTTGGGCACTCTAGTAAGCCCCATTCAACATGGCCCGTATTCATAGTCCCGTATAATCTACCACCATGGATGTGTATGAAACCAGCATACATGTTTATGCCTTTAGTGATACCAGGCCCGAAGGGCCCAGGCAGAGAACTTGATGTGTTTTTAGAGCCTCTAATCGAGGAGCTGAAGACATTATGGTATGCGGGGGTTGATAGTTATGACATTTCTCTCAAACAAAACTTTAGTATGAGAGCTGCGTTGATGTGGACTATAAGTGACTTCCCTGCCTATGGTATGTTGTCTGGTTGGAGCACACATGGAAAGTTATCATGCCCTGTTTGTATGGACAATTCTATAGCTTTTACTGTTAAACAAGGTAGGAATCCATGTTACTTTGGTTGTCATCGTAGATGGTTAAAACCTGGTCATAGATTTCGATCCGACAAGAATAATTTCAACAACAAGACTGAAAGAAAGTTGGCTCCACAAAGAAAAAGGGGGGATCAGGTTTTAGATCATCTTAATCAATTTGATTCAGTTACTTTTGGAAAGGCAAAAAATAGTGATGAAAGCATTCTAAGGTTTGGGGTTAAGCATAATTGGACAAAAAAGAGTAAATTTTTTCAGTTGCCATATTGGCATAAACTCTTGATTCGACATAACTTGGATGTGATGCATATTGAAAAGAATGTTTTTGATAATGTATTTAATACAGTTATGAATGTCAACGGGGAAAACCAAAGATAACCATAAAGCTCGCTTGGATTGGGAAATTCTTGGGATAAGACCTGGATTACATGTAAAACTAGGTAACAATGGGAAACCCCAGATGCCAAAAGCCAAGTATACTTTAACCAATGAAAAAATCAAACAAGTGTACGAATGGCTCCAGTCTCTTAAAGTACCAGATGGATATGCTGGTAACATTTCTCGATGTGTTAATCCTAAAGAGTGCAAGATATTGGGGCTTAAAACACATGATTGCCATATTTTAATGGAAAGATTTCTTCCTCTTGCCTTGCGTGAATTTTTGCCCAAGGATGTGTGGGAACCTTTAAATGCACTGAGTAAGTTTTTTAAGGATATATGCTCAAAGGTATACAAAGAAGAGGAGTTAGAGAAGCTTGAATTAGGAATCATTGAAACTTTGTGTAGGCTTGAGATGATTTTTCCACCTTCCTTCTTTGATTCAATGGAGAATCTACCGATTCACTTAGCATATGAGGCTAAGGTTGGGGGTCCTGTCCAATATCGTTGGATGTATCCATTTGAAAGGTAATCTCCTAATTTTTTGTTAACATCTTCACTTTCCTAATAGATTATATTTCATATGTAACATGTATATCATTCTTATTTGAAGGTGTATGCAACACCTTAAAAGAAAAGTGCGGAATAAAGCATGTCCAGAAGGATCAATTGCATAAGCATGTTGGATTGAGGAAATTGTCAATTTTTGTTCACATTATTTTGATCCCAGTATTGAAACCAAGCTAAATAGACTCGATCGGAATGATGAAAGGGTTCAGGTGGAACCAAAAGGAGCATTACCAATTTTCACACGCGATGGTCGTGCCCTTGGCAAGAGTAAACCTCGCTTTTTATCGTGTGAAGAAGTTAGTGCAATAGGCTTGTATATATTGCTCAATTGTGAACATGAAAAGGCTTACGATAAAATAAAGTAAGTATAAATTTGATCATAAAAAATTAATTGTTTTGTTTCAATCTAATTTAATGAGTTTTATTGTTAAATCTTACTTTCAGTGAACATAGAGCGATAGTAGAGGAACTTCACCCACATTTTGTCAGAAAGTCAGTAGAGGAGGAACACCATCGAACCTTATTCAAATGGTTCCAGCAGCAGTGTAACAGGGATAATGACCCTATTTTGAAAATTTTAGCGATGGGACCTGTAGACACCCCGCCTTGACCTCTCACCCCGATTGCACATTTGATTTTGTGTTTCTCCCCATTTTAAGTGTTCCTCGTGAGTTCCTGTCACTTCCGTTAAGTTCCTGACTGACTTCGTTAAGTCCCAGGGACTAACTGAATGACAGGGCTGACTTTCTAGTCCATTCTGTCAAATTTGCCTTCTCTGAGTCGCGCGCCTCCTACAGGAGGGAGCCAGGCGCGCGCGCCTCCCGCCCCCAAAGCAGGAAGCGCGCGCCTCTGGGCGTCAGTTACAGATTTCTGGCCAGGATTCCCTCCCTTGCTCAATTTACAGGATTTTGCCCCGGAAGGATTTTGGTGACTGAGTTTTGGCACCAAAAACACCCCTCTTTCACCTATAAAAACCTCTCTTTACCTCCATTTTCAAAGGATCGAAACTTAGACCGAAAATTGAACTTACAAAAAACTATACAAAATCACTTTCTAACGGTTCTCCAAGGATCTCTCCAAGCAATATTTGAAGTTCTCAAATTGTAGGTAAAAGTCCATCTTTTCCTTTCTTTTCTACTTCATCTCCTTTTCTCTCTCTTTTTTTAATCAAATGTGCAATCACCCAATCATTTGGGACATGACTCTAGTGATCACCTCATCTCATTGAGGTTGGTTAAGGAGTTATCTCCTACATTCCAAATCTATTTTAAACCCCCCTTTTTATAACTTAAAGAAGAAGAAGAAGAACGTTATCATTCATGTAGATTTGATCAAGCAAGACCAACTTTAGTTGGGCGAGATGGGTGTTTCGGTACTTCCCATCTCGTTAATCTAACCCGAACCTCAAAACAAAGAATCTCTGTTTTCGTAATCAAATTTAGGCTACAACAATAGGTTTTTCTTATGTGCCTCAAAACATAGGTGGCGACTCTAAAATCAAGTTAGACATCCTAGGATGACACCACGCGCCTCGAGCCTAAGGCCGTGGTGTTCCCGCCCGGGTATCCACAGTGGCGACTCCGCTGGGGACTATTTGAGGGTTAAACTTGCGTTCTGATCGAAATCTACATCTTTTCTGGGCATTCTTGTTTCCTGATGGGGGAGGCGCGCGCGTCTGGCCTTTTAAGCCTAAGGCGCGCGCATCCCGCATCAAGAACCAGAATCGCCCTCTTCTTCATGTTCTTCATCTTCTTCTTCTGTTATTCTGCACTAATCACTTCTGCAGGGGTTACAATATGAACGTGGGACCAAGGGCAATCCCCTGAGTCCAAGTCTGACATTCTGACAGGTGTACCCCAGAAGCGCGCGCCTCCATAAGCATTGCGCCATGCGCGCGCGTCTCACTTCAGCACTCAGAGGCGCACGCTTCTGGGTTGATTCCCAGAACAGAAAACAGGGTTTCAGTGACTGAGCAGTACAGTGGGGTGTGGGCACAGTTGCCTGCATCAGAACAGAATTGAACCCTCGGACTGTTTTAATTTTGTGTTTATTTACCGGTCACACGGGTGACTCGGGAGTGTGTAATTTTATGTGCTTATGTGTTTTGTGTGTTTTTCTTTTTTTCAAAATAAAAAAAATAAAATAAATTTTTTGTCACTTGTTAGACCTCACACTACTGCACATATTCCTATGAACTGCTCACTATCGGTCGCACAGTCCAACCCCAAACCCGTCGAGGCCCGTCCTAGAAAGTTTCAAGCTCCACCAGACCTTGGCTCTTCGAAGCGGTAAACCTCAGCCCGTGGCGTAGTTCAAGACTACATGCCGGGGGTGACCTTTGAGCCTCATATTCAAGCCGAGCACAAACCACACAATTCTAGTTAGGGTCTAACACTCCGTGACTCAAGTCGGTTTCCATGTACCGAGATTTCCCTAACTAATGTCTTCAAATCATACATGCCAACTTGTGAAGGGACGCATAAAAAATCCGTCCCCAAAAGTGGTTATTTTGGACGAAAATAAAAATCAGTCCCAGCATGTATGCTTTACTACATTAATTTAGTCTAATCCCGATACATGTAGGATTCAACAAGCGTGATGGAATCCGATGAGTATATGGGACCGCGAGATGGTCTATATACTAGTTTGACGATTCCATTATTTTCTTAGAAACCCCAAAAGGGATTCATTCCCTCCGACTTATAAAAAAAAAAAAAAGTCTTTCTTATGTGGTTCGAGTCGTGTGCCCAACTGTGTGCTCTAAGCCTCTTCATGGACCGCAAGTGTTACTCAAGACTGACAAGGGCATCTCTGCAATATAGGTTCAATTGGTACTTACAAAGTCTACCGGGATTCAGCAAATCGGTTAGTCCGTGAAGAGATCACTCCAACAGCTCCAACATCAACCATGACCGGCAGCAGCAACACCATGTCTCTCGAACAGCTCTCAACTATGGTCCAAATCCTCAAAAGAGCAAGTCTCCACCCTTAACAAGGAGGCCAAAGCAAAGATGACATTTGGCAATCCCACCTCGACAGCCAAAGGGAGGCCCACGAGGCCGAAATGGAGCTAATGAAAGAAAAGCTCACCAACCTTGCCAAGGGAAAGAACAAGAACAATGATGATGAATCCGAATGGACCGAGGGTTGTTCAAAAAGTCCGTATGTCAGCACTCGCACCAAGAAAATGGGGGAACCGAGTTCCGAGAACAACGAGCCAAAATGGTGGATTCTATCATGGCCTACATCGACCAAATTCATGGACAACATGGGGAAAGGCTCCGACACAAGCCTTTATCAATCTTTATATATCAATCCATCCTCATGAGTACTATGGCCGCTCTTCCCGATAAGTTCAAGATGCCCGACATAAGCAAATTCAAGGCAACTCTGTCCTATGGCTCACATCGAGACTTATATTTGGGCAATGTTCCAAGAAGGTCTCCACCAAGGTGATGGCTCAATGCTTTCCTCTCACTCTCGAGGGGGCGGCAAAAGATTGGTATGCTACTCTCCCGCTCACTGTCCGTCTTGATTGGGACTCCGCCATGCTTGCCTTCAAGAACCAATACCAAGGCAACACCACTCACCGGGCCACAAGGAAAGAGCTAGAGAACACTACTCAACGAGACAATGAGTCCTTCATCGACTTCACAAGGAGATGGAATGACAAACTCTCTGAAATTGTTGAGAGGCCGAACACAAAAGAGCAAATGGACATATTCTCAAGTGTCTCAAGATTGATCTCCGCACCCACCTAAGTGGGGCTTGCTACTCCGACTTCTCCCAAATGTATGAGGCGGGGGTACGCATGGATGACTTGCTCAAGGAGATTAAGAAGACCACTCCTACTTACCGCTACAAGGCCGCTTCCAACTCCATAAAAGAGGCCTCGGTCAACGCCGTCACTATTGACAAGGGGAATTACAAAAGGTTCCTCCACCTCAAGGGAAAAGGCCCCGAAGTGACCGTGTGTACACGCCTCTCCAAGGCATGACTCAAACCGAAGTGTTCGAGGTCCTCAAGGCAAAGGGTCAAGTCACACCCGTGCAAGGGTACCAACCCAAGACGATCCACGACAATCATGCTCACCACAAATATTGTGGCTACCACCAATATAGTGGCCACACCACCGAGGAATGCTTCGTTCTCCGCAATGTCATTCAAGATCTCATAGATAAGAAAGAATTTGTAGTGACTAATGACGAGCATGTCAATGTAATAGAGATAGGGAGAACTTGAAGGGACCACCCATTCAATCCCAATTGTGAATGGGGGCCCCATGTTATGAATAAAATTGACAATTCTTGTTATGTAGTGACTTATGATGAGGTAATGAGGGAAGTACTAGAGAATAGGAAAAAGAAGCAAGATGGGAACAATCAATATGCTAACTCGATCCGGTCGAGTCATAGCAAGCAACCCTTCCACTTCCGCACCGAGCTCCCTTCTCAAAGGCCGCAAGCTCACAACACCCCGAAGATCCTCTACTTGTCCAACTCAAGAAAACTCAAGCCAACATCTCTATTTGGGACCTCATTGCATCCTCAAAGAAACATCGAGATCTTGTCATCCGCAATCTCGATGATACATCAGTTTCTCCCGATACTACTCCCGAGGACCTCACAGCAATGATTGGTCACATTCACTTGGCAACGTCATCACCTTTGCCGATATGGACCTTCCACCGTTTGGTTCCGACCACAACGAAGCTATTTACCTCAAGGTACGAGCAAGGGGGAGGCCCGTCTCAAGAGTCTTAGTGGACGGTGGTTCCGCACTCAATCTCATGCCTGGTAGAATCATGGGCATACTGGGGCTTAAGGATTCTGATTTAAAGCCTCTACTCAAGTAATCCGAGGTTATGACAGCACCGCCCGTACAGTCATGGGTATGATCGAAATGACATTGAGTTTGGAAGCATGGTCATGTCCGTTCCATTCCAAGTGCTTGATATCCCGGCCTCGTTCAACTTACTGTTGGGTCGACCATGGATTCATAATGCTAATGCCGTACCGTCAACTCTCCACCAATGTGTCAAGATCCGAAATGGTGATGAAATAGTGACCGTAATGGCTGAAAACATTACTATCCACAGAAAAGGTGAGCCCGGTCCACCAAGTTCAGCACGGTCTACCAGACTCCACTCTCTCCGGCGTCTCAATCAACGCCATTGACAAAGAAGGGGGGAATGGATCATGGACCCCCAGCAATCACAAAGTACTCCGCATGATGAGGGATATGGACTACTTCCCTGGTTTAGGCTTAGGGAAATATCAGCAAGGAATCCTACAACCCGTGCAAGTCCCATTTGTCAAGAACACATTCGGTTTGGGTACGAGCCTTCCGAAGAAGACTTGAAGCAAGAACAAGCAATCAAGAGCGAAAAGGCCCGAGCTCGTAAAAAGAAGGCGTCGGTATGAAGTCCCTACCTAAGGCCTTACCGCAAGACGTTGAATGGATATTTTGTCCGCCAGGGGGAAGACATTCCATACATGATCTTTCCCGAGCCGTGGGTTAAACAATAAAAGTGTCAAAAAAGCCTGGCCTCGAAATCTTCTCCGATTGTGAGATCCAAAAATCCGAAAGGGAACCAACTCCCATGTCGCCCCGTGAATGGGGGGAAGGAAGGTGACTATAGAGTCCGAGACAGAAATCACCGTGGGGGAAGAACTGACAGATTTTAGCCTCCATGTTCGAAGAGCTTGCCGTAATGAATGAATGCCAAGTCAGCGCCATCCATGACACCATCATCATGAACGAGACTATCAGTGAGATCCCGCCCAAGCTCCGAGCCGATCATCAATTGGTATTCAACAAAAGGACCTGTGGTATCCGAGGAATTCTTAGTCCAAGAAATGGGTTGCATACCCCGCACAGCAACAAAGGAAGAGCAGCTTACACTTACTTTCGAGTCCGAGAGTGTCTCTAATACCCTCACCCAAGAGGATTTAGAGCCATAGCCGAGCGGTGTTTCCTTTCTTTGCTAATGAAAAATTTGATATTTCTGAGTACCCTGAGATTGCAAACATCATAAATGATGAATTAACTAATAATGAACTTAACGAACAAGTTAATAACGATTCAAATTATGATGAAATAGACCAACGAAAACACAACATACTTAAATGAACTTGCTCAACAAGTCCGTAGTCGTGGCGAGAATGGTCCAAAGGATGACGAAGAATTGCAGGTTGTTAATCTGGGTACCGAAGAAGAGCCAAAAGGAAACCAAGATTGGAAGCTTCTTCAAGGGAGACGACAGATACAGATTGACTGCATTACTACGGGAGTTCGTGGATGTGTTCGCCATGTCATACAAAGACATGCCGGGTTTAGACAGAAAGGTAGCGGAGCACAGGATTCCGATCAGAGAAGATGCCAGGCCAGTAAAGCAGAAGCTCAGGAAGATCAAGCCAGAATGGTCTCTGCAGGTCAAAGAAGAGATTGAGAAGCTCCTCAGCGTGGGTTTCATCAAGGTTATCGAGTATCCGACATGGTTAGCAAACATTGTGACAGTCAGGAAGGCGAACGGCAAGGTCCGAGTTTGTGTAGACTTCCGGGATTTAAACAAAGCTTCCCCAAAAGAGATTTTCCACTCCCTAATAACGACATGCTAGTCGACTCCACTGCTTGCCTACGAGGGTTCGCTCATTTGTGGATGGGTTCGCTGGGTACAATCAGATTCTCATGGCCGAGGAAGATCAAACATAAGACAGCCTTCACAACACCGTGGGGGACCTTCTGCTACACAGTCATGCCGTTTGGGTTAAGAAACGCTGGGGCTTCCTACCAAAGAGCCGTGACGGACTTGTTCCACGATATGATTCACAAATAAATCGAGGTCTATGTGGACGACATGATCATTCACTCCAAAGGGACCGATGGTCAACATTTGATCGATCTCCGCCAAGTTCTTCGAAAGGCTTCGTCAACACAAGATGAGGCTCAACCCTGCAAAGTGCACATTCGGGGTTATCCGAGGCAAAGTTCTTGGTTATATGGTCACTGAAAGGGGAATCGAAGTAGACCCCTCCAAAATCAAGGCAATCATTGACATGCTCCTCCGAAGACGCAGAAAGAGATTAAAGGTTTCATGGGCAGACTACAATACATCAGTCGGTTTGTGCACCAACTCACTTCCATGTGCGAGCCAATCTTCAAGTTACTCAAGAGAATGTGGCTCTAGAATGGACCGACGCATGCCAAGAAGCCTTCGAGCAAGTGAAGCATTATTTAACGTGCCCTCCTGTTCTAGTTCCGCCACACAAGGAGAAACCTCTGTTGCTTTATCTCACTGTCAATGATGAAGCCCTAGGGGCTATGTTAGCACAAGAGCAACAGAGAGTCCACAAAGGAGAACGCCATTTATTTTGTCAGTCGCCGATTCCAAGGAGGCGAAAAGAACTACTCTGTCCTAGAGAAGTCATGTGCAGCATTGGTTTGGGTCACTCAAAAGCTCAAACACTATATGGAAGCTTTTCCGATCAAGCTAGTAGCAAAGGTGGACCCGCTCCGCTACATCTTCGAGAAGCCTTTCATGTCAACAAGAATAGCCAAAGGTACTTCATGCTCGCCGGCTACGATATCACTTACGTCACACTAAAATCCGTCAGGGGGAAAGTGTTCAGTGACCAGCTTGCCGAATTCCCCCGTGTGACGAAGTGAAGGGGGAAGATGTACAGTTCCCCGACGAGCATTTAATTTGTACACAAACCGAGGAAGACAAGTGGCAACTTTTTTTCGATGGCGCCGCCAATAAACACGGTTTTGGTATAGGGGTATTGCTTGTCGATCCAAAAAGACATCTACATCCCATTGCCATACGCCTGGAATTCGAAGCTACCAACAACATTGCCGAGTACGAAGCATGCATAGCAGGGCTCGAAGCAGCTCTCGAAAGAAACGTCACGGAACTAGAAGTGTTCGGCGACTCTTTGCTTCTTATCAATCAGCAATCGGGTAAATGGCGAACCCAAGACCCGACTCTCCAACAGTATGGTCAGCACCTTGAAGAACTGGTTGAACAATTCCAAGAGATCACTTTCAACTACCTGCCAAGGGATAAGAACGCTTCGCCGATGCACTGGCCACTATAGCTTCATTAGTGAAATGCCCAAAGGAAAAATGGTGAAGCCTTTCAAAATTGCTCGAAGGAACAGTCGGCATATTGCATGAGTATCGAGATCAACGAGGTTCAAACAACTCTCCGTGGTATTCAGATATCATGAACTTCCTCAAAGACGGCACTTATCCCGAGAACATCAATAAGAAGTCTCAAGCAGCTCTGCAAAGGTTAGCCTCTCGTATGTACTGATTGGAGACCGAGTATATAAAAGGCACCACGACGGGATCAATCTCTTATGCGCCAATGAGACCGAAGCTCAAGAGATAATGTGTGAAGTGCACGAAGGAGAATGTGGACCCCACATGAATGGGTTTATGCTAGTCAAGAAGATACTTCGCATTGGTTACTATTGGAGCACTATGGAACGAGACTGTATCGAGAAAGTCAAAAGGTGTGCCAAGTGCCAGTTCCACGCTAATCTACAACATGCTCCACCCTCACAACTTTACAACATGGTCACACCTTGCCTTTCTCTTGTGGGGGATAGACATCATCGGTAAAGTTCATCCTGCCGGGAGCAATGGGCAGTCATTCGTCCTAGTAGCAGTCGACTACTTCACAAAGTGGGTCGAAGCACAAGCCTATCGAACCCTCGTATCGATGTGGGGCTACCGCCACATCGATACGATCCGCAATAGAGAGAAACTCCTTATGCATGGTCTATGGTCTGAAGCCGTACTCCCTATAGAACTTGAAGTCCCATCTCTACGGGTCCTCCTCGAAAATCAAGTCAACGAGGTCAACTGGATGCAGAGTCGATACGAAACAGCTAGCCTTACTCGACGAGAAAAGGTTAAGGGCACTCGAACGCACGAGAGCATATCAGCAAAGGATGGCAAGAGCTTTCAACAAAAAAGTGAAGCCTCGAAACATCAATGGGGAGATTTGGTCTTAAGACAACATCCTCCTAACGCCATGAATCCCTGGGGAAATGGGGACCCCGATGGATCGGTCCGTACGTGGTCAAAAAGATACTAAGCGGTGGTGCAGTCCGGCTTGTGGATTTAGATGGTGACCAGCTGCCAAAGGAGGTCAACCTCGACAAGCTCAAGAGGTTCTACGCTTAATAAACAAAGACCATTAAAAAAAAAAAAAAAAAAAAAAAAATCGCTCGCTAGGTTGAAAACCGCAAGGGCGGCCTAGGGAAAAAATAGAGCACGTGCAAAAAAGAAGCCCGCTAGATTGAAACCCGAAAGGGCGGTCTAGGCAAAAAAAAACAGGGGCACAATAAAAAAAAAAAAAAAAAAAAAATGGTCTTTGTTTGTTTGAACTACGAAGACCTGAGTCCTCCCAACTGGAGGAACGTAGGCAACCTTCGGGTTGCGGTCTAAAACATATCAAAAATACCCAATTCACTTCAAATAAAAAAATGCAATTTTATTCATTCAATGAAATTATTCAAACCATTACAACGGATTTATTGAGCAACAAAAGACATCAAAATATAAATCCTAAAA